>OX592691.1:11292500-11892500 GCA_951361185.1 Ochropacha duplaris
AAAGTGCGGGTTTAGGCCACACTGTGCTATAAAATAGTATACGATACATGTGCCCGAAGTTGTCTATTATTGCACGGCGTTTAGCATCCTCGCTGCGCTCGGGCGCTAACTTCACACCGTGCAATAATAGCCTACTTAGGTCACGCGTATCGTAATGTACTAATAATTGTACATTTGCTTGTATATTTTGTACATTTGTTGTAAATAAAATAATTATATATGAAAAAAATATATATACCAAAATACATACTAATATAAATAATTATATACCTGAATATATAAACAATGCTATGTTATATATGTTAATGGAGCGTAGTATAGCAAGGAGGATGTCGAAATCAACTGCGTTAAAAGCATTACTGAAGTCCAGGAGCGTCAGCACAGTTAACTGTCCGTTTTCCATCCCTAGACGAATATCGTCAGTTATTTTGACGAGTGCAGTAACCGTGCTGTGTCCCGGACGAAAACCGGATTGGAAGGGATTCAAGAGGTCATTTCTTGTGAGGAAAATGTTTATCTGGTTATGGACCAGGCGTTCTAGTACTTTGGATAAGAACGGAAGGATAGATATGGGACGGTATTCAGAAAATAATTTGGGATTGACTTTTTTAGGTAAGGGAATAATTTGTGCTTCTTTCCATAAGGAAGGAAATGCACCATTGGAGACGGAGCAAGTCAATGAGGGCACTGTTCTGAAAATTATAAAAAATTTCAAGTCCACGTATACTTATGTATTTTTTTTATGATGAATATGTTTGAAGATTATGAAATTTGTTCAGCATAAAAGTGGTAGACGGTCTGGCGGGTATCACCGTTCTTGTGTATGATTTTCTCACGATGTTTTCATTTACCGTAAGTTTTTTTTCGTCTGACAGCTGAAGCGCTAGCCAGCTTGTCACCCGTCTGACACTCGTTCAGTGCCTACAGTTAGTAGGTGTACGTACCTACCTAGTTGTAATGATAACTCAACAAACCGATATTTTGTTTAGGTTTTAATAAAGAAATATCGAGCACGGATAGCATACAAAACGGCAGAAAAAGAAACCTTTTAGACCAGTCATGTGCCATGTGGTATAATACCTACTAAAATTCAGTAGGTAAACTTAAGTAGGTATTAGGAATATTTATTTCAACCCGCATTGCAGTTAGTTAGGTATGTAGATAAATGCAGATGGAAATTAATTTATTAGCTACATATAAGATGACTTCGTTGTTTCATTTTCCTGAATGCTTGCAAAGGGGAAATACCAGCCAGTATGAAGTGATCTCGGGATGAAGCAATTAGAGGCACCTACTTGTGCAGTACTATGCCTATTACTTGTTCTTACTCATGTTCCAAGTATTTTATAAGTACAACGGTTATTGTTTACTTTGCCGTGTAAATTGTGACTCCTGAAAATTTACATGGAAATAATTGAAAGCGGAATGTTGTATCATTTTGTAGGCGTCTGAGCTTAGCTCGGGGTTTGTCTTTTGATCCAAATCGTTAGAGCCGAGATACAAGAATTGCTCGTTTAAGTTATAATATTAACCTTGACGGCCCGGTTGGCGTGGTTGGTTAACATACTGCCTATCACGCCACAGGTCGTGGGTTCGATTCCCATCCAGGACACATATTTGTGTGCATGAACATGTCTGTTTGTCCCGAGTCTGGGTGTAATTGTCTATTTAAGTATATATTTACAAAAAAAGTAGTATATGTAGTATATCAGTCATCTGGTTTCCATATTACAAGCTATGCTTAGTTTGGGATCAGATAGCCGTGTGTGAAAAATGTCCGAGGATATTTATTTGTTTATTATTATTTATTATTAGTTACAGATGCTCTGTAATCAAAATAACTCTCATGTTAACTATGTATGCTAAAGCAACTAAGCAAATACCAGGTTCTTCAGTTCCTTACTAGGTCTTGTGTGCTTACCCCTTCGGCCTCCTGAACACTTACCATAGCTAGCGTGATTGTGATAAAACATTATTGTGATAAAACAATCATCCGAACTGGTACATTAGAGTCGGACTTGTCTGGCTTTCGAAAGCATAGGTACCTACTTGATAGAGTATATATGTTGAAATTCTACCAAATATAACAACAAGTAGTAACATCCACGAAGACGCGCCCCACTCTTTTTCCTATTCCCTTACAATGCAAGTGTGCATCATTTCGTGATATTCTGAGTAACGTATTTTATGGAAGGCCTCAAGGCAGCCTTGGGACGACCGTCCCATCTGCGAGCCTAGGGGACTCAAATTGTTTATGAATAAGGAATCTGACAAATAATGGTAGGTATTATATTTTTCAACCAGTTTTTTATATCAACTGATTTCTGATACACCCATAATATTAGACGCTGAATTATTTAGGTACCACACTTATGTGTCTCAAGTGTTTATTTTTTTAAGGATAAAAGTGATTTCATCGCTGTTTTTCCTTGATTTGTTTCATATTGTTTGTTTTCGTAGCAATTATAAATGATAACGATGGTGTCATCTATTTGAAGAAGGAAAATTATTACAAATCAATAAAGAATATAGTGAGTTATGAAATCAAATCATACGCATTAAAATCAAGGTTGCTAACTATATTTTCTTGGCATGAAAGTATCCAATATTTGTGTATAATCTAATACCTTTCGTAGTCACTACCACATTTTTTTTATATATCTGAAATCTGATACTAGTAGGTAGGTACCAACTAATAATTAGTTATGGTTAACAACATTCAACATCACCCTACTACAGTGTAATATACCTACTTAATCCTTCACTAGGTTCATAAGCCTAGGGTCTAGAGTCTAGGTTTATGTACTCATGATTATAATGATAAATAAATAAATAAAATTTATATTTTAAATAAATTTCGGAGTTTTTATTTTTACCTCGCTCAACGAATCAGCATTGCCATCCAACTAGGGCATGAATCTCGGAATCTCGGAATATCGCAATATCGGAATCTCGGAACGTAAGTTCCGATATTACAATTCCGATACTGAGTGATCCAATATCGATATCGGACAAATTTTTCTACATTTTGAGTTTTAAACTATATTTTAGATCCTTATGTAGTCCTAATTGCAATTGCACAGCTTCCCAGCATTACCGCAATGCTTAAACAACGAAGATTGAGTTGGCTGGGGCATGGGTGCCACTCGTTTACCAAGACGTGCCCTATTGAGCGAAGTTGCTTTCGCCAAGGTGGGAAGACCCATGTTACGTTTCTAGGACTGCACTAAACGTGACATGGTGGCTTTCGGGATCAGGCCTGGGAAGTGGGAGGACCTGGCTGGCAACCGCAGCGGGTGGCGGAGGTTTCTGGTTGATAGATGCGGGGCCCACGATAGGTGCTGGTTTCAGAATTTTGCGGCCAAGCGTGAGAAGAGACACATGAGCGCTAGAGTCGCTTCACCAACTCAGCCATCAAGCGGTCCTCAGTATAGGTGCCAAAAATGTGGACGCTGCTGTCGCTCCCGTATCGGACTGTATAGTCACTCTAAGGCCTGCCACAAGGACGCTGTTTAGATCATCTATTTAAGATGTATTAGGTCCCTTATTATGTAATCTTGATGCCAACTCGCTAAGCATGCGATACGAGAACAATAATACTGTTATCTTTACCTGCGCGGTACGTCTTGCGACGCTTAAACGAATAAAATATCCTGTCAATCAGACGTTTCACAGAGTACAGTTTGATCAGTTGCGCTCATGAACTGTATAAGTTTAGAAGTGTTTGTTTGTGTTTTATGTAGCTACGATGTAAGTACAAAACTAAAACTTAAGTACCACTTATTCCCGTACCAAATCGAATCTTGAAATGTTACATTACAGGCGAAGGCGAAAGAAAGCTCGCGGTGAAGGAGCACCATTATATAAAACAATTATTTTCTTTTAAATATATATATATATATATTTAATTTAAATAAAAATAAAGATAATGTATGGGATAATTTTCATAGATCGGATGACGGCCAAACAGCTAAGTGCCAGATATGTATAAAAAACTAAAAACGACTGGTGGGTCTACAACATGTTTGCACACACATTTACGAACTGTGCACGCAAACATCACTGCAGTTGGAACCCCTTCATCGGAGAGTGCTTCAAGCACATCAACAACATCATCACAAGAGCAGACACCCAAGCTCAAGAAACGGAAACTAATGACTACAGGTCTTCAGAATCAATGGAAGCTATTATTTCTCGAATGACCGCTTTAAATGGTGCAAGTTTCAGATTCTTTTCTGAAAGTCAAGATCTCCGGCAACTCTTCAAAGAAACGTGGATACGACATACCGAAAACGTCAAATACTATTGAGAAAATGGTTCTTGAACATGCCGAACAAATCAAATGTGAAACAGTGCAAACCATAGGTAACGCTCATGAAGGAAAAGGTAGAAAGATTTACAATGACTCTCAACGAGTGGACCTCTCTTCGAAACAAGAGATATATGTACATAAACCTTCATTGCTGAGCTTTTGGAGGTTTTGAATTCAAGAATCTTGGACTCGGAAAAATAACGGGGTTCATGCCAGCTACATCAGCTCTGTCATACTTACATACATAACAAAAATATTTTAAATACAAATTAAAATATTTTTGTTCCTATTTGTTGATTTTGCTTGTACATTTAAAATTTAGGAAGATTTGTAGATTCTGAGTCAGTTAGTTTAATTAATAAGAAGTATAGGAAAATAATGAGAAACCAATGTTTGAACCAAATTAAAGAATTCGATTTAAAAATGGTTTTTATTGCACTCAATCTAACCTCATGCCGAATTTGTGCAATTTCTAAAGAATTAACGAAATTCCGATATTAATATCGGAATTCCGATATTAAGATCTAATATCGGAAATCAGTATCGGAATTGAAAACCTTCCGATATTACATGCCCTACATCCAACGTGGTTATGCTGCCAGCATTCTGGGTACGTTGCCTACTGACAACGACTTTTTTATTTAGATTTATTTATCCTTTGATTGGGTTAATGTTATAATGTTATTAAGTTATTATTGTTACATTTCGGATAAAAAAATATGAATAAACCTTGCATAATAGTTCTGCTGTTGTTAATTGCATATTGCTAATATAGCTCTAGCTTATTTGCTAATACAGCCTTTTGAAAATAATTCAATACAGTAATATCCCATTTTTCTATTTTTCCATACTAGGGTAGATTTTGTAGAGGCACAGAATGAGTAGAAGAAAGCGTAGCCGTAGACCCGGCCGTAGCAAAGTATTCTTCATTCGTAGCGAAGTCCAATTTACCCTCGTTTTATGACTATATACCTATGTAGGTACCTAATGCTAAACTAAGATTGATAGGTAGGTTCAAAGGAACACGAGCACTATACACAGCTAGAATTCGCCAAATTATTGGCATATCCATCTAGGCTTTGTGTGCTTACCCCCATCGGCTACATCATCACTTACCATAGTGAGATTGTAGTCAAGACACATGCCCATCCAGAATAAAAAAATAAAAAAAATTATCGTAAAGTTGTATTCTTAATTAGCTGGATTGATTTGACTGGATAGTTGAAGTTATAAAAATTACTAATAAAAAGTGATATCTTCATACCATTAAACAGTAATCTTAATCACATTGCGCTCGTAACTCTCAGTTTATTCCAGCTAATTAAAAATCCGACTTCAGATGGTATTATAGTAAGTTTCCAATGGGCACGATTTTCGTATTGTAACAAAAGTGTGTGCATTCGGTATAACACCAGTGGTGGTTGTTTGAACTGAATTTGGCAGTTAGGTTCCCAATGACGGCGTGCTTGAGTAACAAACATCCACACAAAAACACATAATTTGCCGCCATGCATTTTTTTCCGTCATGTCCGTTGAATCCGTTTATATCTACCTTATACAACGTGTTACAAAATACCCCGTAAAAAATACAATTAATTATCAAAGCCAAACACTTTGTCAACCCTAGCAAACAGTCATGTCAGGGAACCAGATTATTTAACAGAAAGGCCTACGTACCTATTTTACCTAATAATTGTTTATTTTTCATTCATAAATGTTTGCTACCTCAATACAAGGATGTCATTATACTCGAGTACTGGCTTCAAGTTGGAAAAAAAATGATGATTTTTGTCGTTCCGCGAATTAGGTAGAAATGTAGGTACATTCTGCGTAGTTAACTCTTTAATTTTACTGAAATAGGGTTTGCACATCAGTGAAAATAATAATATGTTTTTATTTTTTTGGGGTATGTTTAACAGCGTTACTACGTAAATATTGTGAATGGACTCGTTATAAGGCCCCATTTAACTTCCTTTCGGCTTTACGGGTAGTTTTGTAACACTCTGTGTATACCTTAGCTTTTTCGTTCAAGATGCACACACAAACCTTCGCATTTATAATATTAGTAAGATTGGTGTGCAGGATATTTTATTTTTCACTACAAAATTCCTCCTGGTTACACTTTCAAAGTCAGTGTAACCAGGAGGAATTTTGTCTGTGGGTTTCACAGTTTCATGGAATTATGAAATGCAATCCATCTGTGACGTCACACATGAATAATTAGGTATTTTTATGACTTAGGTAAATCCTATTATAGGTACTACGAGTATATAAGCATACTGTTATTCAGTTCACTAAAGTCACACAAAGAATCGATTTTAAACAGAATAGACGGTCGACGTAAAATTTTAATTGCTACTTCCCTGAAAATATTTTCTTGGTAACCAGGAACCACTTGGTGAAAGGCTTCCCGTACCACATATCCCAGTTTGAGATGGCCTTTTGAGTCCCTTTTTGCTCCATTCAACCGTCTGTCGACATATGTGGCCTGTCCAGTAGTGTCCAGTGCTACATCAACTATCAGCTTGCTAATACTGAATGCTGTTCGGAGGATATCTATGAAAATATATTTATTTTATTTATTTATTGAGCATATTATATTTATTTAACACCAGAGACAGCCGACAGCCTGAAAGGCTTATGGATCCGGTCATTCCGGTGAGAGTTCAGTAAGTAGGTATAACTATTACGGATACATATTTTATGATTAATTTATTTAACACAAGCCTTCCGCTCTGGGGTTCAAACGCGTTCCCGAGGGAATTAAAATAACATAAAGCCAATAATAATTTCTACATGCGAAATAATTTTTAAAATATAAAATAATATCTGTGTTAAAAAGATATAAATATTTACCTACATAGATATACTAAACTGAATTCATTAATATTACTTTGTTGCCTTAGTTAGGTACCTATACCAAAAGTCTGCAGTGTTAAGTGCGTTCCCAAGGGATTGAATGTTTTCCCGGAAAATTAAGTTTGCATGATTTCTTCTAGAGTTTCTATCTATGACCAAAGTTTCACTGAAATCTGTTCAGCCATTGAATTGTAATGAAGTAGCACAAAAATACATGCAAATATTGGTAGTTAAGTATACCTAATATTAGTAAGATAATCCTTGGCCAGTAGGCTATATTTTTGGATGAAGGGTAAAATCAACCTTTAATTATGATGCAGAATATTCAAATGTGTAGTTCTGTAAAATATTCTTTGACCTTCTGCCCTACCATATCGGATTCTGTTGCAATATATAGCTAGGTGGTGGCCGAGTTGTTGTTTACGTTCGTTCTAGCGAAGGCAGTCGCACGCCGCTCTCAGTTGAACTATATCAAAGGTAAATAAATAATTTCGTAATTGTCGTAAGGAAACAAAATTAAAATAATAATTTTAACTAAGCAATAATTAAAGTACCTAATTGCATTTATTTAAAAAAAAACTAAAAAAAAATTGATTTAGTTTAGCAATTTAATAGTTTATTTGGAAATATTTTCTTCTTCATTTTAATATCTTTTTTACTTAATTTATTAGAAAGGTTTTTTTTTTATTCAATAAACATAATGTCATCATTACAACACTAAGAAAATTATATTGATTAATTCGTTAAAAATCTGACACAAAAGAGTATTTTAATTTTATTAATACGCACATAATAATGACAAAATGCATCTATTATTGAAAATGTTTCAACACGGGAAATACATACTAAATTGAACCGTCTAAAAAGCAAATGTCATTTATAAATTAAGTCAAGTAATTAATAATTATGTTATTAAAGTTAAGTTATTAATTTCAAAATGCCTACCACTTAAATAGCTATAAGAACTTAATGTACCTAAGCATTATCAAACACTGATTTAATCTTTAGGTACTTACTACCTGTGTGTATACGATCGATTTCCTTTCTCTGCATAGCTCGTAGGTCGTGGATTAACCTAGGTCTTCATTGAAATGCAACAACGCCTCATTGGTCAACTCTAATGGGATTTTAATACGCGTTTATTACCAAAGATCACGGCCAGACAACGAATTCTCAATTCAAACCCTACACGAATGATAAATAAATATGTTGTGTTTTAGATTTGAATGTTCATTTTACATATTTGTGCAATCATTTGACGAGAACGTTTGTCGATCGTAAGTTACGTCAGACCTCATACGAGGAACCTGTCCTCGAGACAAGAGCTTGGAGATCTGAAGAACGGTAAGGACCGTGACCTGCTTTCGTTCAGTTTGCATTTATTTCGGCTTACCGTAGATTCTGTATCACAACACACTGCTTGCTGCGTCAAAAAATTACGGTTGATAATGCATTTCAGGTGAAATCAAGATGTTCAGATTCGTAGTATTGGCGATAGCCGTGTTCGCGGGCGTCGATGCGTTCTCGCATGGCGCACCCTCCAGCGCCTGCCAGGACATGATCCCTCGGCACCCAGTCTCCGCCCAGACATCTCCTCCGCCTTACACCATCACCACCAGCACTAAGGTTTGTTGAAACCGTTTAACATTTTCTATTATTTCGTAGTGTAGCTTTACTCTGTGAAACCATATTGATAAGGATCTTAATATAGGTAGTGAAAGCCGGCACACCCATGGAGGTAGTAATCACTGGGAAGACCTCGGCGGACACCATGCGAGGCCTACTCCTCCAGGCGCGCCAGGGTGACAAGATCGTTGGAAAATTCACCCTCGCTCCAAACGAGCCGTTCGTGCAGCTCCTCGACTGCGGAGAACCAGGCGTGAGTATCTTTATATTATATCTGAGACAATATTGACAGCTTTTAGAAGTCAAAATACAGATTTCTGAAGTACAATTTTCTATAATATACCAAATTTTGCAACATAACTTTCATACAACTTTTCTTTAGTTTTACTCAGGGATTGAATCGGTATTAACAGGTCCCTCAATTCTTGAGCATGTTAACATGGGGAAACTTCCCCAAGACATATTTCCTCGCAGACAAATAACGGTGAATCAGAATGTAAAACACCTGCATTAGTGTTGGAAAAACTTTAATAAACTGAACGTAATTGGAGAAGCAGGAAAATAAAATAGGTTACGCATCGTAGTTTTCTTTGTTGTAACTATAGCTTGTCCATCATTTCGTCATTCGTCTTGTAAGGATTCATCATTATTGCTTGGATTGCGAGAAAAATAATACTAATCCATTAATTATTTTTCCTCCATTTGGACCTATTGTTATTGTCTATGATGCATACGAAGTTACCACTATTCCGGGTCAATTTAAGATTTGTTTTATATAAGAGAAAGAGGCTAATAAAATTATCCATGCTATAAAATTCTAACGTACCTATCCTATAAAAAACGGATTATGCTTATTATTATATAGCTTGATTAGAAATACTTTACAAATTAATTGGATTTTATGCTAATTTGAATAAAGAGACGGGATTACCATTATTATATGGCGATGAAGGGTAGGTACTTCAGCTTAACGAATAACATAATGTATGCCATCGTAAGGTTGCCGATTAGAGTATTTAAACCTACCTATGCTATTCAAGGCAGATTGTATATAAGATCGCTTTAAAACAATTGTATTGTAGCGTCAATTCAAAAATGGAACATGTAGGTAAATATTGATGAAGCAACTTCCTAATAATTTTAAATGTAACAAAAATTAAAAAAAGTTCTTAGTTACAGCAGGAAAGAAAATACATAATAATGTATTTATCTGAGTAACTAATCGAGAAGGTAGATTATGTGAGGTAAACTCTAATATCACCGATTTTCAGTCACTGCCATTAGTATCTAATATCACAAAAACTTAACAAAGAACACTGTAGACAAAAAGAACAGAAGACATAACACCAAACGTAGGTACACGTAACACCAAACATATAAAAATAATCAAATTCAAAGATACTGTTTATTTCGAACTAGCTTCTCCGAGGGATCTCTCTCATCTTTTTCCGTAACTAACTAACTTAAACTTATAGCCTGTAGCCATAATAATCGTCTCAACTCCCGTAGATCTCGTAGCATTTCTTACGAGTATGTTCGTAATTCATAGCAGATTTATTTCAGAACGTCAGGACGTTTAATGTCAACGAAGAACAAACTACATAAAATTAATAACATAAACGGTAGGCCAGAATAAATAAAAAATATCTCAACTTCGAAAGATAAATTAATAAATTATTTATAGGCTGCTAATTTATGTTTTGATGCTGTAAAATATGTTTGAAAATTTATTATTTCATAATGATGAATTAATTAAAATAATCATCCGCAAGAACTTATCAAAATGTGCATAATATTATAATAGCTCAATCTTATTATTTGATGTGAAACGAGCCTACCTAAACGCAAAGAAATAAGTTGTATGGTGTAGAAAAACAAGTTACATACAGTCGAACATCCTCCTCCTTTTATGAAGACGATTATAAAAACAATGTTATGGCGGAGATAAGTAATTTCGTCGCATTTAAGTATTGTTACCTAGTCTATTATTATTATTACCTATAAGATATTACTCGTATATAACGTAATAGCTTCTATTACACTTCCTCATGAAGTTGTTAAACTGAGCGCAGTAGTAAAAAGTTTGGTTTTATATTGTCAAAAGACCTTCGTATTCACAATGACTAGATTTTTTAGTGCAATATTCTGAGTAAACCAATTCAGTTTGTATTGTAACGCGAATGGGCTATTTTTTATACACATAAAACTATATGGCAGTGAATTCATCCATTGATGTTATTAGATACTCAAAGTTCCATTCAGATGAATACTCTACGATAAGGCTAAAATCTTAAAATATAACTAATCCGCTCAAATAAATCATTACCACCATTTAAAAATCGTAGATTGCGTTAACTACGAATTAGCTATTAAATTATTTTTATATAACTTCCCGGGGTCTCCGTTAAGGAATGCTAACTTCCTACTTAAAAATGAACGTAAGCTTCCGAATTTACATATCACCACATGAGGTCAGTGATTCGGTTATTTAGATATCGATCACACTAAATACCTAGCACGAAACAGTATTAGTTTTAGTTCCTACTAAGCTCTCACTACCTGACCTTACATTTCATAGAAATACTTTTAAACAGGCTTACTTATTCTAATATATTTGGGCAAGTTATCAGGTAGCGTTATTTTTCATTTCACTTCACAGCGGCGTAATCACAAGGTCGTGTGCTTCAATTAGTCTATTGAACTTTTGTCGTGAACTCGCACTATATTAGTACCTAATACGAGTAGTACCTATGGGCGGTAACTAGCTAAACATACAGGTTGATTTGGATGTCGTTAGCATCACTTGCAAGCATAGAGCATTAAACCACTCTCCCCCCTATGCAAGGGTGGAAATACTCATAAATATTATAATCAATGTTTATCTTGGGAACCGAAATTACAAAAATAAGTCAGCTGCCGAATTTGGTATACCTACTTAGCAAGCATAGATAGAAGTTTTGTATGAAACATCTATTTTTTTGAGCATCTACCTATTTGTTAATTTTAAATGCAGTGCCAATACAATGCAAACAGTAGCAACTAGTTGAGTGCTTAGATCTTTAATATTCGGTTATGTTATACATGACATAAACAACGTTACGAAGATCTACTAATGGTGAGAAATTTAACCTAAGTATATCTAATTTCTACATCAAGGCTAATAATTATTCAGATAAGTATCTTTTTTACCTGTATAGTTAATTATTTAGAGATAACCATCTCATAATTCAATCCTCGTATCGAATAATAATTTGACAAAACATAGATACTTAGCGCAGAGAATTATTACATCCGAGGACGTAAGACCATGGCATGGCTGGTCCCTTCACTCAGTTCTGTGTATAATGAATGAACGTTGTGGTTGCCAATTCGCTGTACGAATTTAGGTGCTGCATTATAATTTATAACTAGGTAGCCTATGTCGCTACCCAATTCAAGTGTCACGACACGAACGTAGACCCTAGTGTTGGTGTCGGCAAGCACAAAAATACATGGTATCTACGTACTTCGCGGTTGCATTTTAAAAATTCGTAGATTAGATAAACATTATTGTTAAATAATTTCCATTTTTTAAACTTAAGTGTCTGTTTTAAATGTCAACATAACAACTTTTTACTAAATGTATCTTACTAATATGTTGTTTGTTACTCGTTTACGCCAGAGCGGCTGAACGGATCTGGATGAAATTTGGCATGGAGATATATTATAGTCTGGAATAGCACATAGGCTACTTTTTATCCCGGGAAATATAAGATCCCTTGGGAACGCGGGTGTAACCGCGCGGAACAGCTAGTATGAAAATAAAACCGTTTAATATTATACGGTAACCTACTTTTCGGCTAATTTCTGAAACAGCTGGACCGATTTTGACGGGACTTTCACTGGCTGATGTTATAGGGAGTAACATAGGCTACTTTTATTTTAGAAAAATAATTAGAAATATAATAGAAAATAGACTCCGCACAAAAAATAAATAAAATCCTATTCAAATAAGGAACGCGGGAGAAACCGCGGGGGACTGTTAGTTAACAATAAATAAATACCAAAAAATGCCGTAGCGTGTGATACAGCGTTATTAATTCACGACAATCATCACCTAGGTCATGACACTAGTTACGAGTTTATAGCAATTTCATAGTGTGTGACAACCTAGGTCGCGGCCAAACCTTCGAACCTACAAACACATAATAATACAGTGCTACCGGCTAACTATATAGCCTTCACAGCATTATAAATTAACTAAACCTACCTTGTGTTGTTTTGTAATTATGCAATGCAATATTGGAACATGCATTTTGTAATTTTTCCATGAGATAATGAGACCTATCGATGAATTATTGACATTTACACACAATTTTCTGGCAAAATCAAATAGAAGCAATTTTTAACTCAACCTATACCTAACGAGCTCTCTACAAAAAAAAATGTAGGTATGAGGCTATAAAAATCGTTTTATCCTTAACATCAAAGAGAAACCTACCTACTAGAAAAAAAAACTAATATTCGTTGTAACTAAGTACGTAGGTAAAACCTAACATTCATACAAATAATTTGCCCGCTAATTTTCATAGATTTTTACTGAAACCTTAATTTCAGAATGCCATCACTCACAAGCAGCACGACGCTTCGATTGACCCTCAAACAGTAGTCTACAAGTGGACTCCCCCTGCTGGTTTGAACGATAATATCAAGTTCAGGTAATTTAATTATTTCATAGTCATATTTCACTATCTTTAAGTGCATTCGCACTGCTATGAGATATTTTCAAATTCCCAATAGAATAAAGACATTTTGCAATAATTTCAATAGTGCAATAACCAATGTGTGAAAGATGTCTGACCTCTGATCTCAGAATAGCTTGAGTAGGTAGACACACGCTTGCAATAATAACTGTGAATCCCTTGGCTGAAATCCATGATCAACAGGGATAGTGACTGACAAATCAAATCAGCTTCTATTTATTAAATGTCAAAACGATCGTTTATATAGAGTTTTGTATGTAATCTACTTACTCTTCGTCGTTAAGTTGGTAATTAAAAATCATAAATAGGTGGAATTTTACTTCGTGTTCGCTATTTTCTAGTATTATTAGATGTTTTATACACTAGTTAGTGTTAGTTTTTTTTTAATATAGGCATCGCATCATCCCTATTGTACCTATAACGTAGCCATCCGATATTATCGACAATTCGTCATAGTTTAATTATCAATAACAATAAATAATATCAATTAAAATGTTTTCAGAGCCACCATTGCCTACAACGGTGCCGTCTTCTGGGTGGGTGTGGAATCAGCCCCCGTCAAAGTAACTAACTAATTATGTAAAGATATTAGTTATAATTAAAGATACTTGTAATATTAAGATCAAATTAACGGAAATTCAATTCCAGTTGACTGTGAAAATTAATTAAGATTACATCGTAATATTTAAAATAAATATTTTTAAATATCTGTGGCATTCAGTTATTTCAGCAAAATTAAATACCTTATCTCAATCGGTGGGCGGCGCGGTTTATAATATTGGCTTTCACCACGAGCAAGCGATATCAGTCTTTCACTCAAATTTATAGCTAGTGCACAGAACAAATAAAAATCCGGCCAAGTTCGAGTCGGACTCGCGCACGAAGGGTTCCGTACCATTGACTAGGTAAACAACAGATGGTACACAAATTTATTATTAAAGTATAAATATACAATTAAGTATTTTGTGAATATTTCAAGTGCCTACCTGTTACCATTTATTGATATCGAGCAAAAATAGGCAAAAATGGCGTTTTTTGTTTGGGAGCCCCCCTTAAATATATATTTTATTTTTATTATTAAAGTAAAAATGCAACTGAGTATTTTGTGAATATTTCAAGTGCCTACCCGTTGCCATTATTGATATCGAGCAAAAAAGGGCAAAAAATTCGCATTTGTTGTATGGGACAGACAGCGAAGTCTTAGTAATAGGGTCCCGTTTTTACCCTTTGGGTACGGAACCCTAAGATGGTGCGTACGTAAACAAGTATCCAATGCAGTGAAGCAACGTAGATACATGAAGTTGTCTGCGTGACCTCAAAGAGAATATAAACACTACGTTTCGTGACCAGAACGTACGTTATTCCGCGTGACTCGCACGCACAGGAACGCGATCGGCTACCTTTAGGTACTGTGATTCACTTTAAGTGCGCGGGGCTGTCTACCTTTTTATTTGGTCTGAGAGAATGCTTGAAAATAAACATTGTACGCTAACTATGACGTGTTACTTATGTATTGGATAATATGTAATTTTGAAAGGATTACTTCCCTTTCTGAATTTCAAAAATCACGTTCATGAATTCATAACGTTTTATCTAGTAACTACTAGCTTTCCATCCCGCGGTGTCACCCACATTCCCAAGGGAATTAAAATAAAATGTTACTTGCCGATAATGTAGTATCTAAAGGATTTTTTAAAATCAATTAAATATTTCTTAATTGTATCCATTCCAAACAAACATACAAGTTTTTTCTCTTTATAATATTAGTTATCTAGCATCTACAAATTTAGGACCTATGAGTATCTGTGAGATAAGGGTAGATACTTGTAGACAATTTTAGACCATGATCCAATACATATAACTTTTATTATAGTTTGCAACCATTTGATGAAGAGGTTGCTTGTTCGTTACTTTGAAGTTAACAAAGGTATGTTTATATAAAGTCAGAAATAAAATGATATGCGAATACAATTTTAACAAATACTTTTATTCAAACGTAGCACCTAGAATTTTTGTCTTCAAGATCCATTTAGAATTTTTCAAGTCTCAATTTAATATTGATAGATTAGAACCTGAAACTAGAACCTGTATCTATAGTCAAGTAGGTATAATGGGTAGGTAGAGCAGCGACAAGGAAGACATTCTATTTTTATTTTTTGTAACATCGTGTTAATTATAAATATATGAAACGAATCGAATCGATGTAATTATTCTTGTACAGTCTTTTAAAGTAAAAGTTTGGGCTATTGTTTCATTTCTAAAAGTTTATAAAATCACAATTCTATAAAGGTCAGCACGGCGATCGTGAGACTTCGTATTCGATATAAATTTTACTTAGAAGTTAAAACGTTGAATAATTGTAATGAAATTACAAAATAAGATAAGCTTAAATTCAAACCGATGCTTAATTTCAACTGTAAATTTTAAATAGATTACGATATCAATTAGGTTTCACAATCACCTTACGTGTTACATATTTATAGGCCATTGCATAACCGACACCTTAACATTGAAGTAAAATAATATTTTACAACTAATCTTGCAACGATTTTACGCAGAATTTCCGTAAATAAATAACATGCATCGAGAATTCTACTGTTTTAAATACCTACTCGTTATTACATATTCTATAATATCTCGTACTCGGACTATAGATATCAGTTCAACACTTCCAAAGACTCGTAAATTCAATTCCTTGTTCAACTGGACAGCATCTACGGGAAGGTGAAGTTTTCAGGATATGCAGAGATATTCAATTCCGGACTTAAATTTCAAGTCTTTGAACAAGCTCTTGAGATTTAAAGTTCGAATCTGCCTAATCACAAAGCAATTCCAACATGCAATCCTACAAAATTCGATACACACTTATCTATTATTATAATAACACACTCGTGTGAGCTTTCAAGTCTCTATTTCGTATAATAGTTGTGAATTTAGATTCTAGAAGTGTGTTCCATGTGATTTTGATGTGCGTTATAATTTAAAAGTTTAATAAAACACCATCAGATATTAGAAGTTTTTGAAGAAGTGTTTCAGTGTCCAAAGGTCAATACTAAAACGTATACCCCTTCAACGTTACTGGATTTATCTGAATAATATAAGTACATAAACATATTTCGGTGAATGTCACACAAAATTCATAACGCAATTTAAACAAATTTCACTACTTGCACAAGTGTGTAATAAAAAATCGATTTCAGTAAAACGAAACATTACGCAGCTTGCAACTTTTATTTTATTACACAGCATATTGGTTAATTTCATTATTTAATTATTAACGGAGACTTGAAATCGCACACAATACTACGACATCAGTACATTTTCTAGCGACTATGGAAGATGATATATGGTGTAGCATTATAACGACTAAATAGTCAATGAGCATTATGTAAATGTATAGAAAACTGTAATTGACTACTACACTATATTCTTTAGTTACAGACACAAATTGAAAGTTTCGCTAGAGTTAAGTTTATTTTCATGTGAGATCAATACAGATTAGTTTTTGTCAAGGATATGTGTTTCTATTTATTGTATGAGACAGGTAGTCGTATTCGCACTACTGTAATAAGACTTTTAAACAAACTAACGTCGTATTTTGGCAAGACAAGGTCATTTCGTTATTATTATTATTATTATTAGAGGCAAAAGGCAATTGTTCACATTGTCATGTAGGTAAATGTATAATATAAATACAATAAATCATGACAAAACCTCACATTCACTCCACACTCTGTTGATCAAGTCTTTTACTTGTTACTTCGATGTTAAACATTTTTTATTTGATCTCCACTTTAATATTTCCAGAATAAGTACTAAATTAACATACCATAAAGTAAATAAATATTAAAGAAATTATATACCTATATCATAGATAGTATTAAAGATTAATCAGAAAATAAATTATCATTTGGTCTAAATTAAATGCACTTGAAATTACGACTTATTACATCTAAATGTAAAACATCACAGTTAATACTGAATATACGATACGAGTACGTAGTAAACAATAATTACATACATTAAGAATTTTAATTTGAATAGGCTATCATTGGTTCTGTATGAAGTAATTTTGCCTCTTGAGTTGTCGGTAAAGTGAGATGTATTTCCCAGCAGCAGATGTTCTTGGGACTACATACTGTTTGCAGAAGAGTTTAGGATCGTGAGCCTTCTCAGACAGTTCCCCGCACTCAAGTGCTCGAAGGAAAGCAAGAACAAATGTAAAGCAATTATGCCTTTCTTCATTGTAGCGGTGAGCCTCCCATCGTGAACTTAAACTTACCTAAAAACAAAAAAACATAGATAAAACTATTGACTACAATATTTAATGTTTGCTTAATATGATATTAATAGTACATGTTCAGTAGTGATACCCAAAATATACAGTACCTACTTATAAAATTTCATATTAACTTTTTTTTATTAAATAAAAAAACCTCTAGCAAAATCATATAAATTTATAATTATTTAAAACTAATTTTATACATGAAATAGTAAATTAAAAAAATATTTTAAGTACTTTTTATTATAAGGAATTCTTATTATAAAAAACAATTCATAATAACCATAGATAGGTATGTATAGTGAATATTTAAGCTACTATTTTATATGCATACATAATATAATAAGTATAAATTGTATTAAGTTCTTCTGAAGGGCAGACACCTAGAAAATCAATACACAAGAGACAAAGGTTCAAAGCTCTAAAGGTTATTCAGGTTATTGGTTGAAGTGTTTATTGTTGAAATACAATAGAAAATGATTATCAATCATTTAATTAGTTTATATCAAACAGTTTAATTATTGTATTTTTATTTAAAAGTTATTCAACTTTTTTGTATCTCAATAGGTAATTTAGTTACATGCCAATTTTTTAAATTGTTTATTTAGATTTTTCAGCACTAAATAAATACCTACTTAGTATGTACACAGTTAATCTACTTCTAAGCTATCCATACAAAGCCTGATAGTTTATACATTTACAATAGTGATAATTATTAAGTAAAGTATACAATATTTATTTTACCTTCAAAAGCACACCATCCCATATTTCATTCCACAGCTCATCAAATTGCTCCAATAAGAGGCACTGGTCCCACTCTGAGCTGGAGTCTCGGGAACTCCATTTCTTGGTCCCAGTGTCAACTCCTCGGATGCCCTCTTCGCTGAATTCCACCACACAACCGCTAGAGTTTGTTACACCTATATGCAAGTCTTTGGAATTGTAATAGTCACTGGAAATATTAATACGTCAGGTTAACAATAAGGACAGGACGTGAAATTCGGCGATAAGGGATGAATCACCTGATTTATAGGAACATAATGAATAAATAAGCTAATTAAGTTACTCACTTGAGGAAGTCCCCATGAGTAGGCTTCATTACAATAGCACGAGGATGTTGCGAAGCTTTAGCGAACGGATATGGAACCCTGAAACAAAAATAGGGCACTTAGCAACAACGTCTTAAGGTCTTCATTATTTCTCAGAAATTGAACACTGAAGTTCACTCACCGGAATGGTAATAGATTATAGTCGTATCTATCGAGCTGCTGTTGACACACGGGGCATTGTTCCGGTATTATAGTGCAAAATACTTTGTGCTCACAATGGTGGAAACAAAGGATACCCGGATCCATTTTTAGACAATGAATATCACTGTATTTTCAATGAAACGTTCTTATTTTTATAGTATTAACGCAACCTTGGATTATTTAAATAATAAGTCTGAAGCAAAATAAAACCGTGGTTTAACAGGCGAATAACTTATTGACCAAGCAAAAGCCTAATGAGAATCTTACAAGAACTGAGTTTGTTCCACTCCACCTTTCACATATTACAGAAGCGGTCCAAAGATTAACTATGGTTAACTTTAATTAAGTAACAAAACATGAAAAAGAAACGGTGATTTTGTGCAAATATAATTCCAATAAATATTATAAAATAAATTAAAATATAATTATTTCAATGAAAGTATTTACAGTATAATCTAGAATAGCTTACATGGAATTGCTGTAAATCCAAAATTATTTTATTAGGTTTTCGAGCGCATCTTTAGTAGCGCAAGTGACAGACAGTTATAAACAGATGATCAAATCCCTGCAATATTATTGGCTGTCAGCAAAGTCTGGCTTGGAATTCTATTGGGTTACTTTTGTGTGCGCGCATTTCAGCGCGAAGATTCGAAAGTTTTTGCGAGTTCTCTTCTGTGAGATAATAAAATTTTGACAAAAAATGTGGTTTATTTCACGTTTCCGCTAGATCTTTCATAATATTAAATTTAATATAAATATTTAATGACTTTAAATTGATTTTTTTATGATAAATAAAGACAAACAATAACTAGAAATAAATAATTACGTAGGTACTATCCTAAAATTTCCAAAGTGTATTTTCTGGAACCAAAATTAACATTCATATGTAAAAGAGATTAGATTATTTCTTATACAGGAGTAGGTAAATATTGTAAATCCTTCCTTGTACCTAACCTAGGCAAGGTACATATAGCCATCACAAACGTAGCATATCGTGTGTAAGGGTGCTTTATAGGCGACACCTCGCAGTTTAAATTTTATCAATAATTTGTGTGTTGTAAAGGAAGCGTGTATTGTATGTTAAGGTTTCCATGGCAACGGGCGGTGGCGGTAAACCACACCTTCACACGAGACCCAGTTTTTCGTTCCAGTGAGTGCTGGAGACACTATCTTTTGTTAGAAAATAATGCTCATTTCACTGTATTTAGGATATATAGACTGATAGTTAGTTATGCTTGACGTTGTTTCATGCATATAGATCCTGCTCTGTGCTATTTTATTGTAAAAATATAAATAATAGGTATATAATTGAATAATTTGTTTGCAATCATATTTACAAACTTTAACAAAAAAGCATTATGCAATTTGTGAAAGTATCGTGAAGAAGAATAAACATTGAAATGTATGTAGAACGAGGTAGAGCGGTACTGCACGCGTTATGGTGGGCACTGGCGGCTGCTAGACTAGTCTCAGCCGGAATCTCTTGCCTCAGTAACCCTTGTCTGCACGGAATATGCATTGACGACCTAAATAGGTATGTAAACTGCTTTTTTAATAATACAAATCAAACACGGATATTAAAAAAAAGCTCAATGAGTTTTAATTCATTAGTCCCTGGGTGACCGAGCTTTGCTCGTTTTTTTTTTGGTAAAATTTTAATAGTTTTTCTCACAAAAGAAGGAACTTGAAAAAAAAGGGGAAAAAATCATTCATGTGGACTCGATCCGGGGTCTTCTGATATCAAGTCCACTTTATTTCCCCCCGAACTATTATGACCTGTAAAATGATGGCGAAATTTACCTTGGTATTCTAATGATATTGTAGCAGTTTTACGTTGCCTGAAAATACGGAAACAACGACGTTTTCTAAAAATGAAACTTAGATCGATTTTTCACCCCCGAAACCCCGAGCATACTAAATTTCATGAAAATCGGTGTAGCCGTTTCTGAGATTCAGATTATATACACATATACAAGAATTGCTCGTTTAAAGGTATAAGATCTAACGGTATGTTTTGTATTTGCTTGGGTACGTTGTAGATATTATTTTTTAAAGCGTTGTCATTAAAATATTGACGTCCTAATAATATTGACAACGCGTGCCTGGATTCTATTTGTGTTATTTGAATAAATGATAACTTAATAGATTATACAAAAGATAACGCAACGGTGGCACGAAAGTTCGTACGATATTAGATACCTATACACAATAAGTAACTACCTACATATAGGTATAGGTACACTTCATTATTTGTTTTTTTTTTACTGTTAATAGATTTGTGTTAGACTACAAGTGAATATGTAGCCAAAGGTTTATTTTTGTACGAAGCTTTTGGTGAAGGAATCCAGTCCACGATGATAGAATGCTTCGCGGTACAGCCTGCCTGCCAACCACCCTCAAGTTAATAATACGATCCCAAGCACGTACCAGAGTGTTCCGGTAGCTGCACTTGAGAGCCAGATCCCCTCGTATCTTTGAGGCCTTCGACCACATTATAAGTGTCCAAACATAAGCTACAAAAGTAAAGCGTGTTTTTCTTTGTTTTATATGTAGGTACCTAATTCATTTAGAGCTTAGGTACTGTAGTATTATAAATAGGTAGGTTTATTCAGTCAATGACCTACACCTACATTATTGTCTCTAATTGAACCTTTTATATGCTTCAGTTTGAGTGGGCGAGCACTAGCACGAGCCCGTTATTTACAGCTCTACTAATCAACTGGTTTTCACAGTATCTCCTTTAATAACTAGTATCACCTAAGAAAAGGTTCTTAAATTAAACCCTGTGTGAATCATACACTCGGTCAAACCGCGGAGCTAAAGGCTAGTAGGTAGGTGCATAGATAAACTGTTGATTCATTTTCAGCACATACTCGTGTTACTGTGTGGACGGTTACACAGGGGTTCAATGCCAGACTAACTGGGACGAGTGCTGGTCCAGCCCCTGCCAGAATGGGGGCAGCTGTGTCGATGGCATTGCGGCTTATAACTGCACGTGTCCAGATGGATTTATTGGTATGCTTGATCGATATTTTCTCATTGTTTTTACATGAAAATCTTTATATAAAAGTAAGTAAAACTTAAAATATTTTTATAGCTCATAAAAGTTTTATGGCTGTCTGGGAAAGTAGTCTGGTGTGAAATATTTTATCACGCAGGTCTTTACACTCGTAACACGCAACGTCCCATTATCACACGTCACTCAATCATTGCTTGTTGTAATGAAGCTTCTAAACAGTATTTAAACATTATTCGGAGTTAGCGTTTGCTTTATTTGATCACAATCTTATCTGTAATCAGTGTGTTAATTTGATTAAGAAATTTATGAATTTAAATTCAAACATGTATATTCTTATATTAACTAGTATTTTTTCTCGAAAAAACTATTCATTTTATCTGAAACAATGGTGTGCGAATATTTAATTTGTCATTAACTTGGATGACTTTTATAACACACTAACTGTCCTCCCTGGTTTCACCCGCTTTCCCGTGGGATCGTATCTTTTCCCTGGATAAAATATATCTAGCCTATGTTACTTAGGGATAATGTAGCTTACTAATGGTGAAAAAACTTTTAAAATCGGTCGGATAGTTTCTTAGTTAAATCGTAACAAACAAACATTATATAATATTAGTTTAGATGTGTGCTTTCAAAATTAAATTACAAAACACCGCACTCATTAAAAAGTCTCGCTAAGTGTCAAAATTGGATATAAACGATGCGTAGGCGTTTTTTCGTTTTTCGTGTAACTGGCTGACACACGATACGGCAATTTAATGAAACTGTGCAGCGTCTTTTGTTTGCAGTTTTATTTTTGCACATCCTGTCATGCCAACGTGATTAATGCATCGTTCTTTGTACGACGCACACTCACGTATTCTCTTTGATGGATAGTTTTTGTTGTTTTCTTTCGTTTGTAAATACGTAAGTACTTAGTAGGTATGTTTTGAAATAAAAAAAAAATGTTCTTCTTTTGTTTTATTACTTTACCGTCTCTGAAGAAGATAACGTACCTCAGATAATGCTATTTAGATGCGCTTTCGGTGCTAGGCTTTTGTCAGTAACTGCTCGCTGTACCTATAGTATAGATATACAGAATATCAAACGAAACATGTACTCATCTGCCTTACCAATACTCCTTTACATTCAAAATATAAATAGAACATCTTCTCAAGGCTGCCGATCGGCAAGGTTCCCAGCAAGCTGACAGCGTTACCGCTTTGGATAGCCTAACTAAAAACCTCCCTGCCCGTCAGTCTAATAAATAATATCTTTGATACAGGTGACAATTGCGAGACGAATTACAATGAATGCGAATCGAACCCATGTTTAAACAACGGCACGTGTATAGACATGACGAATGGTTACGTATGCTCCTGCGTGCCTGGCTTCGCTGGAGAACATTGTGAGGTCGATGTGGCCGTGTGCAATTCTACCGAGGAAGTCCGGTGTCACAACGGAGGGCAATGCATCGAAGGACCAGGATTCAAGTTCTATTGTAAATGTTTACAAGGTAAGCAAGGAGAATTATAATATACTTAGTTTAGTTTTATTTACATTTTTATAGCTTCGAATATTTTCATCCATCCAGCCAGTTTCTATAAATCTCAACATTTTCTTTGCGGATATTCGTCCGGTCCTTAATTTATGGCAGTTTCATCTTTATGAATTAATAGATTTTAAGGCGATGATAGCTCAGTGGTAGTGACGTCGGATACCGCTCCGAAGTTCGTGGGTTCAAATCCTAAAATTAGTTCGAGCTTTCATTAAAGGAAAACATAGTGGAGAAACCACAGCACGGTGGTAGGGTACTTTGTAGTACTCGACTGGCTGGCTACAATTCTCAAATTAAAAAGCCCCTGCTGGTGTGTTCCGGCAGTTGTACTTGAGAGCCAGTTGCCTTTAAGGCATAGTAAAACCTGTATTGCTAATGTCTATAGGCGACGGAACGGAAATCACTTATCATCGAGTGACCCGCCTTCTTGGTTGTCACTTTTGGTATAAAAAAAATAGATTAAATATTTTTAAGAGATTTACTTGATGCTTTTATAATAATTTACTGATTTATTTTTGAATGTGTGTGTCAGGTTGGGCGGGTCCAAATTGTGAAGATCAAATTGACGAATGCGAATCGAACCCTTGTCAAAATGGAGGTGTTTGTATTGACGTACATGCCGACTACATGTGTGCTTGTGCATTTGGTAAGTCAGTATAACACTTTAGTGATAGCCAATGTAAATACTGAAAAAAAATCGGGAATCACTTTCTGAATATCTTTATAGAGGAGTAGAAATATACATAAAGGCGTTTACATCTTAAATGGATGATATAAGCTACCAGAGGACATTAGACTCAAATACATCGAGACAGATAGCTATAGGGGAAAAATACTTTTTAAAACTATCTTAAGCATTGATTATATTTAGTCAAAAAATTTATTGCTTAAATTCTCATGCTTCTAAGCTAAATTAAAAACCTTAGTTATATTGTGTTATAAATCTATGTAATCATTGGCCAAAGATTAAGCATTGCCATTCAACGTGGCAATGCTGCCAGTCTTTTGGGAACGTTACCAGTCGACGGGGATGCGGAGGAATTCTTCGACGCACTTTTATAGTTTATTTTAGGTAGTTTTTAGATTAGATTAGTTTTAATTGTAATCATTTAATATTATTGTAGTTGTGAGTGACGACCGCTTACACAGATAAGCCCACGAGGCTTCCGTGAAGGCTCTCAGTTTATAATATATTGTTGTAATATTTAATATGGAAAATTAAAAAAAAATAAAAAAAATAGCGTCCGTGGCAGGCTTTAGAATGAATGACGGTACAGTCCGATACGGGAGCGACAGTAGCTTCCGCATTTTTGCACCTAAAGGGTCGTTAGATGGCCGAGTTGATGAATCGACTCTCGTACTCATGTGGCTCTTGTAAAGCTTGTTTGCTAAATTCTGAAACCAGTACCTATCATGGGTCTTGCATCCTTTAATCAGAGTCTTCCACTTGTAGAGGCCGTAGCTAGATCTTCCAATTTTTTTGGGGTGATCTCGGAAGCCAGCATGTCGCGTTTCAAGGACTTAATAAGTTTTAACGTTACGTTACGTTTAAGTGGTGATGTTTGTTCTTGAAGTTTTTATTAATTACCTATGTTACTGCAGGCTATACAGGCAAAAGCTGCGAAGTCCAGATAGAGTTCTGCGATGATAACTCTTGCAGCAACAATGCTCTTTGCGTTGTAGAAGATGGAATCAGAGTTTGTTATTGTGTGCCTGACTACCACGGCGAGAGGTGTGAGCTGCAGTACGATGAATGTTTGCTTGGACCTAGGTAAGTGAACTCTAAAATCATTCATCCAATTTACCCATTAAGTCATTAACTACCGCGTAATGTACCAAGTATTTGACCACGTAATCAATCTAAAAGCAGCCAGAACACACAATGACAATCATGTAAGTATTGTTTTAAACAGCGATCATATCAGTTCAACCCACATCCCATTAATATATTAGTGCTTTAACTCTAATGCAGAGATTGTTAAAATTGATTAGATATTTTTTTTAACAAAGCAGGCGGGTCACCTGATGGTAAGTGACTACCGTCGCCAATAGACATTAGCAATACCAAGGGGACTGCCAACGTGTTGTACACCTTATTACAATGCCTTAAGGGCAAGGGCAACTGGCTCTCAAGTGCAACTCCCGGAACACACCAACAGGTGCTTGGCGACAGATTTTCAACTTGAGGGTGGTAGCCAGCCAGTCGAGTACCACATAGTACCCTACCACCGTGCTGTGGTTTCCTCACGATGTTTTAACTTTTACCTTTTACCTTTTCCGGACACCACTGGTGACCGGAGGGCTGGTAGTTACCTCGGCCAACGCCTCAGTTTGGCTATTCAACGAGGTAACGCCGCTAGCGTCCTCGGCACGATTTCCCCGGGCAGCAATTTAAATTCAGTTTTTTATTTGTAGTTTAGTTGTTATTTATTTTTAAGTTATTTAGGTTTTTAGTTTTAATAAATTAATTAATTTTATGAAATGATACCTTTAGTAAACTTCATTTTTGTATCCTCGACCAGTTAAAACGAAATAACAAATGCATTTTTCTATCAGGTGTATGAATGGCGGAACATGCATTGATGGAGTTGATAACTTCACTTGTTCGTGTCCACCAAGGCTTACTGGACCTTTATGCGAATGTTTAATACTAGATGATAAGAGCTATGATTGCGAATATATCAGTCCAACTCCCTATGTAGATACAACGTTATCAATTTTTACTACAATTTACAATGAACTCAGTACTATGACAGAAATGACAACTGTGTCTACTGAACCCAATGATATAATTCCTGTAACGAATACAACTGATAATAATAATTTGACTACAACTATGGAAATTGATACAACTGCTACTATATCTTCTACAACTACAGAATTTAAAACTGAAACAACTACTAAAGAACTTACCGAAACAACTGAAACAATTACAAAAACTGACATAACTACCGAGATGATTGAAGTTACTGAAACTGTAGATAATCAATCGAGGCAAACTGTAGAATCTGGTGATTCTAAGACTGAAACTACCACAGATTGGCAAGAATCTAGTCAATCACAGCCTATACCTTCAACAAAAACTACTACTGAAACTAAACAGGATGTTTCAACATCAACTGAATCTATTACCACGGAAAGTACGACCAAAGAAGTGGCAGCAGAAATAACAACGACGCTTAAAATTTCCACCAGCACGGATAAAATGTTTACAGATACACCAACAGAACATACTACAGCTGATCTTCCCAATCCATTAACTTATACTACAACGGAGGCGATGGACATAACTACTGCTACGGAAAGTGGTGTACAAACAACTGTACAATCGGAGTGTACTGAATCTGTATGTAATAATCATGGGACGTGTATTAATACTCCTCATGGCATAAGAGTAAGTCTATCTTCTATAACATACTATTAATCTGTATGATTTTTAATTTTATTTAGAATAGCTGTTCCGGCAGACCTTGTTCTGCCCTATTTCTCTAAAACGCGTCTTCGTTTTGTTTCGATTGACGTCAAATGTTTGACAGCTGGGTTTTGTATGGGAAAAAGAAAAGGGCTATTTTTAGGGTTTCCCGGCAATTATTCGAATTTTTCTCGCCGTAAAAACCATCTTTGGACTTCAACGAACATTTTAAAAAAAGAATTGGCCAAATTGGTCCAGGCGTTGTTGAGTTATGCGCTTACCAACACATTTTGCGATTCATTTTTATATTATAGACTAGCTGTCCCGGCAGACCTTGTTCTGCCCTATTTCTCTAAAACACGTCTTTTTTTTGTTTCGATTGACGTCAAATGTTTGACAGCTGGGTGTTTGTATGGGAAAAAGAAAAGGGCTGTTTTTAGGGTTTTCCCGGCAATTATTCGAATTTTTCTCGCCGTAAAAACCATCCTTGGACTTCAACGAACATTTAAAAAAAAGAATTGGTCAAATTGGCCCAGGCGTTGTTGAGTTATGCGCTTACCAACACATTTTGCGATTCATTTTTATATTATAGATTTGTGAATTAAAATCATTAAATCTATAGAAAATGGTCTTAATTTACCCACAACTTTAAAATTTCAGTGCCACTGCTTCTTTAACTACGGCGGTAGATTTTGCAACGAGAAAATCTCTGTTTTATCTGCAGCTTTTAGTGGAAGCTCATTCATAGCTCACAGACTTAAGAACTCCACTTCAATTGATATAGAATTTAATGCTAAATCCCTCATAACTGATGGACAAATAATGCATGTAGATATAGCCAATGGAGTTTACATGCAATTGTATATCAATTCTGGTTTACTGAAATTCAAGTTCTCCTGTGGCTATCAAACAATGTTGTTGAGTGAGTTGAAGACTTACGTCAATAAAGGATATCCTATGCAAATTGAAACTAGGTAAGACTCTCTTAGGATACCAATTTATCAATATGCTTGTAGGGTTTATGATTCGTGTAGCTTCAATATCAATTGATGAATAATAATTTAAATTTTGCAAGTTGCTTCTGTTATTGCTAAGATTTCCATTCCAGATTAGATTTGTACCCCAAAGAGCAACATTGCAACGCAACACTTCGTCTCAACGACACAGTAGCTATGAGCGGCGGTCAAGTAGCCAACATCACCACTTTGGAACACAACACAACTCTCTATTTAGGAAACTCTCCTGATTTCAAAGATGAAGAAAATAAACCTTTCATTGGGTGCATCAAGGATTTGATCGTAAGTATAAACATTTTTGTTTTCAAGATTCTTCTATAGCTGGATAGACACACGATTGAATCAAACATTGAGTTAATCCTTCTTGGTTCCATTAAACTCAGTAATTAAGATACTGCACACTTTCTTATGAAGGTTAATGGTGAGAAACGCGAAGTATTCGGTGATGCTATCGAAGCTGCTGATGTTCGAGAATGCGTCTCATTGTCGTGTCTTTCGGCGCCATGTCTCAACGGTGGCTCTTGCAGTGACCATGGTGGTGGATACACCTGCGCTTGTACTAACGGGTAAGCCGTACACATTTTTAGTAAATTGAGTAAAGATTTATGCATCCTTCGAATGATGAATTCAAGATTCGGTTTACAGCTGCACACAAAACAACCACTTACCTATATCATCAGCTACATAAAAACCTTTAAATATATTGTAAGTATAACTGGTGAATTCATCAGCGTGCAATATTAGGGCGACGAATCATTATCCAATATCAAAATTTCATCCAAGTCGCAAGACTAGTTTCCGAGTTCGCATAGGTTATGCACAATGATAATGATGATGATGAGTATTGAAGATGGTCAAAACTGTAGGACACCTTCTTTTCAGTTTCTAAAACTTTAAGAAACCTTTTTTTCAGTTGGTTAGGGTTGCACTGTGACCAATCGGTATGCGACCACAACCCGTGCCACTCTGGCGGCAGCTGCGTCAAACATCCCGGCAGTGGGTTCCTCTGCCTCTGTCCTTACGGGAAACATGGCATCTTCTGCGAATACAGTATGTACCTTTTCATTACCAGCTTATCTTACGTAGCTTATGTATTGAAATGTCCTTAGGTATTTAAATCATTTTAGTTTTCCGGGAGTTACGTTTGAGTGCCCTTCCTAAAGTAAGCTTTTAGTAAAAAAAAACTGGTTTAATGGATCTTTGAGGTTTCTGATAATGAATAATACTTTGTTTCTAGATGTAGAAATAACCCGGCCATCACTAGCTCCAATAAACACGGGGATATCATCGTATCTCATGTACCCTCTATCCCCAAGTGTATTGAACTCTGATCGCTTCGACCTCCGTCTACGCTTCCAAACACCGGACATGGACCAAATCGCTTTATTGGCGTTTGTTGGGCAGAATGGACGCCATGATTCTAGAAGTCAGCACATGGCGTTAACTTTTGTAAAGGGATACATTATGTTAACATGGAACATGGGCTCGGGTAAGTTATATTGTGTTAAAAAAAATCCGCTACTCAATCTGGTATAAGGTTCGTAACTACCTACTGTTAAAAATACCTCCGTGGTCGAGCGGTATAATACTCGGCAAGTGGTACACCCCAGGCTGAACCATTTAAATTGATTTTTAATTAATCAGAAATTAGGTCTTGGGTCTATATCAAAGAGACGGCGACAATCCTCGTATATTCGGTATGGCTGCGTTAAATATTCTTGGCGAAATATTTTCAACTTGATGGTTCAACTTTTTGAAACGTTGACCCGCCGTTGAAACGTTTTCACCCGCGTTCCCTTAGGATATTCACAACATAGCTAGTGATGTTGGCCTTCCTCGATAAATGGGCTATCCAACAATAAAATATATTTTCAATCCGAACCAGTAGTTCCTGAGATACAAACTACAAACTCTTCAGCTTTATAATATTAACAGGTCCCCGTCGAGTGTTCACGTCGCGGGCGCTCGGCTACCGGCGCGGTGGACACATGGTACGAGTGTGGAGACGAGCTCGATCCGCTGGACTCAGCGTCGATGGACGATATAATGTATCTGGGAACGCGCCTGCGTATGATGCTAAGATGACGATGCTACCTTATATTTATATCGGTAAGTTATTTTCAACATTATGGCCCCACTAGCTTAGCAGGATTAGTTTAGACGTTTAGATTATGCTGATCATTTTATAACGGCTGTCAATCTATGTTGTACTCAGGTGGGCACCCATCAGTAGACTTTCACGAGCTGCCCCATGATCTGCCATTGCACAGTGGCTGGCGCGGCTGTATCTGGGAGGTGTCTGGGCAAGCTATAGGGGCGGGGAAGGCTGCCGGGGGGAGGGGAGTGGGACAGTGTGGCGTGGCACAGTGCACCAGCAAGTCTTGTAACGCACCCAGGGGTGTTTGTATACACTCTCCTGCTACTTATGGGTAAGATATAATTATGATAAGAATTGTGACCGACGAATGCCCATGAAGCTTTACAAGACCATCATAAGATCTGAATGTTGGGCACCGAAAGAGATGGATGAGAGAGTGCATGTGATGAGACGGAGATGCGAATGCTGAGGTAGACGTGTGATATTACGAGAATGGATAAGATAAGGAATGAGTATATCAGAGGAAGTTTGAAAATTGCACCAGTGAATGAGAAGTTGAAAGGCAATAGATTGGCTTGGCCATACCAAGCCATGTCATGAGGAAGGATGTAAAACATAAAACGAAAAGAGCATGAGTGTTGATGTATATGTATAGAGGTAGTAGAGGAAGGCTATATGTTTATGAAAGGTGTGAGTATTGAGACGACTAGTGATAGAGCGGAGTGGAAGATGAACACATGTTGTACCGACCCCACCTAGCGTGGGATAAGGACAAGAAAAAGAAGAAGATTGTTATAAGGTGTTGGCAACGGTAAAGTCGATTATGGATCTTCTGTACTCACTTCCAGATGCATCTGCAACGAAGGCTGGTTTGGTGCGACATGTGTCAGTGAAAGGAACCCGTGTGATGGAGCACTAACCGCGTGTCGTGGGTACTGCGCACTTACCACCGGCGCCGGTGGCGCTGTCTGTGACTGCCCTTATGGCAAGACCGGCGTTAACTGTGATCAAGGTACACACACCTACGTACCGTTCTTAGTGATTTCTCTTTATTGCTTAGAATCCATTTAGCCAGAACCAACTTTCAGGTAAGGAGGGGTAAGACCTTAGGACCTTAGGGCATTGCATCATATCAAAACTAACTACAATAACAAAATTATTCCAGGATTCGCGATTCGAGTCATTAGTAGTAGTAATTACAACTGTTTTAGTTTTTGAGATATAGTGGGTCCATCTTATCTTGCTACCCCTTCTTACTCCCCCTTCCCCTACCAGATTTTTTCCATTTTCAATGAATTACCATTTTATTATCCACATTATAGATTATCGCAACGCAGCACGGCAACACTAATTGGGACTAGGTACAGCCGCTATCTTACAATATATACAGAATCCTGAAGCCCTATTCTAACGGCTTTGATATGATGGATCAACTCAATTTGACAATGTTTCTGTTAAATACGCGAGAACGTGCCCCAGGCTATATTATGGACTATTTTATTATGCTTACTAAAGTCTCTTTTCCTACACTCTAGACTTACTCCCAACTGACGTTCTATTCACGGGCACTCGTTCGTACCTCCAACTACATCGTCGCACCATCTCGAGCGTGAGTTTATCCTTGGAAGCAGACATCAAACCTGCGAAGGAGCGCGGGCTGGTCGTGTTTGCTGATACCCCCCATTTCTATACAGCTCTTTCGTTGCAAGGAGGCTTGTTGGAGTACCGGTGGACAGGTAAGACGCGTCAATCGATTCATTTGGTTAATCATCTATCTAACTTCTTCTTATTCTATTATATAAAAGTGAAAGACAGGGAGGTACTACTAATATTATAAATGTGAAAGTTTGTATGTTTATAAGTTGGTATGTTTGTATATTTGGATGTTTGTTACTCAATCACGCAAAAATGGCTGAACAGATTTTGATGAAACTTGGCACACAGGTAGATCATATCCTAGAATAAAACATAAGATATTTATAAATTTCCTAGGAAACGTGGGTGAAACCGAAAACTAATAAATACATAATTAGAATACTTATGAATCATAGAATAAAATTAATTATTATACTGCGTTAAACCGGTTTCTGTGTACTCCAGACCGTCTGTCCGGTGTGACGTCACTGGTCCGCAGCGGGGTAGTGCTCTCGATGTCGCAATGGCACAGCGTGAAGGCGGGCCGGTACGGCAGCCGACTGTACGTGTGGGTGGACGGCGCCCTTAGCACCGAGGCCATGTTGGCACACGCTTACCCTCATACGGCTAGCAACGCTTCTATACTGCTAGGTAGGTGCCTCGCTTTTCTCACCGGATCTTCTCAGGTGAAGGCTAACTTCCGAACCGGTGGTAACTTCTGCAACTCGACCCTCAAAGTGATTTCGACTTTGAATTCCGAAGAGAGTTCTAATGACTAGCTAGAGAGTTAAAACAAGAATGTTTTTAACACATCTCGATTGTGTTTTAGGAGGCGCTAAGGATTTGTCTACCCTACCATTTGACGCGACGTTGGGCCCACCCGAGTCATATTCTGGGTGCATCAGAAATCTTCATGTGAACAATATTCTGTTGCCCCTGGAACAGCAAAATATATTACGTAAGTCTAACTGGACAGATTTTATAAAGGTACCCTGTTACCACGTGGTTTGGTTAAATTGACTGAGTACAATCAATGATTATCTGTAGGTACCCTCTTAGCGGTGGTTGCACCATTCGAAAGCCTGATTCGTATAATCCAATGCTATTTATTAAGCCTTAGGCCATATAGCCAGATGAGGTAAAAAGTAATTGCTGAGTTTATTGCCGGCTCTTCTCACCAAAAGCAACCTTCCGATCCGAGTATTAGAGTCTAGCTAGACTATTCATAAGTGCTAGTTTTTACAAGCAAGGCCTTTGCCTATTTGAATAAAAAGCATTTAAATTTTTCATTTTTTTTTTTCATTAAAATACGGTCTAATGCAATTTGTCAAGTTACCGACAACAATCCGTATCTTGAATAATGTTCAACCGTCTTAAAAACGGAGAAGTATCTTTATTCAACGGGTATAAGGTCAAAAATACCGCAACTCCATCAACAGAGGGCCAAAACGTGGTCGACTGCGACGGCACCGCATGCGGCGTAGAGGCGTGCGGGGGCGGCACATGCAGTATAGAGGAGGGCCGCGCGCGGTGCCAGTGCGGCGCAGGGGCCGGCGCTGAGGCAGGCACCGGGGCCGCAGGGGCTCGCTGTCGCCGACACACGCAATGTGACCACGAGCTTTGTGCCGCGCCAAGGGGCAAGTGTCGCGGCCAGGGGCACGAGTGCGTCTGCGCCGCTGGGTATACCGGTGATACTTGTCACATTAGTGAGTATACTCTCGTCTTGGCTTTTTCTTCCAGCTCCTATCCTCAAGAATTTATTCGGTGGTTCGGTGAGTCTCCGTCGCTATGACAGATGAGTAGAGAACCTGATGCTTATTTGATGATTGAATCTTCTTCTTAGCCGTCGCAAAAGAGTTGGTAAGTTATGTAGGCTGGAGAGTAGATACCGGTGGAGTGACTACGTCTGCCTTTGATAGATACAGTACAGTAACAACAACAACACAATCTCGACTATAACGGTAAATTATTTATTCGGATTCAGTAAAAGTAAAAGTCATTAAAAAAACAGTGGATATCAATAACAATTTCCCATAACGTACTATCGTAATCTCTTACTAGTGCCAATGTATTCCAGGGATAAATGTAACAATACCACAGTTCGAGGGCGAGTCGCTGCTATCACTAGGGCGACGTCGCACCACTACAAGACTCGCAGGAGAACAACGCGCTACACTCGACAGCCCCAGTTACTTAGCACTCAACTTCACCACTGCCGAGCCTGATGGACTGTTGCTGTGGGCTGTCATGGTAAGCGTAAAATATCATGAAAGATTATCGTAACTCCGCATCGGATTTATTGGTCAGTGGTAGTCATGTCATTTCGTCATTTTTTTTATACCACATGTGATAATTGCCTGATTAATCAGGCAGGCGGGTCACTAGATGGTTAGTGACTACCATCGCCTATTAGACATTAGCAATTCCCGGGGGATTGCCAATATGTTCTACACCTTATTACATGCCTTAAAGGCCACTGGTTCTACACTTATAGGTGCTTGGCGACAGATTTTCAACTTGAGAGTGGTAGCCAGCCCATCGAGTACTACGAAGTACCCTACCACCGTGATGTAGTTTTCTCACGATGTTTTCCTTCACCGAAAGCTGAAGCTTGTTGTAGGATTAGAACCCACGACCTTCGCCACGGTATCCGACGTCACTTGTTTGCATTGAATAGGCTCTGAAACTACTGGACCGATTTGAAAAATTCTTTCACCATTAGAAAGCTACATTATCCCTGAGTATATGACCGTGGATTCTAAACTTACAAAAATCTTGAACTTTTGGTCATATAGTAAACATAGTGAGGAAAATAGTTACCTATTAGTTGTTTTGTATTTATACCATCCTCTTCATAAAGGATAATATTTTTCAGGACCTAGACTACATCGGCATTGGCCTTGAAGGCGGATTTCTCAGACTGGCGTGGTTTTTTCGCAATACGGAATCAGACATCGACGGTTCTATCACTCAAGAAACTCCAGCTTCCAGATTTCTCTCCAGATTAGTGCCTCACGCGGGTTTCCTTGCTGACGGAGAATGGCACACGTTGGTCTTGAAATTGGTCAAGACTAATATCTCAATTACAGTTGACAAGGTGTTGGCGTACATTGAGGAGCCTGGCTTAAATAAGCTTGATTATGATGACGTGGACTTGTTTATAGGTATAATTATACACTACTACCTGTCCCCCGCATTCCCGTGGGATCTTATCTTTTTCCGGGATAAAAAGTCCTATCTCTTATTCTAGGATATTATCTTTTTTGCCAAGTTTCATCAAGATCAGTTCACGGGAGTTTTATCTATTATGGTTATGTAGCTGTTTATGCTATTTTCATAGATTCGGTTCCGGCTCGAAGGACTCGAGGACATATTTTTTATAGGGTGTACCTACCACCACTCTTGCGATCCAAGTTTTGGCCAGAATCGACATAATATTGTAGTTAGTATGAATGGATCAACCGTTTTCTTGAAAAATGAAGTAACTTAAAGCTTTTAAATCAGATAAATTGTTAGGGGCCGTCCATTAATCACGTGATGTATTTTTTTTGCATTTTTTAACCACCCCCCCTCCCCTTTTTTTTCCAACAGGCGGTATAACGGAAGAAGTTAATGCAATGGCGAAGAAAACGTTTCCCAAGAACTTCAAAGGCTGCATCGATCGCATATCTACCGAGGAGCATTCCTATATCACAAACTATACGGATGTGTACAGCGAAAATGTTAAATCGTGCCAACTGTTCCCACCAACATAATACCACTCCCAAGTCAACATAGGTAAGTCATGTTCCCAGGTATTCGTGGACAAGACCGTGGAGACCATTTAGAATATGAATAATGCATTTTCTGACATAAGTATTATGCAGCCCATATTATTCACCCAATACCTTATACAGTGTCCGGTAAGTATTAAGACAAACTTAAGGGGGAGATAGATGGGCGGGTCACCTACCAAATATACAAAAGTGACCTCAGTAAGCGACACCCTTTTGCGATATTTAATATCTAAAATTCAAAAATCAATATACAGGCTGAATTTTTCAAGTGGGCGTGGATGGCCAAATCCTAAACTAAAGGGAATATCGAAAAATACTGAAGGGAGACAGGCCGATTTTGATTAAAACTAAAACTGCATCATTAGATTTTCGAAAAAATATTTCCCCAAGCCAGGAATCGAACCCGATGAATTTGATAAAAATTACACAGCCTGTATTATTACACCATCCGATAATGTTGCTAATAAGGATCAAAATCTCAGAAGTAATGAAACTGGACATGAAACTTAAAGTAATTGCTCTTTTTTAATAAAATGTTTTTTTTTATATTCCCACAAATTTTTACACCTATCGTACTTACTATCAAATTATTAGAATTAATTTTTAATTTTGTACACTCGTTGGACTTGACTCATATCATAACCCACTCGCATTAAGCACTACAACATAACCTTCTAATTTCATGACATGGGCATTGTATCCAACAGTTTGACTAGTTCCCTAACTACGGTAGGTATGAAAATACAAAATTATTAATAAATTTATTAAAAATGAACACTTTCCTTTATTTTTCCATATGTTACTTCACAGAATTTGATCCTTATTAACAAAATTACTAGATGGTGTAATAATATTGAATGTGTAAATTTTCTCAAAATCAATTCCTGGGTTCGATTCCTGGCTTGAAAAAATATTTCATCAAAAATCTAATGATGTCGTTTAAGTTTTCATCAAAAACGGCCTCGAGATTCATTGTTAATACGAGTGGGTTATCAGACAAGTCCAAGGAGTGTACAAAATTAAAAATAATTTGATACTATACCTATGTACGATAAGATAACTGCAATAGTTTGTATGAAAATACTCATTTTATTAAAAAAGAAAACTTTCTTTTAGTTTGCCGTATCTCATTACTTCTGAGAATTTGATCCTTATTAGCAACATTATCGGATGGTGTAATAATACAAGCTGTGTATTGTGTAAATTCACCTGTATAAAAATCTGAAATATCGAAATACCTACCGGACATTCTGTATAAAATTATGCAAATAATTGCTGGGTAAAATATTACTTTTCATTTGAATACCAACCAACATGTTTTACAATCGCAATTTTCTATTTACATTTTAAAGTCTACGGTCTTGCTAGCGAAAGTAGGTGTAATGAACTGTTACTCATAGTACAAAAGTTTCTAGTCTTCTTTAATAGGACCAAAGTGCGTCTTACTATGTATTGTAGGTACATGTATTAAGCTAATTATTTATTACTAATTATGTATGATTTTAGTTAAATATGTAATAAGAAAATCATGTACTTAATATTTTCATAAATGCTAAAAAACATTTTGTAGCTCACACAAACATTGGCACTAATGCCAAAATCAATTATTTAGTATTTCAATAAAAAAATAACTAAACGTAACATGTCTTAATTTCGGTTAATGGATTGTATACTCTAGTGAACATAAGTAGTACATACTACGTCATAAAATATACAAAGCAAAGATGGCCGATGTGCAATTTTGTGGTTCAGGTGAAGGTGTTTTGTTTTTGTGTGTTGTATTGTTGTAGACCAATAAAATTAAACATTCGACATACACAAAATATAGTTTTATTGATATATTCATGTTTAATAAATTGTATACATAACATCATCAAATATTATATTATAAACATATACATTTCGTTATACGTTACTTATTCAAACACAAATACAATATGAGATGTTATCCCCGTTAAACATATAGTTATCTCATTAATTTAAATACGTTTAGTCTCAACACAGTAGTAATTTCAGTTGGCATACACGTTCAGTATCTAAACATGCCCCTTACAAGAAGCTCTTCAACATCTGATTTATTTACAATTCAATATTAAAGCAAGATGTACATTCACAGAAGTCGTATATATTTCATTAGGCCTATTTACAAGTGGAATAAAGTTGGAATGCTTGACTGTAGTACACATTTAGCGATTGGTGTATTGTACAACATGTAAAACTCACATAGGAACATCGATTCCTTTATTGATACATATACAACACTTTATCTCCATATAATTTCTACAAAATAAATATTATATTAAGCAATAAAGAATAAATAAATTGTTAATTGCACATCGTTATTATATAATTTTCGAAAATTAAATAGTACCTCTATGAGTAAGCTGCGCTTACCGCATTATTATGCGCCGTGAGGAAATAGGCACGAAGTGAATCTGTCGTCCGCAGTGGATATCTCAGACGAATTCAAATAGCATTTATTGAAATCGCAAAGTAACACGTAGCCTAGGAATGTTTCGGACAACGATAACAATGATATATAGAAAGAATAGAATAAGCTAATCACAGGACAAGTAAATATTATATATTTACGAAATATTAATGTCTATTGGTGCGTCACGGTAATCTCATACACAATAAATAGTACCGTTCTCGCGTAGTCGCCTCTACGCGTCCGCGGCTCCACGAACCATCGATGCCTCTGTGCGTCCGCGGCACCGAGCACGCACGAGGCGCCGCGCGCCGCCACTACAAGGCCTACGTCGCGGTTACCCGTTACTGCATATATCAGATCAGATGCGATACGATACAATACGACTGCTTCCACAAAACAACACTGAATTGAGAATTATGATACTAAGAAACATCAAGTTTTAAATATAAATCGTGTACAATGTATTAATTACTCTAATTTACTGATTAAACAATAATCAAATTCATTTTTTCTTAAATAGATTGAAATTCGTTTAAAATTATATTAATAGACGATAAATCGGTAAACATTCTTCTACTCATGTAATAAAATTAACAAACACCAATATGGGATTAAAACATTTGAAATATTATACTATCTGGAACTCCCCTATGTTTATTTCGAATTTGACAATTCCTTACCTTTATACCGGGTGGTAACAATCTCAATAATTCGTTATACCTAAATTTATAAACAAATTACTCTATACTACATAATGTCATCAATAATAAAAGTCATGTTCTATGAATAAAAACAACATTGTTATCGACGCTACAATATAATTAGGTACATCGATATCATCAAATAAGCATTCGGAGTATATAAAATCGGATTGTTAACTGTGTCGTGTCGCCGCGGCTCCGTGCTATTCACACGCCTAGTCTAGACTAGTCTAGTCTAGCGCTAGTCTGACGCTACGTGTCTGTCTGATGCCACGTGTCTGTCTGACGCCACGTGTCTGTCTGACGTCACGTGTCTGTCTGACGCCACGCGTCGGATGTGTTCTATTCGAACAACTGCACTCGTTGTATCCACATCGCAGTGTAAATAGCACAGACACAGTCTATTTAATAGTAATGTAAGCATTTTCATTCATTTCTATAAACAAAGCATGCATTTACTTGTAAAATCAGTCTCATTCGCATAAGGAAGTGATCACAGCACACACACTGGAAACTCGTTGCAGAGCGAGGGGCGACGTCCCTCTTAACAAAACATTAATAATAATAATAGAGCACCTTGTTTGCTAACTTCTTACAATTAAATCTGATAAACATGCAACATACCGATATTGATCAATTTATAAAAATATCAAATTTGTGGAAAAGTTACGACCAGAAGACTAACAAGATTTGGATATAAATGTTAGGTCACTTATCGAAACAAACGAAAGTCCGTCTCTATTACATTACATATAATATTGACATTTTGCACAAAGTGAATAAATAAGATGTGCCACACGTCCCGTAAACAGATAACGAAATAACAAGTTACATAGACTAGATTATAAAATAACGTGTAAGTTTAGATACCAATCGCAGGAGACGCGACATAGAATATAAGAGTCTGCCATTCGAAATATAAATAAGAATTGACAACATCACATTCATGCATAAAATATTCTGCACGAGTGAAGCTGTAATATTCTCAACTAGGAATATAAAATGTAATCTGTAACATTGATGACGCGGACGTGCGCCAGCCGAGCTCCGCGCTCGTCGCAGCCAGCCGAGCAGCCAGCCGGGCAGCCGGGCAGGGCTACTCTAAAATATACTGCCACAAAAACAAATCCCACGAAACGGTCGACCATTGCGAAACAGCTCCACATTTTAACCACATAAAAAGATAACGATTTAATCCGTCACCGATATCGACGCTGCATTTCCACCGATACGAATATCTACATAATATGTACAAGCGATTGATTGGTCGCGGGTGTCCGGGTGGCGAAGGGGTTGCGGGGTCGGGGTGCGGGGTCGTGGTGCGGCTAGAGGCGGGCGAGGGCGCGCGGGCGGGCCGCGGCGAGCGCGCGTCACGGCCGCGGCTCGACGAAGCTCTGCAGCACGACGGCCACGACGACGGCGACCAGCAGGAAGCCGGCGGCCAGCAGCAAGGCCGCGTGGCGTGGGTTGTGTGCGCGGGCGGCGCGCACGCGACGCGGTCGGGCCGCGGCCACGGCGGCCGGCACGCACAGCCGCGTCGGCTCCGACCACACGCTGGTGAGTCCGCCGCGCACGCAGCACACGCGCACCAGGTACTCGCCGCCCTGCTCCAGCTCCTCCAGCTGGTATTGTGTCGCCTCACCGGCGTACACCTGTATACAACAAACACAGTGGTCACGTAAAAAATATACGAACAGTTTAATTTTTCTATTTATGTTTGTATGTTTATTTCTTTCGTGTATTTTAATTATATATATATATATATATATATATATATATATATATATATATTTTCTTTATCTGTGATGTTACGTGTGTTCATGTAATAAAAACAACAATTTTATTTCTTCTTTCAGTGGGTTTGGGATGAAGTGAGGAAATTGCAATTATAGAAAACTATTTTTTAAAGTTACATTCTAAATTTTTTTTTCAAAACATGTTTCGGTCAGACACTAGTATAATTAATATAAATAGGGTATCACAAGGAATCGCAATCTCGGCAGGTTCAATAAGTGATGCCGCTTGCTTGCTCGCACTCGCACACGCACCTGTTTATAGACGGCATCCCTTGCCCTCGCACACTGTAGCACGTAGTGTGCGTCGTCGAGTGCGTCCCAGGCGACGAGCGCGAGCCGCGGCGCCGGCAGGTGCAGCTGCGGCGCGCGGGGCGGCGGCGGCGGCGCGGGGCTGGTGTCCGCGCACACGGGCGCTGACCACGCGCCACGCCCGCCGCGCGGCTCGCTCGCACGGATGCGGAACCAGTACCGACTCGCCTCGCGCAACTTCTTCACCTTGCACCAGCGCGCGCTGCCACGGTACACCGGCCGGAACTCGCGCCCTTCGTCCACACGCATCTCTACGCAATACTGCACGCCCTCGGCCGCTCCCGCTGCCGCTGCCGGGCCGCCGTCGTCGCCCCACTCGAGGCGCAGCTGGTTGTGCTGGGGCTGCACGACGCGCAGGCGCGGCGGCTCGGGCGGCGGCGGCCGCGTGGTGAGGCGCGTCTCCTCCGACCACTCGCCGAGGCCGAGCTCATTGAGCGCAGCGACTCGCACGCGGTACGCAGTGTCCGGCGCGAGCCCCTCGACGAGCCGCTCGGCCGTCGGGCCGTCGGTGTCGAACGCGTCGTCGCCGACCTCCACGCGGTACCGCAGCACGTCGGCGCCGTGGCAGGCGGGCGCGCGCCAGTACAGCCTCAGCGAGTCCGGCGTCGCCTCGTGCCTCAGCGCGGAGGGGGCGGCGGGGGGCGCGCGGGGGGTGAGCACGTCTCGCGTCGCAGACCACGCGCCTCGACCCGCCGCGTTGGATGCGCACACGCGGAAGAAGTATGGCGAGAAGGGCGTGAGGCACGCGACGGTGTGACAGGTCTCCAGGCCTCGGTAGATCTCCGCAAACGCATCGGCGGCGCTCGTGGAGCTCATCTCGAGTCGGTAGTCGAGGATCGGTGCGCCGTTGTCAGCGGGCGGGGTCCACTGGAGGCGGGCCGCGCGCGCTCCGTCAAGGTGCACGAGCGGCGCGTCGGGTGCGTCGGGCGGCGCGGGCGCGGTGACAAAGGAGAGCGCCGGCGAGGGCGGGCCGGCGCCGACGCGGTTGCACGCGGTGAGCCACGCGCAGTAGGTGCGGCCGGGTTCGAGGTCGCGCACTATGCACTCGGGCTGGGGGCCGGCATAGGCGAGGCGGGCGCGGCCGGCGTCGTCGGCTACCTCGAGCCGGTACTCGGTGAGCGGCGAGCCGCCGGTGCAGTCGGGCGCGCGCCACCGCAGCGAGAGCAGGGTGGCGCGCGGCTCGGCGGCGGGCTCGGGCGGCGGGCACGCGGCCGGGCACGAGGGCTCGGTGGCGACGGTCTCAGGCGCGGACCACTCACTGTCGCCGGCGAGGTTGGCGCAGCGCACGCGGGCGCGGTACGGCACGCCGGGCTGCAGACGGTCGCAGTGCGCCTCGCGCTCGGGCCCGCGGTACGCTTGTCGGTACCCCTCGCCGCCGTCTAATTCGAGCGTGTAGCATTCGATAGCGGCGCCGCCGTCGTCCGCCGGAGCCTCCCACCTGCACCAGTTATCAGATATCAGTGATGAAGAGTCGGAAGGCAGATCGTGCTCTAGCTTAGTCGAATACAAACCTTTCATGTCAAAATATATAAGAGAGAAGGATTGTTTAAGAACTAAATTCCGAGTAATATTTAAAAAGCACGACAAGTGGTAACCTTTAACTTACCGTAAACGGAAGGCACGCGAGTGTATCTTGCCGCGGGGCGCGGGCCGGCCGGGCGCGCACGGTCGCTCGGGCAGCGTGCGGTACGTCACCTCGGTGGACCACGGGCCCTGTCCGTCGGCGGTCTCGCAGCGCAGGCGGAAGCGGTAGTCGGTTGCGCGGCGCAGGCCGAGGCACACGTACTCGCGGTCGGGGCCCACGTACACGGGCAGGAAGCCGTGCCTGTTGGTGGTGTCGTTAATCTGCAGCGTGAACTCCTCGTCGGCGCGGCGCTCCCAGGCGAGGGCGAGCGAGTCGGCGGCGGGCGGCGAGCGCAGCGTAGGCGGCCCGGGGGCGAGCGGCACCGAGCCCGAGATCCACGCGACCGCGTCGGCGCTCCACTCGCCGCTGCCGCACTCGTTGACGGCGGCGAGCCGGAACCTGTAGCGTGTCTGCGGGCGCAAGTTGGCGACGGTGTGCTGTCGAGTGCGGGGGCGCGCCACCTCCACGAACCCCTCCCCGGCGTCCATCTCGAGCAGGTAGTGCAGCAGCCGCGCGCCGTTGTCCGCCACGTTGGGCCAGCGCAGCAGTAGAGTGGTGCGCGCGCGCGGTATCACGCTGGGCGGCGGGGCGCGCTCGGGTGGCGCCGCCGGTGCTCGGAACGTGGCCGGCTCGCTCGGGTTGCCGATCAGCGCGCCGGCGCGGGGCCGAGCGCACACTGAGTATTCGCACCCGGGACGCAGGTCCCTCACACTGTATACGTAAACATATCCCTCACATTATGATAAATGTATTCGAAGTTTGAAGAGTTAATTTCTACACTCACACCATAATAATAATAAAATAAAGTTTGATATAGATTATTATCATATAACCTACATAAGAAATAAAAAAGTATACTGACCGGCACGAAAGCGAGGGTCCGCTATAAATCGCTTTGTATTTATCACGATCGCCGAGCAGCAAATCATAAGTCAACTCCACATTGGGCAGGACCATGCCCTCCGGCAGCGGAGAGTTCCATTGTACTAGTGCACTGGTCGGAGTCATGTCGCTAACCTACAATTGAATATATATTTTACACCTGTGTGTGTGAACATGAACTTGGATTTTTCACTTTTATTTTTAATCATTCTCCCTGAAATTCAGTGGTAGTACAAAAGCAGTATGCCAAAAGAAAAATAAAGGTAGGTACAATAGGTAGGTTCTAAATTTATAAAAAAATTGCAAAGTAAATACGCAAATTGAATTAAAGCACTTCATTGAAATTTCCGCCTTGAAATTTAATTAACTTGGTACTATCCAATATGGCAACAATTACATTTTCCAATTAATCATCAGAAATTGTGTACCTATAAGTTGCGTTAAATTGCGCAGTAATTCAATACAACATCTACTCGAAATGTTATTAGAATTATACATAGACTTAAACAAAACATACAAAATCATAGTTTCAGGAGTCTTGAGATGGTATGAATTAATTCGAAACAGTTGAATATTCAGTACTTGACGTCGTGTTCAAATGAAATACGATAAATATATTTTTCAACTCCACAAGCATACAATAAAAGATAAGGCTAACATACAATAGTCAATAATTAAAATTCTTTGAATGTTGTCTTTGGGTAAATAAGTAAATTTATAAACACTTTCAAACAGAATTAATGACACAATTCGATAAGCAAAAATAGTTACAACTTAGTTTATACTTGTATAAAAAGAAAAATAAACTGACTGAAATTACAAACTTTTTCTGTAATCCTACAACAAAAAATTACGTAGTAGATAGATTGACTAACAAACATTCACACATATAATATGAGTATTATATTGATATATAGTTTTTTTTTAATTCTGTATAAGCTTGTGTTTGACCACAATCTCACCATGGCAAGTGATAATGTGGCTGGAGGTAGTAAGCACACAAAGAATAGATGTGAACTGGCTCTCAAGTGTAGCTGTCGGAACACACCGATAGGTGCTTGGCGACAGATTTTCAACTTGAGGGTGGTAGTACTCCATAGGGTTCCAACCAGTTTTACTTCACCGAAAGCTCAAGCTCATTGTAGGATTCAAACCCAAGACCTTAGCCGCGGTATCCCTGACCACTACCACTGAGAGCTATCATCGCCTTAAAAGTATAGTATATCCTAGCTTAACAGTTCAGTAATTTAGTGATAGTACAATACCTGTGGTGTGCGCGTGACGGAGAGCAGGTCGAGCAGCGCCTGCATGTCGTTGTCATCGTCGCCCTGCACAGAGGCGCCGGCCGAGGAGCCCTCGCCCTCTGACCACGCTCCAGAGGACGCTCCACCGCTGCCCCCACCGCCTGCGCCCCCGCTACCGGCCCCGGCCCCGGCACGCCCATTCAATTCTTTGCGCGGCGATAGCGATGGTGTACTCGCGCCAGAATTTACTTCTGCACAATATAAGATTGTTTTAATTGAAATAAAGAAGATGTTAGCCAGTTTGCTTGTCGAACCACTTACTATATTTGTTGATTTGTTAATATATTGATCTAAATTACTTAGCTAACTGTGATAAAGATAAATCTTTCCTGTCTATCCAATAATTTGTGAAGGTCTTTTGTTCATAAATGGAATGAATAGGTACATTCTAATGTTGACCCAAAACTTTATTTGGCACCTTTTTCATTTGTGTTCTTTTATGATTTCATACAATCTTAGGGTGGTGTCATTGTCTAAAGCTCATTCATAGAAGACAAACCCACTAATATTATAAATGTGCAAGTTTGGATGTTTGTTACTCTTTCACGCAAAAATGGCTGAACGGACTTTGATGAAACTTGGCACACAGGTAGATCATATCCTGGAATAACACATATGATACTTTTTATCCCGGGAAAGGATAAGATCCCTCGGGAACGCGGGTGAAACCGCGGGGGACAGCTAGTAAATATATAATTAGAATATTTGATTTCACTCACCTATACCATTATTTCTATTAGTTTGCTTTCTTTCAAATTTTTGTTTTAATTTAGAGTATTGTCGCTGGGTTCTCTCATCTTTCTGGTAAACAGGCGGAGGTGGGGAATGCTGCAAGTGATGCTGAGGCATTTGGTGGAAGTGCGTTGGATATCCTGCACCGTAAAAGTGCTGAGGACCTCCAGCACCATTGGTGGGAGCCTGTAAGAAACATAAACAATTACATAATATATACATACTCCTTTGTAAAGGCTCTGATGAAACCCTTTTTTGTTACATATTAGAGAGGTAGAGGACAAATCTGCCTATTTTTATTTTGGGAAGGAATTTTTACCACCTAAGTTTTAATATTGCACAAATGTGATGCAGATTTCTGATAACTGTGAATTTCAATCACAATATGCAGAAATGGAACTTATTTTCTTATTGCAATATGTTTTAGTTGGGTACTTGATAGCTTATCAAGTATTTTAGTCACAAATGCACTATCCTAATAATACCACTCACCTTGGCAGATCCTATTTGAAAAGCCTCTCCTTTAGTTTGGTTGGGATCACTCATTTTACTTCTTATAATATTCACGACATTTACAAACAAGTCTGCGCACGAGACCGTCGACTCGTGCACGTCACTGCCACGTACCGCCAACTGTTCGATTTTGATAACACTACCTACACTCGCGCTCCACAATCACACGCCAATCGGTATAACGTCACTACGAATCGATTAACGCTGCTTATGTCGAGAATCTACTAACGGAAACGTCTCTTATTCGATATTTTATCATTACATACTTTTAAAACGGATGAATGCGAACAAGTTATATTTACAGACGAAAACGATCGATAAATCAACGGAAATATTTGCACACAAGTGTAGACCTCAGGTCACAAAATAAACAAACACTATAAAACTGTAGCACCTTCCTTACTAACATTTATTTAGCCTTGAATTGTTTATTTCTTCCTAGAAACCGATATAAATAAACATATTATTTGCTTTTTATCCAGTTCTTTGAAAATAAGCCGCGGAATAAAAAGTGGGACGACCGTACCAATAATAATTGACACTGAATTGGTTCGAACAGGTTAAACATAATAAATATTGTAATTATCTCAGGAAGAGACGCTACCGTCTGCCTTTCCTTACAATCGAATAAAAATGTTCCTTTTCTTTACTTTCTGTAAATAACGTGAAAACAAAGCCTGAGACCGAGATGAAATGAAATGTTATCAAAAATATCAAACAAACAAACAATATAGTGTATTATCTATCTATGCAAACAAACAAGTTTTATAATTATTTATTTATTTTAAAGGCGTTAGTTACAAGACTATCAAGCCTAAACCATTTCTTTATTTTCAATATTCTTCTTTTATGTTAAAGTCACGTTAAATCACGTACACAGTAAAGTAATAATAATAATTTACTTATTTTCTCTCACAGGGCAGATATACATATTTATTGTGAGACAGTAAAGTCTAGTTCTTGTCCGTATAAGTCCGATCAGGTTTTAGTGAAATTGGTGGCGTTCTCTTTTTTTACATTTGTAAGTTTTTCGTAAGATGACTAATGATTAAAAAAAATTAAATTAAAATATTTTGGCGCATCTCCGGCAGAAAACAATACAGGTGACTCGATATATGAGATCCACCCCCAATGTTTTCCTTCAGCGAAAGCTCAAACTCATTGTGGGATTCGAACCCACGACCTTCGCCGCGGTTTCTGACGTCACTACCACTGAGCTATTATCACCGTAATGGATAAACGCTTACGTAATGATGGGGTGGCTGGTGGTGCTGTTGCGGCTGGTGGTGTGGGTGCTGGTGGTGCGGCGCGTGTTGCGGCGCATGGTGTGGGTGTGGCTGCGCGTGCTGGTGCACCAGGTAGTGCCGCATGTTCTCATCGAGTACCGGCGGCATCATCGGTGGGATCATCGTTCCAGATGTCACTACTGGCATACCACCTGGAAATATTTAAAGCATCCCATGTAGTAGGTAGGGCAAGTAAGTAAAATAAGGATGAGAAAGAATCATGGCAAAACCAAGAATTATATATTCTAAATGGATAGGTAACTCTAAATACCTACTTGAAGCAAATACCTATCAATTGAGAAAATGAGAAAGAATAATATGATCCATTTAGAATATATAATTCTTGGGCACCGCAAAACAAATAATTTGATTTAAAAAAATAGCTTTTTGATAACTCTAAATTTTGAACAGAACATTTACTGAAAATTACAACATATCTCTAGTGTGGGCTCCAAAATATTTGTAATATGCCCTTTATGCATAATGAGGTGGATGCTAAGTATGGATGATTACTTATGACTCAGTCTCGGAGTTACGGTGGAACGGCAAAATACAATTAGTAACTAGAAAATGAAAAATACTTTTCATCCAAGGAATCCGTCTGGACACGGATGATACAGCAAGCCATTTAATTTCAACTGAATATAAAAAGTAATAACAATATTAATCAAATTTCCTATTTATTTTATTTTATTGATATCCGATAAAGGTTATCAATTCATAAACAAAGTCAAACTAATCACAGAGCATTATTATGTTACGTTCTTTGATAGTTAGCCAGATATCAATGGTTACGTATCATTATCTTTATATAATTAGGTAGGTATCTATATTCTTCTGTACGTGTACCTATTTGTCACTGAAATCCTACTTAGGTCCTAGACGGTTGGACCTTGGACCGATTTTTTGTGATTTTTGTTGTTTTAGGGCAGGACAATATTTATCAGGTCAGCTAGTATACATCATTGGTCCGAAACGACTAAACCGATCTTGATGAAACTTGGCACAAACATAGATAATATCCTGAAATACGAGATGGAATACTTTTTCCCGAGAAAAGTTGCCTCGGGAACGCGGGTGAAACCGCGAGGGACAACTATTCTGTCCAGCCGCGTTCCCGAGGATTCCGTAGAATTTTCAAAATTTGAAGTTTACTTTTTAGAGGCGTTTCGCTTTTACTTGTACATATACTTACATTATTAGATTACTGACTGAATGGTGGAATGGCGTAATATTGTGTACGGAACCCTAAAAATCATCAATGACAAAGATACCATATATCAAGATATTGAAAGTGAGTTATTTATATTTTATGATGGATTAATTGTACATGACCTACACATCTATCTATTTACTTATAAATAAACTGGATTACACAATAAAATTACTACTGTTCATATTTATGTAAGATGTAGGTAATAAATAATGATAAGATTTATATCAGATAAATGAATGGTTGAAGTTAATTTTAGATCTATGTAGGCAGCTCCATATCTACGAAAAGACTGCAATGGGCGGCAATGGCTAGTCACTTCACAATTGCCTGAGGTTTTCTTTTATTTTTTCACATCGAGCGTAGATACCTACCTACTGGCTGTAGTTCTGGGACGTAATATTGCGGTTTTGAATGAACGTGTTTTGGGTATTAGTCGAAATCGCTCTTTGAAGAATCATCCGCTTTTATTAGGAGTCGCTGGCATCGGATACGTGGCGCATAGTCGAAATGGCGCGGGCGCATGCAACCTAACCGCAGGGTCTTGAGCAACGCCTGCACCCGCGCCCGCGCGTCCGTCTGCCCGCGGTGCCGCTCTCTAGGAATCCCACGAGAGCCTTGAAGTTCTTTGTTTAAAATTCGAGTAAAAATGTTTTTCTCAGATTTCATTCATACGGTTACATAACTTTCAGACACAACCGCTAATTGAATGTGGTTTGTTCGACATTATTGTTAATGTACCTATCACTTAGATTGCCTACTACTCGTACAACCTTAGGACTACCATAGGAACAAGAAATTTCTAGTGGGACATTTCATGGGATACTAGACATTGCTTTGAACGAGTGCTATTTCCCGTATCTCTAATTCAGAATCTGGTAAGTTATTCGATTGTTTTGTTTTGTTCTTTTTAGTGCTCTTTACCTACTTACTAAGTAGATTCTCACTCTCTAGCTCAACAATTTTTTGATCTTCCGGAATTTGCCGGCAAACATAAGAAAGTTTTTGGAAACCCTAACATAAAATAAGGTTGCTCAAAGGTCGACCCTCGATCGCGGACGATAAAATTTACGTATTGAGGTAATTTTGACGTGAAATCCCTAATAGCAGTTGGTGTAACCGAAATGGATTCTTCGTTTGGTTGATCATTGGGACATAAAAAAAGGACCGCACTAAACACAATACAATTAAATAAGCTAGGTACTAACTGTATTCAGGGAGCATCGTGCACACGTGAGCGTGCTGCGGGTGCTGCTGTGGATGCGGGCACATCTCCTGCGGCACGAAGTACTGCTCGGAAGGGTAGTATTCGCCGTAGTACCCGTCGCCGGGGCCGCCGCTGCCCCCGCCACCGACCCCGCCCCCCTCCGCGACGCCCACGCCCACCATCGCGCCCTCTAGAAGCGCATGGCACGCTGGCGTCCTCGCCGCACCCTCTGCGCACACCAACTCTCCTCACACGGCAATCTGAAACAATTCAAAACTACATCATTCTAAATTCGTCAATAGGGATGATGCCTATATTTAAGAAAAAATGCCTAACACTAACTAGTGTATAAAACATCTATAAATACTCGAAAATAGCGAACACGTTGTAAAATTCCACCTTTCTATGATTTTTAATTATCAATTTAACGATAAAGAGTAGGTCTTTTGATGGTGCATATTTATGACGTCACAAGTATCTATGTAGGTAGGTATTTCATACAAAACTCCATATAAATCATCGTTTTGACATTTATTAAAAGAAGCTGATTTGATATGTCAGTCACCATTCCTATTATGTTAGAAATACTCTCCCACAAGCACACAGTACGGTAAGTTGCACATTAGTTCTCTTGGTAGTTTGTGGTTGCACAAACGACATCGCATCACAACGATCTACAACGACACATCCTTGTGGCCATAGTGACTGTAGGTATTTGCCTTTTAAATGGAGTGCAGGCGCCTCACGAGTTCTGCGTGGATGAGCTTGCAATCTGTGTCACTGATTGTAGCCTGAGCAGAGCTCAAGAGCCACTGTCCATGTACTGCATGCACCGAATTCTGAGTTAAGTTCTATGAATCTTTTGCTATGAAGAAATTAAGAACCAATCTGGCTTTTCAATATTATTTTAGCATCAAAGGAGTGCAACTTTTCAAAGTAGGAATTTAGTTTCTTTCCCAACAGCAAAGAAACCATAGCTAAGTTCCTCCTAACATTAAAACAAGTAAAAAAAAGTTAAAACAAGTTGTGAAGCCTTTCAGGGACCTTGTTTACGTCATTGCTAAAACCATGAGGTTGTTAAAACCTAAGTAGGCCATATTTTTGGTTTAGTGTTGTGAAACATTGTATCTGCACCAATTCAATGTACCTACAATTCTATCTATTACATGTGACTATTATGTGTGTGGTACTTAATTGTGTTTCGTATAATTATTCAAGTGCTAACAGTAATCAGTCATCGTCGAATGTATGAATGAGTAATTGACCGGGGAAGTGTCGACTGACTCATGTCAAATCACAATAGGTGTGTCGGTGTGTGCGTTGTGTACCGATGTATTGCGGTTACAATATAATTTGTAGTTTATCCTATCCAATACATAAAATAATAAAAATCAGCATTACATGTTTGTAATAGGTACTTGAATTTGTAATGATTTTTATTATAAGTCTAAGCTTTTAACTTTATCAGCTGTACCTATTGAGATCAAGTAGGTAAATGTATGCACAATTTTAGCTACGCGAGCGCCAAAAACAATTACATTATTAATGTCAGTAAATGCAAAACCATAGATGTGTGTTGAATGTGTTACTGATATGTATATTAATAAGTGCGGATGTCCGTCGAATATTTATGTTATTATTTTTATCTAAATCTTTCGTATTGTTACCACGCAGAATAAACTTGTAACTAGCATCGACTTGTGCCTATAGGTAGGAAGAGATTCTTTGGCAGGACTTCCCTGCACTTTAATGCGGATACAGATTATATGATATTTCTTATCGTTTGTCACAACATGACATGCAAGTGCTATGTTCATGTTTAATCACAGTGTAAAAGAAACCTAAACATTTCCGTTCAAGTTAATTATACTTTCATTCAACACCTAGATATCTGACAGCCATCTAAAATTTGTAGACTCATATTCATTCTATAATTTCCTATGGTTACCTATGCTTTCGTATCCTCTTGTAGGATCTCAGTTATGTCAGTTATGAATAATAAACATAATCTATGTTGTACGTACCTACGTTTATACTATACTAGTTGACACCGCGGTTTCACCCACGTTCTTGAAGGAAACCTTTAGGGGTCGAATTTTCAAAAATATAAATAGGTAGGTACAATGTTGCTCTGTACTCTAATATTATTAATGCTCTACAATTGATCACTAAAGGCGCTTATAATATTAGTAGGATTAAAGTTTCTAATGAAGTCCAACCTACATAATCTTTTCTAATGTTCTCTTTAAATAATAAATAAACGGCAGTAGGTACTCTACGGCACTAGGTAGGTACACAAGGTAGAATATTTTGAGTTCTTATCTGACTAACGATTAATTTCAATAAGTAAGTAGGTATGCTTCATAGTTGAAACAGCTGAGGTACACATAATACGATACATCGAATACTAAACCTGTGTTGACATAGTGTTATATAAGTAGGATCGATTTTATTCGGGGGATTCCCATATGAAAAAATATAGTTTATCGACGAATCATTACAAAAACACAAACGGAGCGACCAAGCCAATAGAAATATCCTCGAGAAGGATCCAAAGCACTGTTAAACAATTAATTGTAAGTTCAATATTGTCAGTAGGTACTAAAAGTACGTCATCATATTCATAATTATGATGAAAAACATCTAAGAATTCAGAAGTTATAGTAACGCGGAAGTCTCGTAACCATATGCATCCTTAATTAATTGTTATCATAACACAATCGAATTACTCACAGTCCAAATCATGTTGTCTCGTTGGCTACTAAGACTGTAGGTATGCATTCTGTACGATGTATAAATATTACAAACAACGATTTTATTCCAAGAATATAAAGTTTAGAACAGATTGCCTGAGAACATGCCTTGAGGATATCATCTTAAAAATATTTTTTGTTTATTTATTGGTTTAAAAGTAGTTAGGTACCTACTATTTGAATTTTGACGTTTATAGTCGGAAGCGAATCAAACAAGAATGGTTAACTTTTCTTCGCAGCGGCCCCTTGAATTCACAAGACGATCATTCATTGCTCTCGATCAGGTTCAATTGAATAAATGCGGATAAGAGGTGATGGCGTGGCGTTGGCTATTAACGCCGGATCCTACGTGCGTTGTTATGTAAATAGGGCCGTGGTGCAGAGGAGCCGCCTCGGCCGCCTCGTGGTCGTGCTCGGACGTTCTCGGACGTGCCCGGACGCCTCGGCAGGGCAGGGTCACGGTCGCGGGCCGCCCCTACACTCGATGCCCTCACATCACAACACAATCATAATCGCACGTCATATACCTATTTACTTTTCAGTATCCATAATGATCATGAGACTTGAACTTTATTGCAACTAATGCGCCATGTTAAAAAGTGACATTGTTTTTTCTGATTGCTTATCCTACTAATATTATAAATGTGAAAGTTTGTACCTACTTATGTTTGGATGTTTGTTCCTCAATCACGCAAAATACAGGCAGATCATATCTTGGAATACACCATAGGATACTTTTTATCCCAGGAAAAGATAAGATCCCTCGGGAACGCGGGTGAAACCGAGGGGAAAATAACTAATCTCAAATACCTAATGGCAAGGTGAAAATAAAGGGCTGTTCCATATATGTATGTATATGAAACCGCATTAACGCTCTTAGAGACCACAATTATTTATAAACGTTTTCTAACAATCTATGTATTATGCACATCGAACGCCTCACATATCATTGTGTGTATTATATTACGAGTTAACGTGTAAAGTCAATTGGTCTAGCATTTAGAATGGAGCGCGTGTGTACCTAACTAGAGGTAAATAATCCGCCAAGCATCGCCAAGGCTGGGCTCTATTGGTTTCACGTTCACGTTAGGTCATAGCCTATCTGGTGAATACATTTTTATGATTTTCCTATCGGTGGGTAATTGAAGCGGAGCGTAATCTCGCTCCGCTGACGCACTTCCACTTGCCACGATTCGACTACCGATCGATCCGATAAAACCACCTTTGCAAAAGAGACATGAATTGTACAAACATATTTAGCCCCTCCTGGACCTATAATCACTTATGTAAGATATACATTTTTGCAGCTAAGAGTAAAATATGTAAGTTGTTTTTTAGATTCCTTGCGTATTATTGCATACGGTGCCGGCAGTCCCAAAAAAATTACAGAGTTATAGATTTAACTATTAATATAATTCAATAATCTTCTATCTAATTATTGCGTAGGTACAGTTCGTGAATCCCAGTTGGTAGTTATATTTATAGGTACTACCTACACAGTTTTTTAAATGTACTAACTAAGTAATATGTTGGAACAAAAATCCCTGAAAACAATTGAATGCCGACCATTCAAAATGATCAATGGTAAGTATTCATTTTAAATGAAATAAAAACATTTACTGATCAGTGAATGTTTTTGTAGATAAAGGAATCCGTTGCCCTATCAGCTTCGTCCGTCAGTGGAATTCCCAAATGTCGAGAAGTGTAAAAGGAAGTCATATCGGACACGTCGCGGCCAAGATGTTCTGGGAATTAATTTACAAAGCAAATGTGGACTGAGGACGGTAGCGAGAACCGGCTTATAATCGCATGCTGTAGGTATGCTGAGCGTCCGACAGAAAAATATACACTGAAATCTACATCCCTTTATTTTTTTTTAAATAGCTTATAAAGGAAATTTGTGCAATAACCAAAATTTTGAAAAAGCTATACCTACTTTTATAAAGTTTGTGGTGAAGTTAAAGCTATTCCAATGACTTCCAACAATACTTACAAAGGATAATTTTTTCAATACATTTGTTTGAGGTGAATATAACCATGCGGATTAGTCGTCGAATGACGCAGTATAGGTAAATCGTGGGTTCTACTTAGGTAGGCACTTATATATAAAGAAGTATCTCTTTTCAGAAATATTAAAATGCCTAGTAAAATAACTATGCGGAGGGAAATAGGTAATTTTTCGCACAGCTGACTACGCGGCGGAGTAGGTAATAGCACAGAATAGATAATATTTTATTTTATTTATATATTGACAGTACAGTTATTATTACTGTAAGCAATCATAAAAAATGTTTCATGAGTGGAGAAGCGTCCATGGGGCGCCGCCTAAAGGCTTTGCCCGCCCACAATGACGGGTGGGCAAAGAGGGCAGGCGCGTCGATGCGCCCACGCACTGACGCATTTACCAACACCCTTCAGTTTTTTTTATATTCTTCCTCTGTAGGCGAATTACATCGACTCAACTGAATTTTATATAACCTTTACAATACCCGGAGAATCCATTTTCTTTGAAAATACTCTACCTACACGCATAGTTAGAAAAATTCCTATAGGTACCTTTACACTGAGCATATTTTTTTATAGATAATTTGTAGATAACTTTTATTCTTAACAGCTTGATTTAAAAGGCCAAAAAATATTTACTGGAACACCTAGCTAGATTACCTATATATAAGCATACTAGCTTCGCCCGCGTGGACCACATAATTTTGGCTGAATAGATTTACCATAGCAGCGCCATCTATTGATTACTTACTCAACCCAGTCGAAAGGTATCGACATCTGTTAGAATCATTTGGAGTTAACAGATAATTGCGACTGTCAAATAATAACAGACAAATAATTAGCAATAAATTAAAATTGCGACTATAATTTGAGATTTAAACTATCCTATCTCTCAAGTTGGATCGAACTGCACATGGTGTGCGAATTTTATTATAATCGGTTAAGTGGTTTAGGAGTCCATTAAGGACAAACATTGTGACACGAGATTTATATATATTAAGATAAGATAGTTGCACTTGAGCTGTGGATAGCCTATTCCAAAACCGGGATATATTTACGACAGCTACTTTTTTTTAACTTATTAAACAAAGAAATAAATACTTCAGTCATCAATGAAAGGGAATGATCTTTGGACATAACAGGGTGATAAGATAACATCCATATTATGAAACTGTAACATTTGACCTAATTCATTGACACGAGAGAGGACACTATCTTTGTTACATACATACAATATTCGGCATTTTTGTTAACATTATATTATTAAATTATAATATAACGCAAGCGGACAAATTAAATAAGTATAATGCTAACAGTGTGACAACATTATTTAATTTCATTTCCGTGCGAGCGAATAATAACGGATGTAGGTGGAAAAGTAATCTCGGATGACATTTATATAAAAAATATTCGTAATATAAAAGATTTCTCCTGGCTGGACAACGCTCAGCCAAAAAAAAAACAGGAACAGGATTTACGATTCGAGTTACTATAATTCTTGAGATATTTTTGAAACGTTTGATCCAAACATGACCGACTTGGAAACTAAGGTATCTACGACTACGAAGCTGTGATCTATAATATTTATTTCTGTGACATATACCTAAAGATGAGAGAACGATATGGACTTATAAGATTTCCTTGTAGCTCTATGGAACCCTGAAAAATTACTTACGCAATTTTAAAACCCATAGCATATTTGTTTGATGTAACAATTATGAACAATAAAACATTTTTTAAACTAATTGGCCTATTATTGGACGAATAAGCTTAACTTTCTATCTTATGGTGGGAGTGACTTACAATTGTTTGTTTCAGGTCTATTATTATCAAGATAGATGATAGGTACTCGCTGAACGGTCTTATATGAAATTGTTTTGTGACAATAATAATGCGCAGAGCAACAAGTAGGTCAGCTGGACACTGCTCCACAAATAATAACTAAAAAGCTACGGAAGATTTTGATGAATTTGTATAAACTAGCTTAAATCTTCGCTCAGATACTCCAAAGCGCATTTACTCGTGAGTCGTGACCACCAACAATTATGACTTGAGTCTTGAATAAATAAAACAATTGCTCGTAAACGCCTCTCACAAATTTTTGTTTAATTATTCGGTTGTGAAATCCATTCAAGTTAACATCGATTAACAGCACCAACATTATTTTGTTTCTCTGGCGTCTCTGCTGTATGATAAATGTATCGTGTAATTTAATTTTAGTCATTAGTTATGGACAAACGAAGACTATCGTCTTGTGGGGAGGGGTCGTACCACGTCGTACATCGACCTCCGAATCATTCGTGTTGTGGAGCCACGATTCGATGGTCGTTGGCTAACGTCGACCGGCATCGGCATCATGTCTCAGTCGGTAGCTGATCTGAATAACAATCAAGCGAAAAATGTTCACAGTACATTATCAACACTTACATATATCTACTGCGTCTGCATTGTACTGTACATATATGTATGTAGTTAGTAACGGTCGCTGGCGGGTATCATTCCACATTTATTGATGTCTGTACCAATCAATGAAACATCGTGCGACGCATTAATACGCACCAATGGATTTTATGTGACTATTATTTATGCGTCTGCGAGGATTTGACTTGGGCAATAATGGCGATGATCCCATTTTACAATAAACTGATGAAGTTTTTCCTGTCACACGCTCACCTCATTAGCTATCTTGTTCGAGAGAGACACTATCGCTGAATAATTAAACTGCAATACAAGTTTCTGAACAAATATAAACATGTATCGGTTTTTCCAGGAATATGTTTGGTATTTCTATGACACACAAGCAATAATGTATGGCTATACTTATCTATTGGCAATCTCACACATGTCGTAAATAACAAGCATAATTTTAATTTACCGCCGTGATAACGTAAATGGAGCACTAACTATGCCGCATACATTATTTACAATGTGTGGCATGGAATGCGCGAGCGCAATCACATAAAATGTGAAAAAAAAATGACATTAGCATTATGTATATGTATGTATAGGTATATTTACTCGTATGCATGCATATAACTGTTTGTATTACATAGGTAGGTATCAGGGAAGTTTCGAAATGAGTTTCATTTCCATGTTTATTGGGTTTTGTTTGTGACTCAACACATTAATTGATATAAAAAAAACACCTCAGAAAAAAATAATCGTAGGTACCACCGATAATTGGTTAGTTTATATTACAGATTCAAACGTGAGACAAGTTAGATTACAAATTCTTTCTTGCAATGCAAAATTAGTATTTAGGTAGATATTTTTAATTGAAACGTTGCGATGTAGCAGATGAGGCTCATCGCTTATCTTCCGCAGGATACGGGGCGCCTCTTCCGCTAGCAAGATAGCGCCACCTACGCCCCCCCTTCCCCGTCCTCTCATCCAACCGCACCTCTTTTGTATTCATTATAAAAACACCAAGCGGTAAACGTTTATCAGATATCATACCTATTAATAATTTTCTTCAACTATATGTTGAGGAACATCAAAAAGGAAAATATTATTTCACAGAAGAGATGAACCAAATTGAAATTGAGAATTATGCACCAAAATTTCGTACAAACTGTAGCGAGTATACATTCTAAGAAACCATATTACTCACTAAACGAAATATTATTTCCTAGTCCTTTTCTTTCCTTCAACTGAAGTATTTGGAACGAAGCAAGTAGTTTTTAGTAGGTAGGTATTCAAATTAAAAAAGCTTAATAGGTAGATATTTCATATCTATCAGGAATTAGTATTTCAAAATTAAATGCGAAACAGTAATTCAGTCAGTTAAAATAATCTGTTTATTCATATTTTTAAAGACATCAATAAAATGCAGTGATCCTTGCGCTGCAGCTGTCACTTATCATATTGTCGGTCAAAACATTTATCCAGAAATGGAACATTGTTCAGTCTTGTTTACGTGTATCCAACAAACGGGACGGTTATAATGAAAAATTCTCAGAAGCGTAATTAGCATGATGTTATTGAGTATTTGTGTCCTCTATATTATGGTAGGGGAGGCGAATAGAGGATAACAACCTTGCACCTTGTGAAGTACTCTCACCAAATCTGAGCCCTCTATGTAGTGTCGAACGCCTAGGGTAGCCCGTCAGATTAGTAAAAAAAAATCGATGGTTTGAAATACTCGAGCGCGTCAGATTAAGGTAAGGTAAGTTAGTTACATGCAAAATAGTGTACATTTCAATAATCTGACAAATTGGGCGTGACGAAAGAAAATTGGAGACTCGCAAAGTTGCAAAAAAAAAACGTCACCTGGATTTTCTCGAGCGCGATTAGTTTTTTTTTTATTTTGAAGGAAATTAGTCACGAATCACGGAAATATCTTAATCTGCCGATTTGCACAAGCCGAAGTAGCTAAAATCATTATTAAGTGTATAGTCCAGGAATATTATGAGTTTCACCTCAGAATGAGAGATAGTCACCTATTAACTTGTATAGACCTTTATTTTGATACCCTAAAACTTAACTCAAAAGCTACTTATCATAGGGTGCCCGCGACTACTGATTTTTCAAGGTCAAAGGCAAAAAATGATTTATTGCAAATATCTCGTTTCCTATGGGTTTTTTGGTATATGTATTCATAATAAATATTGTAGAAAATTAAATTTTCTACAACTTTTGCACAAACATTTTTTCGATATCTTGAACCATTTTCGAGATTTCGATATTTTTTATATATATTTTTTTTTCAAACCGTCAGATTAAGGAAATCCCTCAACATAATTGTCAGATTATGGGTCAGTACAACAAGGCCATCAAGAAGAACCGCCTGTATAAAAATCTGACGCGCTCGAGTAAATCAAGGTCACGATTTTTTTTTGCATTTTCAAAAATCGGCCCTGACTGATGGTCGCGTCCAAATCGTCAGTCTTTAAAATAGGAGCTACTGGAGGGTTCACTTAACATCCCTTATCAATGTCTGACGCGCTCGAGTAAATTTTTTTTTTAAATATTTTCGACCCCTTCGTACGGCCACCCCCACCACGCAAAACGGCAGATTATTATATTTCCGTTATCAGACAGACGTGGCGCGACTACCCTATTAATATCTGACGCGCTCGAGTATTTCTTGGTGACTGTTTTTTTTTACATTTTTGAAACCCTGTAGACGCTTCCCCCACCGCTGAAGGGGAAAATATCACATAACCTTTTTTTCTTTATTCCACCTAATCTTCAAATTCCAGTAGGTCCCAAAGACGCTCGAGTAACTACAAATTTAGCATCATTGCCTCCCCTACCATTAGGTACCTTTATCGTGAGAATGAGCATTGATCAATATTAACTACATAATAATGACCTCGTGGATAATCCTGGTCTAGGGAAATAAAAATAAACATCACGGGTAAGGTCAATGACCTCAGTTGTAAATTGAAATGCAAAATTCAAAGGCTAATCAAGAAGCATGCCAAAGTATTTGATAGTTACAGATTTATTCGAAAACTTACAGCTTATCAGGATCAACGAATTCCGTAAACTGTACCTTTTGAAATTTCCCAGAAAACACGAGCTTTGCAAAATCATGCATTCCACGGCAACAATCCGTGTACGATTCACAATATAGCGTGGCTCGCGTGTCCTCATTGTGTCGGTGCCGGTCAATTAGCTAAAGCAGCCCTTAATGGCGCCCATTCACGCGACTCTCATGAATGAAGCCGGCCTCATGAGAAATTATTAATACACGGTTGCAGTACAGAAGTAATCAACTCTCCCCCATTCATAGGCTTATGTTGACCGACAGAATCGTGTGGGTGGCGGAAATCGTTACTTACACTAATGTTTAACAACACAGCTTTATTGTAAACGCTTGTTGCCCGTAGTGTTACCACTTCTCGATATATTTCTATATTAATACCTATTTCTATTGTTCACATAAGGAGGTTTGTGCTTTCGTCACAAGTCTATTTAGTTAGTTCAATTTTATTTACTACCTATTTACCTATATTATATGTATTCTAATAAATCTATTTCCGGGCGGTTAAAAGCTCAAAGGCCGGTGTACGCGCCGTGGTTACTATTAAAAGTAGAGTCGGCACCGCACTTATAAACTGCGCTGCGGTCACTGATAAGCAATTATAATGAATTACGTTCCCTTCCGCGGTTTTGCATAAAAAAGTCGCCTATGTCACTCTCCAGTCCATGACTGTATCTATTAAAATCACGTCAATTAACCAAGAAATCCACTTTCACATTATTTATATTAGAAAGAAATCCAACCCTGCGCGTTGTCCCCTAGTCGAAGTTCTCATACCTACTCTAGCAGTAATGGTAGCTCAATAATACGTGATTCTGCGTCTTACTTTTTATGTAAGACGAACAACTCATGGTAAGTGAGCACCGTCACCTCCACCAATTAATACCACCACCCCGACCATTACAAAGTCTAGAAGGCGACTAGCTCGCTAACGCTAGAGCCGAAACACAGCGGTAGGTTCTTGGAGATTATTTTTACTTGGTAGTAGCCATTGGCTGACCCAAAACAAAGAACATTAATATAGAAAACATATGTAAATATAACAACATTTGTTGTTCAATGAAAGTGACATGGGCAATTAATTCAATCAAGCAAAGAATGGTCTATACTACTTGTAGAATAAATCAGAATATAAGTCAAGTTTCGAATCGAGATTGAAAGTCAAATTTGAGAACTATGACGTGCCTATTGTTTATTTTCGAACACCACGATCTATTCTTGTTTGATTCTCGTACTATACCTGCCTAAGTATTCTTTGTTACAAATACAGAACTGCGTAACAAGAAAAAACGCATGAGTGTGTTAATTTATCGTAATTGTAGATTGTAGCGCAGGTGCAGCTCCCACGCGAAGAAACTGTGGTTAAGGTACTATTCTCCACCCCTCGATCCATCCGGCAGGTCCCCAAATCCTGGCTGCAACATCACCGACTGCTACGCAACAGTGACTATGCCTCGAGCACATTAATTATTCCATTACACAGCGCTAATATCCAGCCCAGTCGCATAATAGGTTTCGTGTAAACCTATAGACGGTTAGTTACCGAGAAATTGAAGACTGATCAAATAAAAATGCAATTTTATTCATACATTCATTTCATACAATAGCGTATGGATATCTAGATATGGTAATGAATTCCAATTTTTAACCGACTTCAAAAAAGGAGGAAGTTCTCAATTCGAATGTATGTTTTTTTTGTATGTTTGTTACGCGATCTTTCTGCCAATTATGAATAGATTTTGATGATTATTTTTTGTTATAGTATATTAAACGTTAAATACAGTCATTTTTGTTCTGAGTTAAATTTGTGCAGCAATCAGGGAAACGACAAACTATTATAGAAATAGGGGCGAGGGTAGAGCTACGAGAGAAAGAACCATACCGCCGCGTCACGTGTCGAGGGGCACGTCGAGTATCACTCCACACGTCCTTGGGAATGACCTACAATACGCTCTAATTGTTGAATTCCTATGAGATAAGATCGCATGAAAATCGCTTTATAGCTATAATACAACACAAATATAGGCAGGCTTTATAACGAGGTTTATAAACAGACCAATCAGCGTCTTTACTCATCTATGCACATCAATTATGTTATTACTTGACTCAATGTAGTTATACATGGAGGTAGGTAATTGAACACAATAAACCGATGATTTTGTAGTATAGGAGCTACCGAGGCTGTAACAAGGTGGAAGGTTTACAAGCAACGGACGATAATACATGGTGAGCGCGCGGTGCAGCCAAAGCTCGTTTAAATTTCACACATAGTTAGGTACAACTCGCCTTCTGTTTTATTCATCCGGTCAAAGATCATGATGTCACCATCGAGACCTCCAACGAACTGCGTGGAAAGTACAATATAATGTAGGTAGCTATTGTCTATTTCTTGAGATACTGAATCTGGTACCTTGTAAAATTTACATAAATACGTGTTTTACCACAGAATTAGAAGCACAATGTTGAACAATGTCGAGATGGACAGAATGGCCATAATTTTATGAAGAATTTAAACAAACGTATAATATCGTAAACTGATTGTTGGAATGCTCCTTTATTCAAAGCGACTTTAGATAATTAAGATTCATTTAGGCCCGCGACAACCGGAATGAATGCCAATAAACCAGTTGCGAACGGATCGCAGGGGTACTCGGGCAGTTTGATATAACGATACAAAGACAATTAAATACTTCTACCAAAAAAATTATGACGTATGTAGGTATGTGTGTTTATTTTTTATATTCGATAGGCTTGTGTTTGACACTTTGACCACAATCTTACCATGGTAAGTTATGATGTGGCCGAAGATGGTAAGCACACAAAGCCTATATGGGACAGATTGAACATTTCTAGGTTCTGCTTTGATGCTCTACCTCCGTTCCCAGGATAAAAGGTAGCATATAGGCAGACTGTATGCAAAAGGGACAAACCATTAGTAAAAGACTTTCGCAATTATAATATTGATATTCGCACCAAATTAATTTTCATAACGGTAACAATTATTAAATAACAATTGACATTAAATATCAAGTGAAACCACGGATTCTCAATATTATATACCTTCAATACAAGAAAATTTACGCCATCGCCTTGACATAATCTCTAAGTCTGTAATCCGCAGTGATTTTGTGCCAAGTTTTAAAACCTTATCGCTGTGCGTTGTAGATATGTTTATTTTCAATGTTGCATGTTACGGCTTACTTGCAGTAATACAATTTCTATCAAAGGCACTCACTAAGATTAATCCATAGGTTATAACCAGGTGTCGTGCGACTCGTCACGCATAACTAGGTATCGGTAAATCCTGAATACCGGTAGTTCCTTGACATTTATCAAAGAACTTTGTATAAACCTCTCAAAGCGCTCGCACGACGAACCACAAAAATATTTTCCGCGCCTATGTAGGGCGAGCAAGCGATCGCGTGTGCAATTCCTCGTACGATACGCATGTACGCTAGACCCTTGCGACACTATATTATCTAGTCAAGATAAGACCAAACACCAGCGTTGGCTGATTGCCAAATGTGTTATTTCCACAAAAAGAACGATAAATTAATGACAGTTCACCCGAAATTAAACATAAAAGATGAAATCTCAATCTAACTACATCTGGAAGCCTACAAATCATGTAGTACTAGGTACTACCTACCATCAGCATAGTTTATTGAATTCGTGCATTACGAGTTCAATCTTTATCTTCCATTAAAGTACAATTGGTGAGTAAAGCTAGTCGATAGAACATCTTTAATTGTGGTCTTCTGATCAATTTCTTCCCGAATGCCGTTTACTCAAGCTATACCTACCAATATGAAGTTTACGGATTACAGAATGAGAGTTGTATTAGTTGACAGATGTTATATTTTAAACAGATGGTTCTTTTGGTAAAATAAGGAACTAAAACACATTGTACTACATACACCGTATTATTTTGCAACATTTTCAACTGATAAACCAACAGTTTTATACGTGGGAATGTTGTTGTAATAATAGTTACCACGAACTCTTAGATATTTCACTGATAGAATAGTTATTCTGTCAAATGACACTTTTCTTAGTCTTTAACATAAATTTCCGTCCAGAATGAGTTAAATTGCAGTAAAGATTGGTGGAAGGTTCTTTAATATTGGCGCTTTTTACGACTTTAAAAGTAGGTAATTATAGGTCAATAAAATGTGATTTTGAACCAACAAACAAAATAATACTGGGTAGGTACGTAGGTTTATGAAATGTAAATACATTTCATGTAATTTCATGGGACTCCAAAGTTACGCCAGAATAATTTTGAAAATGAAATATTTGTCTGAGTCACTAAAAAAATAATCACTTGCCAATAACCTCTAAACAAGGGAACAACACTCGCTATCCTGCAATACATTTATTATCCCTCATTCGTTTAACAACTTCTTTCCAAAGGAATGTTCTTGGCTATGAAAATAGTATCTACCAAACACTTCGGTCAGTTACAAATAGCTAACAGACTAGCAGTATCATCATAAAACATACTTAAGTACTACTGTAAAATACTATTGTTGTATACATATATCATCATCATCATCTGACTGCCCTGTTCCCAATTATTTGGGAATACGAGCCTATACTTTTCTTCCATTCAGCCCTTCTATCCGTCATATCGGAGTTCACAACTTTCTTACTCATATCATCTCTCACACAATCCATCCAATTTCATATCCATAGTCTTGTATAGGTACATATACTGATCGTTATTAATAGCTGTATGAATATTTCGTTACTTTCCGTGCGTCGTATCGATATAAAATTAATTTATTCAAGCCACGAGGAAAGACTGAATACCTGCAATCATTATCTACTTATCTTACGACAATATTATTCATACAATCACTAAATTGCCGCAATTTAATGTTGTCAATAAATTGCAATACCAGGCTGTAATAAACGATAGAAGGAACAAAGTAGGTAATCAGTTTTGCATTGTAACGCGCGGAAAGGTGGGAACAAAATCGGTCACGATCCGGGGGCTCCGGGGGCTCCGGGGCTGAGCTGAGGGGAGGCCACGCTGCATTGTTACATCACGCGCACTTTCTAACAACCGACGACGTGACGTACGATTTATATCGCCATCGGCTCTAATTAAACTTCTCGTCCGACCGACTTGATACTTACTGCTCGAGAATTGCGGATGAATTACACGTTACCAGGTATGTATGGGCCAAGTACGGCGAGGACAATAGCGTTGTGCAACATCGCTTTACTTTCGTCTTCACTTCAGATAATGATAGGTTGCGATCCGACTGACGATTTATCTTCTGGCAGAATGAAGTGAGGTAACCAATAATACGAGAATTTCGAAGAAACAACATTGTTGTTATCGAATCTTTTAATAAGAATAAAAACAAAGATGACAAACAAAGAAGTTCTATCTCAGCTCGAATCCTAAATACCTAGCACATCGGCGCACAATCGAGGATGACGTGCCGCTATCGGAATGTTGATGTAGAATGCATGCGCAGCACACACACTACGCTGGATAACTGGACCGCGTCGTTGTAAACGGAGAGAGGTATCGCATCCGTCTCGAAGGCTCCTAATACCTACATAGAAAATTCCGCACTGAAATTCGATAAGCTCTGCCTAGAAAGATGAGAATGGGGGAAAAGCGTGAAGGTAAAAGGAAGCTCGGAAACGATACGAGTGATGCGAGTGTGTAAGATATAGAAAGCACTTTAGAAAGGAATGGAAGGTGCGCGTGACCCGCAGCCGCAGCCCGCAGACGGCGCGCGGCGAGGTGAGCGGCCTGCGCTGCGCCTGCGCCTGCGCGCCGTGCACAGAGCGACGCGCGACGGTAGGAGGGCGGCCGGTTGCGACACCACACCACCACAGACACCACAAACGGAACTAGCGGCCTTCGCGTCAACCTTTTAATTACTTGCTTTTTCGCATGCTCCGCTCTCAGACTGTCGTAGTTAACTCCGACATGATGTTACTTTTTCGTTACCACATTTCGTTACTACTTTCATTATTTGTAAAGAACGATAACGATAGATACCTAAATGCAAAATGGTGCGGATATAGCAAACAATATCATCTACCCAAACCCAAAATAGAAATAGAAATATTACTGAACTGAACGACGCGCCGTGACTGTAACATGTAATCGGAGGTAGAAATAAAATCTTTGACACACATAATTGCAACAGGCATTAGGTATTGAGCTAAAATGCTGGTAGAATTTCATTAGATTGTGCGCCTCATACGTTGAACAGGCGATTTTCAATCGGCGTGGCCCCTCAATTGTTGTGAGCGCACGTCTGCTCGGCGGGCCGTGGCCGGGAGCTTCAATAGGCCACTCTTAATGTACACCAGTATACTATACGCATAGTTTAGGCGATGAACTCATCCAACGGGGCGATATTTCTAGTTAGGCGAGACGCACCGAGCGAGGCCATGCCACCAGCTGACTCTCAGCTGTTACACTCATCAGGGCGAGCTCGTGTTTTGACAGTCATACGAACCATGCCAGGACTGCTGGCACCGCAATTACGTTGCTTCACACGTTTCGTTTCAGACGAATTTAGACTGTGGACTAGGATATGTATTAAAGAAACAGACACGATTAGCTTACATCTTGAACATAGATATTGCTTTATGAATAGTGCATGAAATGATAAAACCTCTAAAATTCTAATGATATTGTAGAAGATACTAAACTGCTTACATGTTGGTTTGACAACAATCACTATAGACGATCGTTCATTCACCGAACAAGCTAAATAAAAGCTACAATAAGTCTGGCGCCCGACATACACGTCATCATCTCTTTGTATAACGTTTATTCTCATCTAAATATTAGACCGCGTCATTCACAAAATGGATGCTCTGTTGTCATTTGTTTTGATAGAGCAACATTGAATAAATTACTTAACTGTTGTATTGCCTATTGCAATAATACGATATCTACAGTAAAATCAATCAGATATATCTACGTTACTTCATATACGAGTAGGTGCCTATAGGTATCTACGAATCATATTCCAGAAAGTGCACTCCTTATATTGGACGCTAATGAAATCACGCTCGCATTCATTCAATCATCGGAATCTCTCAACAATGCATACACTGCAGATCTTCAATATCTCATGCGCAACATTAAATGTAGTGTAGGTAGGTACCTACTTACGTATAACCCTAAAAAATAGGCATTTATATATTTATATATATTATAGATGTGATAACTGCACATCATTGTTTAATCTTTAGGACTAGAAACCTCTAAATTTATCAGTGTTTCGCCACTATATTATGCATGTATTATACATATAAACCTTCCTTAAGAATCACTCTATCTATTAAAAAAAACCGCATCAAAATCCGTTGCGTAGTTTTAAAGATTTAAGCATACATAGGGACAGACAGCGCAAGCGACTTTGTTTTATACTATGTAGTGATTGGTATTTGACGGGGGCGCAAAATCGATCTAGCTACGTTTCATTTCTGGGAAGATACGTTTTCTCCATGTTTTCTCGCACAAAGCAACAAATTATATCTGTCCTGAGCAAAGCTCGTATTGTAAGTATGAATTTCGGAACAACTCTATTGATTGTATGGAACTGATTGCTAAGGAATAGAAATAAGTAGGTACCTACTTACGTATAACCCTAAAAAATAGGCATTTATATATTTATATATATTATAGATGTGATAACTGCACATCATTGTTTAATCTTTAGGACTAGGTAGTATAGCGTTTATAGCTTAATTAAAATACGAAATCAATATTGATGGAGACAGAATTATAACTCTAATATATGACACACTTTCTAAAATGCATAATTATGATCTATCTGTTATTTCGAGCATGCGTTCATACCTATATCCAAAATTTATAGATTACCTTAAATATTATGATCACATAGGTTTACCAACAGTCCCAAGATCTACCAGATGTTGTTAATTAAAGCATTATTTATATTATGTTATGTATATTTTGTTTTCTTTTGAATAACTTTTTTTTTTCTAAGTAGGTGTTCCCCCGGTGTTATAATAAGTAGGTAGACTATAAATAGAATCCGTAGTATGTATTTCTAAATAATAGTTTTATAATGAGACAAGCAAACAATATATTAGGTATGTTCATTAGTATTGACTTGAGTCACATGTGGGGCAGATGTCTATAAGTATTAGGTACATTTATTTGATACTATAGAACTTCTCTATACTGTTATATAAAAATAATATTATGCTGTGATTCATCACAGTAACGTACTTATTTCGTAGAATAAAATGTAAAGTACCTAGCCAACAAATAAAATAAACGATCGAAATATGTAAACAGTTTCCGTGAATCGAATAATCAAACATGAATCTTAATATGAATTATTATTGCGAGTTGCGGCGGCTCTGTATTTTTAACATAAGGACAAATATCTTCTCACCAAGGCTTTTTGCTTGTAAGACATAGCCTGACATACGCAAGAATACATTCCATAAAAATGTACCTATCCCGAAAAACAGGGCGATTGTGAAACCCAATTGACATTGTAATCGATAGTTTGATTAAGCATTGGGTTGAAATGAACATTTTCGTGTTGTTATTTCAGCTTCTAAAAACAAAAAATAACAATGTAGATAGCATCAACAACACATTGACAATCTCCCTAGTATTGCTAATGTCTACAGGTGACGGTATTCACTTTGCTAATGTCTACAGGTGACGGTATTCACTTTGCTAATGTCTACAGGTGACGGTATTCACTTTGCTAATGTCTACAGGTGACGGTATTCACTTTGCTAATGTCTACAGGTGACGGTATTCACTTTGCTAATGTCTACAGGTGACGGTATTCACTTATGTAGCACAAAATGACACACACACTGTAATTAATCCTACTTGTGAAAGTTTGGATGATGGATGTTTGTTACTCTAACATTCAAAAACGGCTGAACGGATTTTGATAGAACTTGGTATACTGGTAGATCACATCAATCAAACATAGGATACTTTTTATCCCGGGTAGACAACATCCCTCGGGAGCGCGGGTGAAACCGCGGGGGACAGCTAGTTAATTTATAAATAATACCTACCTAGATATAATTAATTAATCTTCTCTCGCAAATGTAATTCTCGGAATACGAATGTTATTATTTGCAAATAGGTTTTGACGCTTTTAAACAGACGCATAGATGCCTACCTACAATTTGTAATGTAGAGAGCTTGATAAACACGCAATGTTGAATATCACAGTCGTTGATAGATATTAGTAATGTCCGATAGTTGTTTTGTGGCATTGTTAGTGACACAGGAAAACATGAGCGGCATGATGCGGCCGCGGCTGGAAGGTAACAATGACAAGTTTTTTTAAACACAGCCAGAGACATTTCAGTTGCAGCACCTACGTTACCTAAATACAAGCAACAAGATATGTCTCCTACCCGTTTTATCTTTCCAAGTAAAAACAATGCATGAATCATAATTTATGTAGTAGGTAAATTGGATTCGTTACTCGTAAGTATGCAATGTAAAGGAAAACATTTTCATAAAGGCACGGTACGGTAGATGCATCCTTCAACAATATAAAGCTTTGTTTGATATCGGATGTGTATACCCACTATGGATACCCACTAGTCAAAATTTTACCATTTTTTAGGAAAAAAGAGCAGTTTCCAATTTATTTTTATTGATCTGTTATCAAAGCTCGTCATTATAGTTGAAACAAAAAAAACTGGTCAAGTGCGAGTCGGACTCGCGCACCGAGAGTTCCGTACAAACTTGTAGGCATGTAAATAGTCCGTTCATCAAGGTAATCGACTCTCGCAGTTATTTTTTTCTATGATGTCGATTTTTTTCTAATGTAATAGCAAATTTACGGTTCTCGAATTTATTCCTTTACTTGTGTTACATAACATTGTTTGCTGCCAAATTTCATGGTTCTAGGTCAACGGGAAGTACCCTATAGGTTTTGATTCCCTTGCGAGAGTCAAAATATGCGGCATAAACGGAGCATAAACGGCCGTATCTTTGAGAAGTTTGATTTTTTCACTGCTCTTAGGGTTTGCAGTATCCACGCGTCCTTGAGAAAAAGGGTATTGACAGACGAACAACAAAGTGAGGATTGCAACGAAATAAAACTACCTATCTAAATTACACTTAGTTAGCCCACTTTTTAACCTCCGGCGCATGTTTTTATGTGATGCTCCCTCAAACAAACATACAAAAATTCTAAAACTTATAGGAATGGGTTCTAAAGGTTATCCGTTGAGCACAGAACAATTATTTTCTATTATATTTATAATAGACATATAAATACATACACCCAGACTTAATTGTAAGAAAAGTTGGCTTCAAAAAATATAAAACATGTTGTTATAAAAATAACGTTCTACCTACGTAATTGTTCTGATTATAAAACGAGTAGGTATCCACCCCACGAACGAACTACATGTTGTGTCACCACGTGATGGTATTCTGCTATACCTATTTATTATTATCATTTGTTTATTTGAATGAAGACATTTAGGCTGAGCTCACAAACGTCAGTTATTTACCCTAATCTTTGTTGTCATAACGAGTAATGTAGTTTCTTATCATTTTAATAACACAAGCAAACAAGTAGGTAACATGTAAGTAATCTCTTTAAATAAATAACAACTAATTATGTATAAATTACATCAGAGAAACTTAGCTGAAACATTACTCATACAATATAATATAACCTACCTTGTTATGTCATGTGAACGAGTGAATAGAAAACAGAGATAGATAAATCATGTCGACTTTCCCCGCATAGTGAGGCTGAAATATCTATTGAAGTTTCGTGGAAATCTAAATGCAACAAATATCACGTGAGATATTTTCGCAGTCAAGTATCTAATCGCGACTGTTTTCATTTCCATTGATGATATTATTATACTTACCTAATGTAATGTATCGAAATAAACGCAATCGTCAGCCAACTCCAGCCGAGGATTCAAGGCTTATAGTTGTGTTGTTATTTAACATGAGACTACGTACGTCACGTATCAGTTGTATAGGTTTTCCCTCGGATCTATATCAGCCATAAAGATAAGAGTTTTAATAAAACCATAATACATTTTACGCAAGAGTTGTAAACAAATAAATTGATCGTGGTGAGATTCTAGCATTGATTTATAAAAAAATATAATTGAAATTTTTGAATGCTGCTCACTGTTAGTAAGCAGCAATATGTAACATAGGTACTTAAAATATATCACTATAAAATAGCCGTTTTTAGTTTGTTAACAGTTTTTTTAATTCCGGGGTACCTATAATCATGTTTATTGGCACGTTACTTCCTTAGACATCAAGGAACAATGGTGCCGATTCTGTTGGTTACGAACTAAACTAAACCTAACTTAAATAAAAACCTTATTTTAATTAAGGATGTCAAAAAAGCTATTCTGTTGTGACTGTTGTCTCGTTGAACTAAATTTAATTTTAGAAATGACAGGACTAATTTTGATTTTGACAGTAACCAAATTGAATTGATGAGTGTTACCAGCATTTTACAGAATTAAAAAGAATGAACGAATGAAATGAGTATTATTGTAAAACATTTTTTTTTTAAATTTAATTATCACTATAAAAAATTATGATTTTTGTCAAATCAACGAAATTCAACGAATTATTTGGTGAAAAGGTTAGATTTAAATTTAATCCACACCAATTTGCATGACGATTCATTTTAATTTGACATTTCTAATTTCAGACTTATTTTGACGTGAAATGTGTTCAGCAATTTGACTAAGTTGAGTAACTAAATACATTTTAGTTCTGTCAAACTAAAATTTCGTTTAATCCTACGACAACTGAATAGGAAACGTGAATTTGACATACCCTAACTATATTTTAGTTAAGATTAGTTAAGTTTGTGTCAACAGAATCGGCACCAATAGCATATTTGCGTCCCTAAAAACATTTTTTTTTGTAAAAAAAAGTTAAAGTCATCAGTCGCTTTCTAGTCGTCTACAGAGTGTAACAAAGGTGAAACAATAATTACAGAGCATATAGAATTAGAGCCGGAAATCTAGCAAAAAATAACAACCAAGTTTTCAACAGTAAAATGATAATAATAATAATATATTTTATTTGCAAGAATATGGTGACAGTAAAAAGAAACAAAATAAAGAAAAAGTACATTCATATTCAGCCAAGAACTGGCATGCAAAATTTATAATTCATTATTTCATTATTCGCTCCTTCGTTTCGTCTTCCGTTTCCAACTCATTAGTGGCTAACGTCCATTTATTTCTATTCCTTAGCAATCAGTTCCATACAATCAATAGAGTTGTTCCGAAATTCATACTTACAATACGAGCTTTGCTCAGGACAGATATAATTTGTTGCTTTGTGCGAGAAAACATGGAGAAAACGTATCTTCCCAGAAATGAAACGTAGCTAGATCGATTTTGCGCCCCCGTCAAATACCAATCACTACATAGTATAAAACAAAGTCGCTTGCGCTGTCTGTCCCTATGTATGCTTAAATCTTTAAAACTACGCAACGGATTTTGATGCGGTTTTTTTTAATAGATAGAGTGATTCTTAAGGAAGGTTTATATGTATAATACATGCATAATATAGTAGCGAAACACTGATAAATTTAGAGGTTTCTAATGTGATGTCGTAATTAAGCATTTTTTTGCGCTTATATTGCAAACGCTGGCTGAACCCTACGAGATAGACCAAAATAATGTACTACAGTATTGTCCACCTTAAAAAGTTCAACAAAAAAGTCCGCGATGGTATATGTCTATCTCTTAGGGATAACCCACCATAACCATTTTTTATCCTTTACTAAAAAGTGATTATTTACGAAGTGATTTTAAACAATACAATATTAATCCTTATCCAATTAAGTACCTCTAATAAATTGTACAGTTATTATAGATCAATATGCTTTTTACAGCATGTTATTCAAGTGAATATTTCCGAAGATATTACAAATTTAAAATGCAGGGGAATGCGGAGGTACAATCCTGCGGCGGCCGGCCGGGCTAATCCTAACATAATATTTTAAATGCGAAAGTAACTCTGTCTGTCTGTCTGTCTGTTACGCTTTCCCGCTTAAACCTCTCAACCGATTTAGATTAAATTTGGCACAGATATAGAGTAGACCTTGGGAGAGAACATAGGCTATCTTTTATCCCCCCTCCACCACCCCCACTTGCGCGATATAACGTGTAGTCCACGCAGGCGAAGCCGCGGGCGGGTCGCTAGTGTACTTATAAATTTCACCGAAATCGTTACACGTTTTCGAGAACCCGATTACAACTATTGCTCTTAAATGAGATGTCCCAGACAGAAGACCCGTGTTTCAATTCACTCATGTGATTCTCTATTCGATAAAAACGTGTACTTATCCTATTGATTCGTCAAAGTCAAAATCATTTATTCAGTTTAGGCCCTAGTAAGGCACTTATGAAGGTCGAGCTACAAAAGTTACCACCGGTTCAGAAGTCAGCCTTCAACTTACGTATCTAGTAATTATTATCTAATTTTAAGGCGATGATAGCTCAGTGGTTGTAACGTCGGATACCACGGCGAAGGTCGTGGGTTTGAATCCTACAATGAGCTTGAGCTTTCGGTAAAAGAAAACATCGTGACGAAACCATAGCACGGTGGTAGGGTTCTTTGTAGTACCCAACTGGCTGGCTACCACCCTCAAGATGAAAATCTGTTGCCAAACACGTATCGGTGTGTTCCAACGTGAGAATAAATAAATCAATATCTAGGTATGCCAAATCTCACCCAAATCTGGATAGTTATCACCAAGAATTATATATTCTAAATGGATTGAAAAAGAGAAAGATAACAACTACGTTGGGACAATCTCTCTTTCTTTCATTAAGGGTAAGTAGGGTTGGAAAGAGAGATTGTCCCAACGCAGTTGTTATCTTTCTCATTTTCGCAATTGATAGGTATTTGCTTCAAATAGGTATTTAGAGTTACCAATCCATTTAGAATATATAATTCTTGGTTATCACAGCGTGTATTTGTAGGCTGTAGAATTAATGCAACAACCGGAACAATGAAAATGTCAATGAATTCAGATAAGTAGGTAATTGGTCATAATTTTGTCACGATCATAATTATTCATACATAATAAATATAAATAATACAGACAGAAACATGATGAATTCAGTGTCTCTATTTACCATACCAAATGAAGACTAAACAGCAATAAGAGCTGCCTAAAAATTCCCGGATGAATGGCCCCCTTTCCAGAAACAAATAAATAAATATCATGAAAATCCAATCAGCCGTTACGATTTAGGAAGTTTTTCTGTTAGTGAATGTACTACTAATGGTTTCCTTATATCGGTATATACCTACCTACAACCGTATCAATTAATTAATACAACTATAACCTCCTTATGATATAATTAGATCAGTAAATATATATCTATAGGTAGGTAGGTAGTTTCATTGATACGTAGGTATTGGTTGTATGACATAACCGTGGTTAGATACCACACGCAACCGACCGGCTAATTGGAAATCAGATCAATTTAGCCACAATTAAATATAAGGATCGTTGATTATAGCGTAAACGAAGATAGGTATCGGAGTGGATGTTATAATCATCAAAACAGAAACTCGCCGCGGCTGGGATACAGCTGACGTGGGATGGTGGATAGCCGAGGCCGGGGTTGGGGTAGTTCAGGGTTTACCTCACCCCACGACCGCGGCCCTATTGATCGCGCTACCCAGACGCATTCCCGATGCACCACTTGTTACATCTCTACTCTACTCCATCGGCGAGTGATTACACCTTGCTTTATGGGTTTGTTGTTACGGATCCTGCTATCCATACTCATATAGTTAGATAAACAGGTTGTATAGGTTCATAATATGTTTATTGCCTACGGTAAATGTTACTCTTTCTTTTTAGTAGTTTTTGTAAAGATGATGTATAGAACGACTTTATAAAATTAGGTACTTTTGAGATCCACTGTAGAAGATGGATTAGTAATACTGGAGATACAACCTAGTTTAATTAAAAAAACAACTTTGTTTACTCATCTAATTAGCTATGTTGTCATATTATTATTTTCAGTTGGTTGGAATCTAAATTGGCTTGTTTCCAAAAGCAAAGCCCAAGGTTGGAGGCCCTACATAAATATCAATCCCTAAACATATTCATAAGGATACATGAGGAAATCCAAACTAATATTGTAGAGAGGTAATGTTTGTAATTTTGGATGAAGGAGGAAATCTCCAAAACTACTGATCCAATTTGATAATTCTTTCACTACCTAATATTTAGCTACGTCCGTGAGTAGATACAATATGTAGATTACTCTTCATCTAGAAAACGCGAGGCGGAAGCTATAGTAGGTATATCATAAACCTACATAAAAAGAATAACGACAAACGGTGTGGCATTTTGCAAATCGTTTAAAATGGTCGGAAGGTTTACCTACTTTGATAAAGAAAGTAGTTAATACAATCTAACGGGGTTCGCCTTATCAGGCGAGATAACATGGCTTAGCTCCCGGCGTGTGTCGCCTTGTCGTCCAATCAGTTATACTGCACTAACTACTTGCACTCCAGACGGCAACCAACGGAAACACACGAGCATCACAAATTGCGTAACGTTGATTGTTTGCAAGAGCGAGGTCACTCGAACTCTCTGATATCGTACCAAGTTTACAGCCTAGGTAACAATTTTTTTTTTATTATCCTGCTAATCATCCGGTATTCCAAGACGATCGTTATTTCCATCGCAAGATAAATCCAATAAGGAGCCAATGCAAGTTAAAGAACCTACTGTAGGTACCTACTTGAAAAATTGTATCTATGTTGGTAGCTGGTACTACCTAGGTATCTACATTCAAATGCATATTCATAGAAAACAGGTCTTTTGCTAATTTATTTTCGATTAGAAATAATTCACAACATGAAAAAGTATATTATTTTATTTAAATTTGACATCTCCAATTTTACCCGAAAAGTGGAACTTACTACTAAATTAGAAAATTTACTCATATGCTGTTAATAGAAGAGTATATAAATGGCAAATAATAGTTGGTATTGAACTGCGCAGTACCTATACTCAGAAATACGAGGTTTGAATATGCGCAAATGGTTATTTAGGTAGCTAGAGCTCAGCATTTGGTATAGTTACTATACTCTTTGGAGCTCAGTTGCTCCTCGAATAGAACAACCTTAAGATTCGCTATGGTGTTAAAGAATTACAGTGTGGTTCTTTACGATGTTAAAAAAACAACGCCAGGAAGATAGAAAATCTATCCATCCAATCCAACAACCGTGCAAACAAGATGCAAAGGCCCAGTGCTTTTCATGCAACAAATATGGATAGATACCTAGCAAGGTTTGATGAAATAATAACCAAAATAATGTAAAACAACATGACAATTCAAGTTCTGCAGCATTGGTTTTAGAAACAAGCACCAATGCCTCAGAATGGTACATTGATTGAGAACCTGCTAATAATGAGCAAGGACTATTTCTGCGACGTGTGACCACTCCAATAACGGGATAAGGCAACACGTAGGGTGTGTAAAGTTCTTAGCAGTTTGATGATACTCGTACATTCAACAGTCATACGTTAGTTTGTAGAGGATTTATCTACGCATTATAAATAGTAGGTATTTGGTAGGCTTTGACTTACCCAATTAAAATCTATTGCTTTGCATCTTTGCCGTGCTTAGATAACATATTGATATTTACCTATCTACTTAGTTATAATAAGCATAACTTTGTATGGTACATACATACGTAACGAATAAATACCTATTTTACTTTAGTTTCGAAAGTAGGTAACTATTTTAATAATAAATTATATAATAACATAGGCACACACATAACTAGTTACATAGGTATACCAATTTGTTGTAAAATTTTAATTGGAAACTTGATTGCGGTGCGCAATCACGCGTAAACATACAGCACCATAGATCCGAAGGTTTAGGTATTTGCAAATATTGATATGTTAACTTTTGCCTTTGATTCTGCTTGTTTACAAGTGATGGATCACATATTGACGCCAATACGAGGAACAAAATTATTTTCGTAGGTATCATAGAAAGGTACGCGAACAAAAATTGCCTAGTTTATAACGATGATTTAAAACCGAATTCATGATTTCCATCAATTAATCGTATACGAGTATCTAGGTACCTACTGATTAAAGATAAACCAAACGATGCGATGGCCTCTTTAATAAAGTCAACTAGTAGGATATCGAAGCAAAAATAATGTAGCATACCTACTAACAACATAGGAGTGATGGGGCCTAAGAAAATGCGGTAATAATCGATAAGGTTACAAAATTGATAACAACAATCAATTTGCTAGGTACGGTATCATTTTCAACAATAGCATGTACGTACATATTTAGTTATTGGACTGTGCTATGAACAAATAAAAAGGCAGTGGATGAAAAAAATGAAATTCAAAGAAGCTAAATAAATAAAAAGAACAAAAACCATCTCCACGGTACGTACCTAATAATTGGTACCAACCGGTTCCCAAATTCTGAGAACATACTGAGTAAATCGTAGAGCTCATCAACAACTCGGAACGGTTTTCCTTATCTGTGTATTAGAAAATTCGCACAATACGTTGATACTATTTTTATGAATGAAAGCAGCTCGCTACAAACGAGTGGACATGGTGAAAGTGTCATGTTTTAGCTCGCAGTGCATAAGAGAGATCCCACCCATCTGACGCTACTGGCTAACAAAATGCAACTCATTACTGGCAATTATAATTGTTCAACCGATAATCGCTCTCATGCTACTATTTTCTCTGGAGAAGACAAGATACTTACTTACTCTTCTTATAAATCATACTATGTACCTAGGTAAACTATAAATATGTTTTGATGCAAACTTTCTACTTATTATTTAAAAAAAAACATTGTTATTATATACGAGTATAACCTTCATCCTAGATATCTATTGTCTTCGGTATCCTACATGTATATACCTACATATTCTCGCACGTAGAAAGCACACATTTCGTAATCCATAATCCATCATATCAAAATCATTACCTAATATACTAGTTATAGATCATAAAGTGGGATTATGTGATTGGAATTATCTACATATGTAAAGTTTTGAATTGGTAAATCAAACCTTTGATAAAGGCCAATTCTAGGTTATAATAATTTACAAGATATTACGACTATAATTTGGTTACATCACCATTCCTAGTTATATGGTAGTGAAATTTACTTTTATTTTAGTCAAATATCAGGTTAGCTCTGCAGACAGGTGCGTTACCTTGAAAGTTGCAATAAGGAATTTATTGGATAAGTGAAAGTACAGCTACATAAAATTATAAATAAAACAAATTATTAGCGAAGAGGATAATCCAAAATCCTGTTCTTTATTGCAACCTTTGGTCATTAGTGGATTTAAGATCGGAGGGTAGGTATAAAATATAATATAACAAACGAGTTCGCTGGCATATCATTTACAATCGACACGTATCTCTTAGTAATAATGCACAAAACTCGTCTGACATGTCTGTGCAGCAAGAAACCGACGAGGAAAATCATCCAAGATCCTGTTTGTATGCACGAATGCGTTAACGTTTGTGTAAAAGAAAACTCGAGATAACACTGTCTGTCAACGATACATCGTAGATGAAAAAGTATCAGGAGTTGGTTGCGATAAACATACAAGCCAAGTTTGGGAAGGTTTTACTTTCTTACATGCTCAGAATTACAAATTAATGCCATATACCTATTCAGCTCTTAAGTAGATTGCTAATATAAGTTTATCTTGCTTTGCCTCTAATTCTTCAACCCGGCAACAAGTTAGCAAAAATCTATGTAACATATTAGTGTAACAAGAAAAGGGATTTCGTAAGTCTAACAAACTGTTCGAAAACCAATTGTTTTGCTGAAATAGCTTCATATGAAATCCTGAATACCTGATTTCTAACTTATGTTAGGTACAACCAGCGGGAGCAGCAAGACTTCCAGGGAAAATGACATTGAATGAAATAACATTTATGTTTTCTTTTTGTAGCTACTAGCAACTTTATTGCTGACCCTATGAGGTTGCGCGGTCAATGTTCGCAGACGCCCGCCGCTACCCGTCGGGCCTCACGTAAATACTTTAGCGAAAATAATGCAGCCAAATCCAACATCATAATATCCTTTTTTGGGAATACTTATAGCCCATTATCTTGTGTGTCGAATAGACATAAAAGTTTTATTTGGTTACAGCATAATGTATGGAATTATGACCTCATCAACAGCACCTACTACCTACCTATTCCATTAAAAATGGATTAATATTACTTACAATTAGTAATTAGGCAAAGAGATATAGACAATATTGTGTTATACATAGGTACCTACTTATCTAACTAAAAACTTACACAGTTAGGTATTCTTTGTTACCGGTAAAAAATCAAATAGGTTCAGGCGTTTAAATGTATTTTTCTGATATGCAACTTGCGATTGAAACTAGCTGTGTGAATCATGTTCTGGTGTCACATAATATGTATATACATGTTTTTATTAAGATATCTAGCTACCTACTTCTAAATTTAATTTTAGAGTAATCGGGTCGCAAACGAGTTGTGGTGGCAGGCGCGGCGGTGGCAGCGGAGAGCGAGGGCGCGGGGCTGCGGGCCGCGTTCAACGAACGTCCGCGGGCCGGCACGGGCCCAAGGTCGCCGCGTTCACTCGCCCGCCATACCACACAGCCACCAGCCAGCACCGACTGGCTCCGAACTAAGGGTTTTATTTTATCTAAGATTAAGTATTATTTTTAACTATGACTTGTTCGTCGTGCTCAACATAATTTCCAGGCTAGAGTTTATCATCTGATCAGTTTTTATTATTCCAAAATGTATTGTCCGATAGTGCGCTAGGCAAACGTCGATCGAACGCCATGACCATATTGTTGCGTAGCGATAATAAACCATCCCACAAGCGTTGTCAAGAAAACTGGCAAGCATACTGCAAACCAGTCATGGAATGTTACGAGTGTAAATGTAGTCACAATATTTTCATTTACTGAGTCAATGAATTTTGCAAATTTGCAAGTTTATGTAGAATGCACGTGTAAACAATGAATTACATGGACGATTATGCTGTGCCGTCAAAAAATATCGATTGTCATCTAAGACCAAAGCTGGTCTTTCGGGCCGAATGTTTGCGCACCGTGCAACTCATGCAGTTTCGAAACACGAAAAGTGAACGCTGAGTGATGCAATCTTTTATTAGTAAGTTACCAACGAAGCAATGATGCAAAAGTACTAGAATCTCGAATGGTAATTAAGAATCCAGCGTGACAGTGTTATGCAACATTATTATATAAGATGTTAAGTTTTAACGGTTTTCATTAGCATTTGTATCAAACTGTTTACTTTTACAACGGCAGGTTAATTGACGTTAGATTGCTCGGGTATAAATAGTGAAAGTTTCCACAGCTTGATTACTAATTTACACATAATGTGTTTATTATTATGAGTAGCTGCTATTATGCACACGTAATTTCCATAAAAATAACTTTTTTCCTATTTGTTTTACGATGCAGGTTAAAGATTTTGGCTATCGATTTTGTACATATTAATTACTCATAATAATGTGTATGTTTTGTTAACTGTTGTACAATAAAGTATTATCTATCTTTATTAAGTATTATAAACACATATCGATTTAGTTGAATGCTACTGATGTCGTATCAAGCAATAGAATGCTGAACTGAAGATACAGTAATAGCACTGTATCTTTCACAAAAAATATATATTATTCATAAGCATCTATTTTACCGGGTTTGTATATTAATTCGAGATAAATCAATCATTCAAGATTTCTACATACGAGTAAAGTGAAAATTAAATACAGTATTGTTGAAAGAATCTGGTAGTATCTCGAATGCCTGTATGTAAATCGAGACAGAACAATGTGAATTCGTCTAGCAAAGTAGGACTAGTAGATACGTCACGTTGTTCTTGGTACACCAGTGCTTGACTAATTGATATTCCATTGTCTTGCACATCAGACGTTGGCTTAACGCTTATTATTTTAGGTATCAATAAAATACGGAGGTTTTTTAGTTAAATCTTCGGGTATTAGAAGTGTCTTTAGAAAGACCTATAAAAATATAACACAAATACGACTGTGCTTCAGTTTAGATCCATTTTGATTTGAGCACCATAGGCAAACCGCGCCCTGGTTAGGTATGCCAGTTATTGCAAGACAATTTTGCACTTGCTGCGTGCGTGCGACAAATCGATACTCAAGTGTTGAACTCTTAAATACAAAAATAGACCAAACCGGTACCTAATTATTTTTTTACACACAAAGTCCAACAAAGTAATGTATCAAGTAAGCGTTTAAGTAATGATAATTTGATATTAGGACTGAAAAAGAAGCCATACACCCTTCACCTACAGTAAATTTTCTTCTTCGTCTGCAAAGTGACGGCGTTGGAGAAATTCCTCGAGTATTCGGTTCAACGGCCGCGCTACGCCGTGAGCGCTTTGCGTCTGTGTGTTTGAGTGAACGGCGCAAATACACACACGGGCCGAGCCAGTGCCTCTGCAAACACGACAGAACCGTTACTCGCTATGCTCCTACACATCACCTACCAAGGCCTCACCAACCACCATCACTACAAAATAGTTGTAGCCAACTTACAAAAATGATTATGACGATATCCACTCTAACTTACCGATCATGAGGATGTCACTAACAAACCTACCAGAGGAATAGAAAAATATAGGTACCTACTTATTGTTATACTATGTAAATATGAATGATATTAATAATAACACGTAGAGCGAGAACTCCTTGGTAGCATCAGTAAGTGCAACCCACTTAAAGAGCCATGCGGCAATGTCGGCATGCAATGCAAGGCGCTGGCACAGAGAGGGGAGGCTCACCGCGGAATGCGATTATCTCTTTCTGATTTCATCACTAAAACTGACGAGAATGTCTTCATCCACCTAACAAAATTAAGAGCAATGTCTAATAGCGTTGATGAAACACTCTTAGTTTAAGTGAGTGAAAGCAATTTTTACGCAAACATAATAAAAGTACGCAGTTAGAATTTTTCTAAATTCGACATTGAACGACGAAAATCAAAAACTTACTGCATTGTATATTCTTAGAGCTAACTTTCTGACCGATTTACATGGTACCTAATTGAATATGATTCAATTTGGAATGAGTGTTCGTTGCAATTGTTATTGTCATCTAGTCAAACGAAAGGCGTCGTCTGTGACAAGTATTCAGATTACGAGTAGTAGCCTATTTTGTTCGGACGCAGTTGTGACTTAACCGAACGAGGAAAAATCATCTAACGAATATAAAAGTAGTGGACAATGAGTACCATAGGTACTGGATCATTATCCATAATATTTTGACAAGTTCATTTTGCTAACAGCAGATTAGAAAAATGACATTAGTGCAGCCTAGAAACCTGAAAAGCCAATATGGATAAAACATGCACAGTAAGTAGAACTGTGGTCACCATAATATCATCGTCATCAGAACAGAACATGCACACACTTATATTCAAAGCGTCTCGTGACATTTAAATGGGTATAGAAATTTGATTAGTTGTGCCGTAACGAACTGTAAAAGTCATTTGCTTGTGAAAAAGCAAGCGGTTCAATAGAAGATAACAATATTTAAATACTTATTGATAGTGATAGATCCACAAAACAAAAAATTCTATGAAGAAATGTAAATAAAATTAAATATTTTCAGTATAAGTTAAATTGTAAGCAGATGTAACTACCTACCGGGACACAAAAATGTTGAAGCGAGTGATTATCATAGCTGTAAATAAACAATGAGATATGATACTAGTTCCAAGAATTGATACAAAGGAACATGTTTTAGCTATCTGAACGAGATTAAAGGTTACAGAGATTGTGTCAATTCGACCCAAGACCCGGACACTACAAGATAAATGAATTTGGTTACCTATTGACAAATAATAAAATACTTATTATTTCGCCAAGGAAGTATATTTACAATATTTAATTTTTTCTAATTTTAATGTTAAGATGTATACACCACCAGACGTGACCAGACGGTGGAGAGAGAATAGACATTCTCTCTCGTTTCTAATTTCTATCCAGATTGTATGGAAGAGATCGCTTCAAACAAACAAAAAGTTATCGTTTGATTAATTATGAAGCTTCAGAACCAAAATATTATTTCATTAATTTGGATTAGTATCTAATAATAACTATAAGTAATCTGTATAACGGTGAGATGTCAAAAGTTAGGGCTTATGCGTTCTATACATACGAGTATATAATAAACATTATCTACTTTTGTATTTTGTAAACATCTAAAAAGTCATCATACATTGTGGGTCACAGGGCGGAAGCGACGACGGACGCGTTTCGAAATATAGCACGCACTATCGAGCTCATTATACTCGCTGTGAGATCACGAATAATGTCATTCAGATAGGGTGTAGCTGAATAAAAATATATATAGGATACCATGTTTAACCAACATTGTATTCAGGGTGTCTATCGCTATCCAAAAAGGAAAAACCTCTTCAGACCAATCAGATTGTTTGATAGACAACATTAGAGCTTAGCTAGGTAGGCTTAAACATCGTGAAACGTAAACTTCAAACTATTCTACACTACGACTGATAATGGGTTAATGTAATTGAAGAGTGGGTGGATGAGATACGAGACTTGCGCTGTCACGTCCACCACACGGCTAATAGGAACAATCATATTCCATGATATCCAAGTGTATTACTGCGAGCAAACATTGTTGCAAATGTGCAATGTCCAGTGCAGCAGAGGCAACGCAAGCTCCTAGTCACACTGACATTGCGTATAATCCGGCATTCCATATGGAATGCGGTCGCTCGACCGCTCGACCGGCCGCGCACCGCCCCGCGCCACTCACCTCCATATTTTCTTATCCATTCGCTTCCGTCTACCATATGGTATAGTGGGATAGGACCGAATCTAACAAGAATCTAATAAGACCAATAACACCTTCTATAACTACTAAGTATTACGACGGCGCAGTGCCTTTTCAATCGCATTCAATGGAGACAAACGAAAAGCTCTGTGAATATACCCAAAGCAGGAGTCTGGTAGTATTTTGCAGAATAACACAAACTGCATTCGATTGCGACAATAACAATTCGAAAATAAATTGCGAGTGACCGTAATGTGCACGCAGTCCTCGACATTCCGGAGCGTATTGATGAGACGGTCGCCCGCCACGTAGCCGCAAATCCAACATCCCGTCAAAACGAGGAACATTCGAGGAATCGAAAATTTTACTCACCTTCGTAAAGGAGCTGTCGATCGTTAAAAATATCCAATCGACTCGATCGCACAGATAATACGGTTATCGTCCGTACAACACAAATATTCACCACACCAAAACGACAACATAAATAAACGCGGGAGGAGCCACCGACACCGGCGCGAATCGCTCGCGGCCGACTTACTCTTCCCACTGATCGAAATGCAACTTGGAAAAATGCACAGGGCGGGGTTGTCGAATGTCATAAACGGTCGGTTACAGAGGTCGGACACTTGCCGGACGAACGTGGGAATGAGCGGCACACCAGCACATAACGCGACACCGCGAAGCGGACTGACAGCACTCTGCCGGCGGCGGCGCGGCGGTGAGGCGGGCGGCAAGCGCGGGGGCTTGCGGCCGCGCGCCGCCGGCGTGGCCGCCGAGCCTGCGCCTCCCGCCTGCCACCCGCCGCTTAGCAACGAGACACGCCACCCGACGACGAGACACCCGTCGCCGACCTAATGTGCGACTTGATCTATAGGTGACACATCTTAATCTAGTATCAGAATCCATTTAAGAAGTAAATGTCTCATCTAGCCATTACTTGAGCTCAACTGGAGCGTAATACCAATTTTCATATCGATAGGTTCTAACGATCCGCTGATAACTACAAATCTTGTTTCTATTTTGATAAGGACCAACCATATGATTTGAATATACTTCTTCTATTTTTGCGATAGGTATGGTGTAATTACGAGCTCTCAATCATAAACATAATCAGCAATACTGGTAACTTTCAGAAACAAATAATAACAAAATTAAATCAACGCTTATGACAAACATGGATCGTGTTAGGTATAGACACGTTCCTATACTATCCTACAATTATTGCACTTTCTATCCCATTGTTACTGTGATGAAATCGGTTTTACTATCTCTAGCGATCAAGTGAGATTGTTTGGCGAGGTGGTGCGGGCGGCGCAACGCGCTTGTTAGCCGTGCGGCGTGCACTCGGTGTTGCCCCGGTACTTTCACCTATGCGAGTACTCCGTTGTCACTCATGCACATGCAAGTAACGATTCACTTCACATGCGTCACCGCCATCATTTATACGTTTGATGGAGGTAATAATGGGGTCGCAATTAATGAAACTACACAACAATCTTAATACATCTTTCAGTTTAATACTCTCCAAATCACAGTTCCGCACCGACACACAATTGCCGCTTACACATACTTCATATCAATAATATTTACATTAGGTACTAACTGTCATAATTTCTTTTCTTAGAAACAAGTACTTATGGGTAATCATCTACATTTAGAATTCGGTCATAAATCTTAACCTAATTTACATTGATGCACATTTGCAGCAGACATCATTTAAATAGCTAAAACTGAATATGAATGAAAACAAAAACACAAATCACTATTATAATGAACGAAGATTGAAGGAGTCGGTTAGTTAGTGAGTAGATGCAGTACAGTTTAAAGCCAGGGATGCCAAGCGGGGTCCATTCGACACAGGTTGTCGTGGCTGTTCGCAGCGGTCACTAGAGTAGCAACCTTACTGTCGGGCCCGTCGAACATCGCTAGAGAGTTTAGTCGATTCATTATTACAGTCACGGCTTTGTTGACCATATTTATGATAGTTTCATTGTCCATTTCGACCGATTTATTTTCGCCCGATGTACCGGCACTCGGAAGTCCAGATTTGTCTTCTAAACGTTTCCTATAACCAGTCACCATCTCATCGCGAAGAATCGTACGTAGAATAGATTGTATCTGTAAATATTTTATTCATATATACCCAAAATACAATTTAGGAATATTTATAAAAACGAGCATACTTAGGGCCGATTTTTCAATCACTGGATAAACCTCGGATAAGCTATTCGTCTGATAAGTCCATACAAAAACTGTTCTAATTTCAAATTAACAGCCAGATATCGCATATCCGTTGAAAAATCAGGCCTTTGTTAATCAATTTGATTACTAAAAAATCTTAAGGAAAATAAAATGTAATTTCAATGATAAATAATTTAAGGTTCACATTTGTAAAGTACCTTAAAGTTGGGCGTGACGAGGCACCGAGCGACGGCTATCGCAGACGACGTGAGAGGGCCGGTAATACCGATGTTCGTTAGAAGCTCTGATATGTTCGGTGTCAATCGGAACGGAACTGGACGGTTACCATCTAACTCTCCTGTAGAATATACATATATTTAATAATACTATCTACCTAGCGACATCATTAAAAAAAACAAGTTTAAATAAGCTAGTATTTAAAACCAAAAAGCAGACACCTCTGACCTATATGCCCTTACCCACCTATAAACATAAAAAGCGTGCAACACTCAAAGCTATAATATCCATCCACACGTTTTCACATCCGCATATTAATAATAACATAAAGACAACTGATCTTTACAATAATGGTTGAACAATAAAAGGCAACATTAAAAGCATTTACATAATAAATTAGCGATGCAAGCGTGACGTAATAATTTAATAGCAGGCGAAAGGAAAGATAAATATTAAATTAATAACCTTCGAACAGTGTAAAAGTTAATAGCCACATAAAACCGTGCCATGATTGTTAATGGTATGTATAAAGATATTTGCGACATGCCTGATCTGCGAAACGGCGTTTGTAGTCAAAAATATATACTGGTATCCATACAAATGATTAAACTTTAACATAAAACGGAGATAAAATTTTAATGTATAACTTAGATTACTCTAAACCTGTGTGTGTTATCGTATTTCAAATTATGGCTAACTGCCGTACTCAGTGACATCAATAAAAAATTAAGAACGATTATAAGAATATCTGTCCTTTTCATTAGCTATTCAATATAAGTGACAACTCTATAAAGTTTTGTAGATTTATAACTTTCATGATACGGTTTCTTTAGCAGTAAGTAACATGCAACAACAATCATATCCTAAACCACACAGCATGCAGAAGTAAAACAGGCAGCCAATCCTGGTTAGTTTCAAGACGCCATTTTCTGTACCATGCCATGTCGCCATCAGACGTCGCTTTCGTTGTGTCACCTCAAATTTCAGACGCACTAGGCAAAAGCAAAGACCTTAACTCACATGCAGAAACCAGTTTGAAGCATGCAAAACAAGCACACTCCACACATATAAACACAACTTCACATACCCGTAGCATCATCAACGTCGAACTTGAAGTATGATACGTTCAAAAGGCCAGAGTCCTGATGCACGTACATCATATCAGGGTTGAGTCTGGTTAAGTGGAGTACGTACTCCGCAAAGCTAGCCAACGAGAGTTGCAGAGTGAGCATTTTCCTGAATGTCCAGTAGTCTGTGGGAGCGGCGAAGGTTGCGGCCGCCCATTCGCGGACCATACCTTTTGGCACCATTGTTGCTTGTACCTGTTTTGAAATATTTTTATGATATGTTGTCTTAACGTCTTCCTTAGTCGACGACATGTTGGTCATTCATAGCACATAACTTATCGGATACGTTGTCGATGTGACGCTACCAGAAACTACAACGGTTATGGTGTAGAAATCAAGAAAGCATTTTGTTGAATGGATAAAGAACTCAACACTTTTTATCGTCTGTATTATGGGAAAATGAGTACAAACCTCACGGAGTATATCTCGCAAGACTTGGTGTGAAGCTTGCGACCCTCGAGCTTGCACTGCCGCCAGACGTTCGTAGTACCGCGCTACAGGAGCATCGTATTCCACACCCCTACAAAAAACGCAGTTTTAGTTAAGGACCTTTAAACATATAAAGGTCAAAACTATATAACAAATGTTAACACCTGCCGTAATCCCACAAAAAAGTAGATATACCTGTTTACGCACTCCGTCCGGTAAATATCTAGCAACGATGTGGAGCTTGGATTGTCTTCAACGAGACGCATCTGTGGCGACACCGACACAACTCGCGGCACCGTGAAGTGTAAGAATCTTCTAGAAGTCTCTTTCTGTTTTCCCAAGTAGTGGTTCAACATTCGAAGCAGCTGTAGGACGCGTTCTTCCCTCCTTGCGTCTCCCAGGCCGGAATCATTGACGACTAAATACGGATATATCTTGCCATTGTGTCCACGTATGTACAGTCTCCGAGCGGAGGTGTTGTGTTTCTGTACGATTTCAACTCGCGGCATAAATCTCGCGATACGCACGTGATAGTGCGTATGTTTTGGCAGTAGGAACTCGCCGGGCAGTTCCACATCAGCCGTCTTCAGGCTGAAGTTGGACAAGAACCTGCACTTCTCTTCTATGAGGAAAGATCTGTAAGGAGAAAAAAATGTGTACGTTTTAATATATATTATCATTAAAGGCGAGTTAGTAAATCAACGCTTTATTGAAGCCGCTAGGAGTGAATAAAGCACAAAACCAAACCCCATCTAAAACTACGCAATGATGTTTGATTACGAATGGCAGTGATGCTAAAGCCTGGAAATGTAAAATAGACGGCACAATCGCAACTAATGTCTCCACAGTATTTACCTTATTATTTGGGATAGGACGGTGATCGAGAATTACTTACTTGGGCAGAATTTTTGTTTTGGCCTCAAGTATCTTGACCCATTTCCTTAGTTTTTGTATAAGATTTTGTAATTTCATAGCATTAGGTTGTGAGAAGTCGAAGTCAGCTGTGAATTGTGTCTTCATCTTCTGGAAGACGGGATCCTGCACAGTGGCCTGCGCGCGGCGAGCCAGGCTCTCCGATGCAGCTGAAGAGAATGCACCACTTACAGTACTTGAAACACTTTCTGTTGACATACAAAATGGAGTATCTGTATAAAATTACGATCGCAAATGGCATATTATATTATAACACATCCAATTATAAATATTTTTGTACAAACGAACTATACGGAACAGACGGAGATTGGACATAACTGTTCTTTAAAACCTGTAAAAATGGCACATAATTAAATTCGCACAGCATCAAAAGAACATTCATTTAATTAATTTATAAGTTATATAAATACGAAATGTAGCAATATTTAAAAATATTATATCAACTACTTTTTGCCTCATATTTTTGACATTTACACTTGATTTTTGGTTTGACCCATTCTTTTTTATGAAAGCATTTCCTCTGCAAATGGCGCTAGAATAAATTATAATTAAAATCAATCAAAGATATTTTGAATATTCAGAATAATTGTTTGCTTTTTTCCGTTATTCTGATGTCATATCAGAAAGATGTATTTTTGGGCTTCATGATAATTTATCTTTGCACCTGCAATAAAAATTTACATTGAGAAAAAGTATTTATAGGCCAATAATGCAGACGCATACTCACTTATACCAATGCCGATGCCGAAAGTGGAGACAACCTTCTTGATGAAGTTGAGCGTGTGTGGCGTGACCGTGGCGTCGGCGACAGCGGCGCGGTGATGGAACGCGACCACGTGACACTTGCACAGCCCCGCGCGCAGCTGACGGAGCACCTCCTCGTACCAGTTTTCGCGGAACCATACCATCTATACGAGTGCATACATTGCTTACTTGTCGTCATGCATGATACATCATGTTTCAACCCAGTAATATGAAAATGGTATTTATGATAAGTACCTGTCTCCTGATGATAAGCTAGCAATACCCGGGGGATTGCCAATGTGTTATCGACCTTTTTAATATGACTTAAAGACATCTATCTGGCTATCAGCAACTGCCAGCACACACAACAAGAGCTTGGCGACAGATTTCAGCTTGAGGTTGGTAACCAGCCAGTCGAGTACTGCGAAGTACCCTACCACCGTGCTGTGGTTTCCTCACGATGTTTTCCTTTACCGAATGCTCATCGTAGAATTCGAGCACACGATGATCTTCGGCGCGGTATCCGACGACACAACCACTGAGCTATCATCGCCTTAAAATTATAATGTTGTTTCTGATTATCACTTTGAAGTTGTTAATTGGTGTCTTTACCTATTCTCATCACAAAGAGGCATACATTTTCATGGCTATTTCCATTTGAACAATAAAATTAGTTTTTAAATACTATAAATTTTGAGCAGTATACCGTGATGGTAATATAAAATTACAATATAAGCGCAAGTAAACCGGAAACCATTATACGTTCCGCATAATTTATATCGTTAAAAGGTGGCTCAGTGTTGATTTACTGCACTCACCATAAGTATTTTATATTACAAATTCAAAAGATAAATAAAAACCATCCAAACGTTTAACGTCAAAACTAATAAACTATACTTTATAACCAGACTAGCTTCCGCCCCGTAGTTTTGTCGTGTGTTCTTATGATTTTTCTGGATAAAAAGAATATCATCTATATCTGTGCCAAGTTTCATCTAAATCCTTTCAGGTATGCGTGATTGAGCCACAAACATCCAATAATTCACTTTTACCACAACCACCGTTTCAGTTTGGGCAAAAATGATTTCGTATGTCCGTATGTCCGTATGTCCGTCTGTCCGGCTGTTCTACGCACAGGTAGGAGACCGCAACGTCACCAAACGTCAAGTGAGATAGTCTTAGAGCATTAAGCCAGCCGGGAGGGGGCACTGACAGGCGTTCCCCTCTGCCAAATGTACAGTCTACAGCTCTTACAGCCACTAGAATTAAATTGTTTAAAAAATTTACCTGATCGACAATGCCCTCAAGCGAGGAGAGCACGGTAGGATGTATCTCCCGCTGCAGTTGCATGATCTTGGAGCAACGCCACATGGGCAGCGTGGCCTTGATGGGCCCCGCCTCGCTGCCGGCCGACCCGCTGCTCGATGAAGATGGCGTCTCACTCACCTTGCTGGACCCCTGATATTTTATTTTACGTCACAACACTGATAAGCCGGTAGGCGGTCCACCTGATCGTATGTGGGTACCGTCGCCTGTGTATTAGTAATAATAGGAGGATTTCCAATGTGTGGCCAACCTTTACAAAGCTTATAAGGCAAAGGGCTCTCAAGTGCACGGATGCTTTAGACTGGTGCGATAGCTTTTACGGTGAGTGCTGGAAATAACCTTGGTTCCAACTTGTTCACCCACTTAGGGGTTGATTTAGTCTAATTCTTCGTCAGTGTTCAAGGTATACCTATACTAATTTTCATCAAAATCCACCTTTTATGGATACTTATGATGAAACCCATTAAAAACATTGATGTATACAAAAAAAATGTTACACTAAAATTTGTAGGACTCAGATAGAATTTGTTTTCATTACTTACTTATTTCCTTAAATTATAAGTACCTATTTACTTTTATTTATCTTTAGCCAAATAGAAAAAAGATAAAAAATTTAAAAACATCGCATCGAGAAATCGAGAACCACCTCCGTTTTCTAAATCATCATTGAGAGATTTTTCAAACAACACTCACAGCAGAGGTGGTTGGTTGATGTGGTAGGTGCGCGGCAATATTTTCAGCAGTCTTGTGTCTCTCGCGTTGTTCTATCTTCAATGTCAGGTATAATGTGCGGATTGGGAAGTATACTGCTTGTGGATATAATCGTCCAACCTGTATTGAATCACAAGCATAATTTTATTATAGGAATTTGATCCTTCTAATAAATGCAGTTAAGTTTAATAGAGTTTATATGTAACATGGACTTACATGGCTCAAAAGATTGAGTATGACATTGCCATCATATTGGACGAGGCAGGCAAGGAGCTGCGGTATCCATGGCAACCATTGGACAGGTGGAACACCTACAGAATATTTGTCCAATGCTTCGGCGAGACTATTCTTTTCGTCATCAAAGCTTAACATCCAGAGCACCTAGAAAATAACAAGAGATTTAAAAAGTAATTTGAAATATACATATTTGAAAAATGAGGGAACAATTTATCATAAAAAGTTACCTTAGCGCAGTATTTCCTCGACTTTGACTCATTTTGATGTCGGCACGCGTGCAAGAAGCACGTCATAGCCGAAACACCAACACTGATTTGCCTCGGATCCCTTATGAAGATTTGTTCCAAATAGTCTCCCCATAGCGCCCAAGCTTTCACCAAAGTATCATGCAGTTGTACGGCCGCTGCGAATGCTTTGTTCGCATCTTCCGACCGACCTAGTTGCGCTAGCAGCAGTCCTTTGAAAGCGTAGAACTCGGCCGTCATTTCTTTTGTAAAATACTTGAAGTTGGTCGATTCTATCATATCGAGGCCCTCTTGAAGTTCCTCCTTCCCCTCCGTCCAGGACATTTGAATGTGACACTTGACTTGTTGCCGAATCTTTTGGAAGCAATCCACGATCGGAACACTAGGTATTGTGTATATACGGTGTAACGAGTCGAGACACACGCCGGAGAGATTATGTTTTCTTGCAATCTTTGCGAAATGTATTATGGCCTGTAGTAGAAAATCGTTATTTGCAAACTATTCAACATACACAATTTGTGGCGTTTTTGGCGTTTTAAATTTGAACGCCAAAAACGAAACATAATAGCTATAATATTTTACGTCATCTTTCTTTTGTTTATTCACAAAAAAAAAAAATTACCTGAATACCAGCGTCTTTCATTATCTTAATAGTAATTACGTTAACAAGTACGTACAGGCTACATGTGATAAGCAGTAACGTACATAGTGAGTAAACATAAAGTATGTAAATATAATGTGACCTGTGCACTGGCGTGTACTCCCAGCATGCTGTGATTGGAGGCGTGGTCGGTGTGCGACTCGTAGTGGGACGCGATGAACTGGTAGTGGTGCTGGCGCCACGTGAAGATCGCGCCCCAGTGAGACAGCGGGTCGGCCACTACGGGCAGGCGGTTGCGCCACGTCTTCACTATCGCCTTCATGTCGTGCAGCGACGTCGGCCGACTGTGTAGCAAACCCTAAGATTGTCCAACATTGTTAGTAGGATATTAACTCAAAACTACGCATAGGACCCCTTCTCCCAGAACGTCAGGTCACAGGTGGCGGCCAGACTACGTAATATCCCAACTCCTCACAGGGCAAGTATGTTTTAAAAAGATATATGACATAGCATTATGCGATAATGTGGTATGGATGATGAAGATCGTGACCAAGTGTCATGGAGCTGTCCTCTGTATGAGATTGAAAGACGAGAGATGATGGATGGCTTAGAAAGGACAGAGGATGGGTCATGACTTGGTCCGCACGGGAGCAAACTTTGGGCAATCAATATAGGGACCATCAAATAGACAGCAGCAGAAATGGTAGTAGCAACCCGATGATGAATTCCCAAACCTTTGTGGCGGGCTAATATGCCAACGCAGTCCAGACACCTTAGAAATATGGTCCTTATTCGCTGTGCACATTCTCAGGGCGGAACATTTCACCCCGCATCCCGATACAGTATAGATAAAGTGTATAAGTATGGTGTAGTGTAGTGTAGTGGTGTGTGTGTGTGTACGTACGGTGTGTATCTGCGCGGCCTCACTGAGCTCCATGAGTTGCTGCGCGGCGCGGAGCAGCGGCAAGTGCGCGTGCGACACGAGGCGCGGTAGGCGGCGCCACTCGCGCAGACACTGCGCCGCCGCCGCCTCTGCGTGCCGCTCCACGCCACTCAGCTGCTGCTCACCGCCCGCGCAGATGCAGAGGTAGCCGCGGTACAGGTTCACCACCCACGCTGTTACAATTTTTTAAATGATTTTTAGCTTGGTATTTAGACCTTTAAACCATTTCTATATTTTTAATTATGTTATGGTCACGTTATATCACATTCATAGTAAAGTCTAGACCTCATCCGAACAGGTTTTAGTGAAATTGTTGGCTGTTCCACTAAAACTTTTCACGGACTTTTTGGGACAACTTGAATTTCGAACAGATTGCCCTTATTAAACAAAACACCACCATTATTATTCAAGAAACTTCGAAAGTTCCCACCAAAAAGTCCCGTCAGAGCAGTACAGTACAACTGAAGCGGGCATAGATATGTGACATTAACAGGCTGCACCTTTTCCCATCATCATAGAAAACGTAGGTACTAAAAACTAAATCGCGAAGAAATAAAGTCTAATGATAAATGTAACTCACCTAATTCTTTAGGACAATTATACTCGACTTCAGCGAGTGCGTCCTTCATAGTCGACCAGTTAGGATTCCTCCATGAACTCTCTAATATCAAAAAGGGATCTCGACCGCTTCTTGTGAGTCCGAGTTCGAGTAGAGAGTCCCATTGGTTGAGCTCTTTGGCGCATTTCAACCAATGTTGAGTCCATAGAGTACACTCTTTGTGCATATTGTACGACGACGGATTGGCTGAGTATTCTTGTTTTAGTTTGGCCATAGCGACGTCGTAGGCAGCCTGGAATAAAGAAGTGAGCAATATTGTAAAAAAAATACCACATGTATCCACTTCTAAGTAAAAATTCTTCCATTATTTATAAGAAATGTTTCTGAATTGCTTAAAAATACGGACACCAAAACAAAAACATTGCGTGTAAACTTACTTGCGCCTGTTCGTAGAAGCCTTGTTGTTCGTAAGCGATAGCTACGTTAGTTTCTCTATACCGCGCGTGTTTCTGCCACAGGCCCGACCACATGTCTTCTTCTTGTAACAATTCGTACATGTCACTTAGTGAGTCTAATATTTCCTGGAATAAAAACGAAATTTAAATTAATTCTTAATAAATTTTTTGATGTACATGAGAGCCAGTACCTTTTCAGACTCGAATTCAGTTTAGGTCCTAATAGGGAACTTATGAAGGTTTCAATCCTTTACCACTGGCTCGGAATACGCCCAAACTGAGAATAAACCAGCAAGAAACTCAGAAAGGCATTTTTTTTTACTGTGTATTTTATTAAGACCAATCAATATGGTCTTAATATATGATTGGTCTTAATACACAGATTTTTATCTTTTTTATTTATTTTGGATTTTTATCAATATAATATTTGATAGAATGTGCTCACAGTAGGAGTAGTAGTCTCCACATCATAGTCGTATATTTCCAGCGGTTCTCGCGGTGCACGTCCGCTCGCCTGATCAATAGCCATTTGTTCTAGATTCAGCGTCATTCGATGCCATAGGTTGTGTGTTTTGCCCAAGTACTTCATCATGGGCCTGCGAAAAACAATTAACAGTATGCGCGGTAAGCGCTAATAAAAAAACCCTTACACCATCACACTGAGGAGGTGGTACTTAAATCCATATAAATATTCACAGGAGATTCTGATGAAAATAAATAGAAAATAACAATAATAGCGTATTGTTGTTTTGTTGCAAAATATAAAAGGTATCAATGATTAAAATTACTTACGGTTTAATGCTAATAGGCGGATTGCACCTCGCGAGCGCTTCTATGAACGTGTTCAGTGCGCTCAGTGGCTGGTCTCTCTGCACTACGTGCACGCCCGAAATAATGAATGGAACCATTTCGTTCATCACCGTCTAAAACAATATTTTTCTTAAAAAGTGCATATCATTAGCTCGTAATAGAAGCTCGCAACAGTACAAGTAGTGTTTAGCTTTCTACCATAAATAGGTAGATAAATATATATATATTGGGATATTTTTCACATCAGATATTTTCCTGTCCTGAGTTTGATCACAATTTAAAATATTTTAACATAGTTTTAAAATGGTTCTGTCAAACAGAGAAAATAAATTATTCAGCCCTAAAAAGGCACTTACACTTATTTAGAACTGAATGAAGTACTATATGAATTAAAAACACGTTAATTAGGAAAAAATCCAAACTTTGGGTACCTTATTTTTATAATATACGCATGTTATGAAAATGGCATGTAATCAGTTGGTAGTGTACTGACCCCAAGCTGCCTGTCGTCGAGCGTGGCCCAGAGCTTGGGGAAGAGCCGCAGCCAGGCGTGGTGCGCGAGCGCGTCGTCCATGTGGCACAGCTGTGCGGCCGCGCACACCAGCTGCTCCGTGCGCACGCGACGCGCCAGATCCAGGAACTCGCACTGCTTCGCTATTATCGTGTTCACGCGCATTCTGATACAATATTAGTACAAAGCATTAGGTTCCGTACGTCTCCTATAATACCACACATTAATTATTAGGTTCAGTACGTCTCCTATACCACACATTATTGTTACAAAGAGTTACGCATCGTAATTGGTCGACCACACTTTGGCAATCCCCTGGTATTGCGACGTACAAGCGACGGTAGTCACTTACCATCAGGTTACCCGCTTGGGAGTTGTCAGTTGCTGGGGTAACACAGGAAAAACTTGTAGTGTGTGTTGCCAGTGATGACTTACGGAACAGAAACGTGGTCTCTTAAGAAGGCTCAAAGTCACCCAAAGAGCAATGGAGAGGGCTATGCTCGGAGTTTCCCTGCGAGATCGAATCAGAAATGACGAAATCCGCAGGCAAACCAAAGTACCATAGCCGGAAGAATTGCCAAACTGAAGAGGCGACAGCCGATGGGGCAGAAAGGTTTTTGAGTGGCGACCACGAACCGGAAGACGCGTGAACCGACGATCTCGTGAGAGTCGCAGGAAGCCACTGAATGTGAGTAGCGCAAGACCCGCCACCGTGAAGATCCTTGGGGGAGGCCTTTGTCCAGCAGGGGACGTCTTTCGGCTGATATGATGATGATATTCGAGTAAAGCTCTATGTTAAAAGTCGTATTTCAGAAATTATACCTGTTATTAGTCACTGGCTTAGTAAAATCATCCTTCTGATTAGAACTGGAATCTAGATCCATATCGAGTACATCTTCCTTATCTGGGTCTAGTGAATCACTGAATCCATCGGAAGACTCTTCCTTCACGCTGCTAAATATTGCGAACGACTTGCGATCTTCGCTGTCAGCCATGCTGATTACTGACGATATACTTGGCAGAAGATATTTGCTATTTGATAAACGGATTTGAGTACCTGTAAGATAAAGAAATGTGATTTTTTCCTAAAATTTTAAATGATAAATTGGATTACGCAAATTTCATAAAGTTGGCTGGCAGTTTATAATACGATAGACAAATAACTAACTCGAGACACAAGTGACAAGCAGCAACTCAAGGCACTGCTTTATCCAGAAATGTTGTCCGATATGTTCCCAGTTCTGCGAGCATATAATATAGAGGAGCCTATCAAAGATGCGCCTGCGCACGCTCTGGTCGTACACTTCGAAGAATTTGGCGCGAATGTGCGGCTGTGGACAACGGAGGCCGGCGAGGAAGGCTGGTTCCAACTTCATTGACAACTCTGTCATTTTGAGTTGTTCATCTCTGTGGAAAAGACTAAATACTTGAATATTGTGGATATAACGAAGGTCCACAACAGACGAAATATTAATGTTTGTTAATGAAATAATTCAGACACACAGCGAAAACAGAACGTAGTATGTATCGTGTAACATTTATTAGTGGTACATAGTACCCTTTCATAAATACAATACTATACTTAGCAAATATAAGGCATCAATCTAAAAGAAAAATAAAGAAACAAATGTAAATACCTGTATACATAATTGATGAGATCAAGGAAGTGTGCGTTCAGCTCCAGGTCTTCTGGGAATCGTTTCTCAACGTATTGCATAAGTTTGACAAGTAATATGGACTTTTCGCGCAAAGAGGGCGCACCGGTAACTGCCGCACTTGCACTAGCGCCTGTACCACGCCATTTAACCCATTCTTCCACCATTCGTATTATTGCTTTCATTACCTACAAGTGTAATAAATTCAGTTTAATATTCTGCACAACAACCCTAAATAATGTTTAATAAAAAGGAATAAGTAGGTATCACCTTCGCGTCAGTAGTTTTTTCAATCAGCCCGACTAGCACGGTACCAATGAAAGTCTTTCTTGTTTCGCCCGGCATAACGGAGACGCGGGCTTTTAGGAGATCTAAAGCCAATATCTGTGTAAAATTAGTAGACTTTACAAAAAAATCGTTCTAAATATTTTAAAAGTCAAATAGAGTCCTCGCTTTTGTACCACCAGGAAAACGAATATAAAAAATAGACACTAACCAGTAAGTCCGATGTAGCAGCATCAGGATTAGAAGCAACATGATCCCGGACCATACGTTGCAACACCCTCATTAGAGGCAGTAACAACCGGTCAATATACGCCGGTGAGGATGTACAGCAAGCTTTCAACATCATCAGAGGTCCTAGCAGTGCAGTTCCACCAGTGTTTGTACCACCACCACCACCTGTAGACTTCTCGTAAGCGGCAAGGCCTTCGAATGCGTATTTGCTCACGCAAGCATATAGGGTTTCCAATTCTTCGTACTGTCAACAAATTACGTTAAAATATGAAAACAATTCTAAAATGGAATGGGTTCAATCAATAGGCATATGACATAAACTACGATATCTGATCACACTCCAGTTAGTTTTCGGTGTAACTAATTTAGTTCTCAAATACCCTACTGCATACCTTAGAAGCCTGAGCAGCTCCTGTAGGCTCAGTAGGGAACAGCGCAGTAAGTTTCGCAAGCAGATTGTGCGTCAGCCGCACTATCTTGGGGTTAGTCGATGAGACGCAAGCCGCCAGACCACGTTGTAGCGGCTTCAGCGCTGCCAAGATTTGTTCACGACGAAGAACGCCAAGTAGGAATACTAGGAGTTCCAGTGCTGTGCATGCGTTCGCGCATCCTGCGGCGTTGGCTTCGGCCGTTGAGAATACCTGTGTATATTTCAATATTGTTTGATTGAAAAAGATATAGATCGATAAGTTTTAGATCTTAAACATCTCGAAAATGGTGACACTATTACTTAGGTAATTTTTGTATATTTGGTAGGTAACCCGGCCACCTATCTCTCCCTTAAGTTTGTCGTACTACTTACCGGACATCCTGTATGAAATTATACAATTGTTTTTGTATGAATACTATTTGACGTACCTTATCGAGCCAAGTAAGTTTGGGCTCGCAATGGTGAGGCCACACGTCCGGCTTGAGTGCCGCTTTAAGCAGCGTAACACAACGTCTCGAGAGCTGCTCACCCGGCGAGCCGGCCCCACCCACAGCCCCGGCACCTGCCCCCGCCCCCGCCGCACCTGCCCCCGCGCCTGCCCCCGCGCCACCCTCGTTCACCTGCATCGTTTGTACACACTATCGTTGCTGTCATTAGTATATCCCAGTCATATACATGGTCAGGAAGTTGACCCTTGAACCGATAACCCAAAAATCTCTCGAGTGGCGAACAAAAGTAAGCGCAAAGCGATACGTAAATTGATCACTATCTACCATGGAGATTTCACCATTGCAATGAGGGGGTTTAAAGCCATAACATATTCCGTGGGTAGCTAGTGCATTGCAGTGAATTCTAATTTCCTCACAATGTTTACTCATTGAAACTTGTTACTCTATCACTTCACTAAGATTCTTTATAAGAATTTGGATATAGTATCGCCAGATAGTAGAATGGAAACAATAACACAAACCAATCAAAATACATAAACTCATTGAACTAATGATTACCTGGCAAGCAAGTCTCAATAATAAATTGACGACGACATCCACGTGTTGTCTATCCAACGGTTTAGCAGCATCAGGTTCAAGTCGCGACACGCTGGCCTGCGGACTGGCCCAACCAGTGTTAAGTGCTTTACGCGCTTCTGTGCCGGACTCGTCAGTAGAGATGCGCTTCATCGCACCACTTGGTGATGTTGCAACCTAAGCGTACAAGTAGTACATATTACAGTACAAGGAACATATTTGTTTAACAGCTTTATGAGATCTAAATATATGAATATCACTACGGAACTTTATGAATAACTGTAGCGCGTTTGTCCTCAATTACTGGCTGATGGAAAGCGATAACGAGGACGAAGATAAAACACGCCCAGATTATAGCGTTCAGAAAAAACAGACGTCAGAACACTGTTCCACGTCTCAGCTGTTCCCACAATGAAGCTTGACGCATAATGCTTCGTGCGTATACATAGCATAAGTACATTTAATAACTATTGTTCCGACGAACACCTTCCTAGCATTACGTTGACAATCGTAAATTAAAAAAATACTATAGATACTTACGACAGCGTCATCGTGGGTGTAGTCGCGGATCCTCTGCAACTCCCACTTGAGCGCGACCTCGGCGAGGTCGACGGCGAGGCGCCGGTGCTCCAACGAGGCGGTCGCGGAGAACCCGAGCCGCTGCATCGCCGCCACCATGTGTCCCACCAGCGCGTGCCGCACCGGGTAGTACACCTGACATCGAGCGACACAACAACAAACCTTATAACAACCCATTAAGATACAAAGTGCATATGTTGCATAGATTTTGTATGTAATCGCTCGCGCCCAAACGGCACAAATGGTTGAATGTTGCCTAAAAAATTTTGTAAGTTGCAGTTTTTAAGTAACGTTTCTCTCCCTACTATGAAATTATGATTAACAAGTTTTTTGACCCGCGGTTTCACACGCGTTTCCCTAATTTACCCCCTTTAATCCCCTGGCTCGCGGTTGGGACAGTAATTCCAAGACTGTATACAAAAATAATCCAAAAATTACAATTCAAGTTATTTATATCACGTTCCTAATCTCAGTGCGCTGATATGCCATTCAGTTTCTCCTTCCATCCTTAAAAATGCATCAGATCTATAAAATGTTATACATAAAAGCTGTAAAATAATAGCGAAATTCAACAGATACGTGTATAGATTACCATCGCTAATAAATTTGGAAGCTTACCTTGTAATGTCTAACAACGAGTTGTAGTATATGAAACAGCTGCTGCACCGAGTGTCCGTCCTCGACGATGATCTTCTTGGTCCAGTGCGTGAGCATGGTGTTGCCGTCCTCCATGCGTTGCGGCATCGCCGGAGTTAGTATCTCTAGCGCCTGCCGCACTACGGACCGAGCTTCCACAGCGTGTGCCTTCAACAGGCTGTGGAATACTGCATGGGAAATATAGATAACTATTACAGATTTGTTCTTTGCCCAGGGATTTGTTGAGACATACAGAGCTAGAAATATCCTACAAGTGTGTACAAGTGTGCATGTTATTATTATTTATTTCACATGAAATCCCAACTCGCAATTACAGAGGTAAAAAACTACCCTTCAAAATCGTAAACAGTAGAGGACATCGAAATACTGTTGAAGGAACTTAACATACATATTATATGTCGGCCTAATACTTTATAAGTAAATGAGCTGTGACACACAGACAGACGGACGGACATGACAAAAAAATGTTCCTTGACTTTCGAACCCTAAAAAGGATTAGTAAAAATATATATAAATAAGTCTCACCTTGCAAGACTATTCGCTTGTGAATAGCAAATTTGGCTATGATGTGACTTAGCAGTAAGTGTCCGTGATACCTGAATGCACATATCATAAATTAGACAAAAGAGTAAAGTAACACAATTGGACTCTATCAGCCACGCATAAAGTTGAATTAACCTTGTCGCAGGATCCACATAGTTCTTGCCAAGGAGACACGGCCACGCGAACGTCATGAGTCTGCGGAGTTTATTGCCCTGTTTCTTGTTGTTGGCGTCGTGGATGTGCGCTGACGCTTGCTCCAGCAAAAGACATGCGAACTGCAGCAACGATATACGCACCGCATCCGAACATGCGAACGGATTTTCTGGGTCGATTACCTGAAAGTACAAAACAGTTATTATTCTTGTAGTACTTTTAATTTCTGCAAAAATACCTGTTAAACAATTGCAGTACATCTTTTAGCAATGCTTCATATATCATGAATAGGTAAGCATATTGCGAAACACCATGTATTTTCAACACACTTCCGTCTGGGATCGCCTTTGCAGTTCTTGGCCAAACTTTTTAAATTTTAAACAAGAGACAACGAAGGGAACTTACATTATTAATAAACACCGAGACAACATTGTCCGGGTTATCTTGATACGGAGATGGCGGGCCGCCGACGATCTTCTGTCCTTTCTCGAAACTCACCGCGAAGCACGGTATCAAGATCATTTGCAAAACTTTGGCTTTTAGATCTTGCGACATGGCGTCACTTGAGAAATGCTCCACAAAGCGGAAAAATGCCGAGCGTTTCCATTCAACTGTGTAGTTCTGGGCTACAGTGTTTTCAAGAAAATCGCGGAGAAACTGAAACAGTACATATGTATAATACATAGTTTATTTAGTGAGTAACAACAAAGCCCTACATGACTTTACATCTCGAAGTAAAATTTTATGAATATTTGGTGGCATAGTCAAGAGACGGCCAAATGGGACGTTGATGGGTCGAACACAAAAGTTGGAACTAACTAAAACAGCGAAACTCATGGAAATAATATTATTACCTGGAAATCAGGTATGAATCTGTCACACAATGCTCGCAGTAGCTGGAACAACAAATCAATATTGGAAGTATGGCGGCAGAAGTAGTGAAGTAAAATCTTCACAATAAGCTTTGGTTCCTTCCAATGTGTGCAATCTACAATCTCCACTTTCTTATGAACTTCCTGCAAAAGAAATTTTAAAAATAAAATCTAGTCATAAAACCACCAATAATTGTATTGTAATCAATACTACTTACATGATATTGATCACTACACCAAATACGTTTTAGCAACTCGATCAAGTCCTGCTGAGTCGAAAGCCACTGATCATCGAATTTTATGAGAAGCGATATAGCTCTGATCGCTTGGAATTGCATCTCGGACTTATCTGCCGCAGGTATATTTGCCGAAGCCCCACCAGTGTTTGCTGCCAGTAGTTGCATAAGTCGAGGTTTCTTTGATGTTTGCAAAGCTTCTCTATAGGCCGAGCCAGCTTTAGGATGCTTGATAAGAAAGACCAGGAATCTGCTCCATTGTTGATCTTTAATATTGTTATCGCTCAGTATCAGATCTAATGTTTCCTTAGGGTACCTGCGCATGTCATAACATTTATTACCCTACTTATAACACACTATTTATAAATAAAACACCATTATTTAAAAAAAATGTGCCAGATATTACAAACCTCAGAAGGAATTCCACTAGGGGCTCCCTAAAAGGCGATCCTGCTTCGACCATGAGAGACTTCTCAGTATGGAATATAAGTCGGCACAGCACATCAATGAACCGCGGTGACGCGGCCGGTATTTGGTGGAATATACCAATCAGAATTATAATCTTCTGCTCGTTTTCCATATTTTTTGACACACTCTGAAGAAAGTTGCCCCCTAGAAAATGTTTTTTTTTTTATATTTATTAAGCGCAAATAGGCAACAAATATTTTTCGCAACCAATAATTAGTGATGATCATCACTTATTGGTAGCGATAAAAAATTCAAAATACAATAACACTTATTCTCAGAACTCACCTCTATTAGTCTGTATGGAATAATCCAATAACTTCTTGAGTAGTTGCAGCAACTGTTCACACAATTTCTCGCTGAACGTGGACGGGAAGAGTTGGGTCAAGTAAGAGAGCCGCTTGGCTCCGTTCACACTCAAGTGACGATGGTCACCAAGTGTCAGTAGGAGCGGTCGCATCACTGGATGGACCATTTCCATATCGATTTGGAAACCAGACAGGAACTTTTGCATACATTCGAATCCAGCCTAGACACATAATATATTAAATACATGATAAGAACGTTGTTCATACAATAACTTCTACTTCATGCACCGTAAATTTGAGGATATTTTCGCACTCACTTGTTGCAGTTCCTGGTCATTTTTCTCGAGAGATTTGTATAGAACTTGGAATATCTTCTCCCTGCAGTGTTTTTCTTGTATGTAATGGCAGGCGGCTAAAGCGCGTAAGGCGGAAGCTCGCAAAGGTACTAAATTAACGCCTTTGTAGCAAGGCAACTTGCCGAGCATTGCATCTTCAGCTTCGCATAGAGATAATAGCTCGCGGAAGAATACTTTATGCTCATTTATGTTCAGATCTAAAAAATAAGAATTTGCTCAAGTAAAAAATCTGAATCAGTAATAGAACAGTTAATAAACAACTTAAAATAGTACATACCTATTGTAAAAAGCCTGGGTTTCAATGTGGTGCAGAAGGTAGTTCCATCCATAAGACCCATCTGCGCATTGGCCGGTTGGTGACGAAGTAGGTGCTTCTTAGGAGGGATTATATCTGCAAGTACTTCTCTATGCGGATCCATTACCTCCGTCACGGTCTTATTCTGAAGTTCCGCTATGAGTTCTAATGATTTCATCGCCTGTTGTCTCACGAGCAGGTGAGGGCTCGTCACTTGCAATACAAGCTCTTGAAGTACATCGTGCAGCGCGCGAACTTTGGCCGCTGCGACTTCTCCCTCTGGTTCAGCGACTAGCACACTGGGACCCATGACGCAGAATCGTACCAACTTCTCCAAGTTTACCGTAGCCATGTCTATAGCGCCAGAAGACACTTCACCCGTCAAATCCATCATCACGAAAAGCACGGCCTTCAAGAACGTGAACACGTGCTTGTAGACCCACTCAGGCGCCATTTTGTCACACATGAATTTGACCGCAATACATCCACCTAACTTTGCATACCAGGCGCGCTCGTAGCAGAGAGCAGACATCCGTTCCGCCAAGTACTCCATCAATGGTAGTCGACATGCGCGTTCCTTACTACCGAGCACCGTGGCCGCAGTTTCTATCATAAGAACGAGCGCTAGATGACCGGGCTTGCACAGCTCTTTCTCCTCGTGTCCCATGACAACGGCGATAGCATCGACGAGTACCAGCGCGTCCAGCCCCTCCTTGGGGGAGGTGGTACCGACGAAGGGGCCTGCCTCCTGCGCTATCGCCACCATCGTATAGTGCCTCACTAGGGACACCATCGTGGACAGCACGTGGTGACGTAACTCTTTGATAGCGGCGGCAACAAACATCCCTGTGAGAGCCGTTCTATGAGTGTTCCTCACAATGCTGTTGGTGCACTTGTAGTATGGTCCATTTTGTACTTGAATTTTACCATCAGTAAAACTCGGGTGGTTAAATAACTTCAGTAATGTCGGTTTATCGTCGTCCAAATTCAACGATGACGCCAGATAGCATCTGAGCACTTCCCAACATTGCCGTCTATAAAACGGATCAGTCGTGCTCGACTTTAACGCAGAAAAGGCTGTCTCTATTACTTTATCTACCTCGAAGTCTATAGGTTTCGGTTGGTCTTGGAAATACGCTTGTACGGCAGGCGGGGCGGCGTCTGTTTCGCGATACTCTAATCTTTGAGGTTCGATCATCATTTTTCTATTACCGCCGCCAAATTTTCCAAGAACTCTGAATGCTATCCTTGCGACTTCATTATTTTGCAACGTCCTCCAAAGAGCCTGCATAAGGTCCGCTCGGACAGGTTGGATATGTTCGTATAAAAAGTCTGGTTGCAAGTTATCCACGCAGAGTTCTAGTGTGCGTAAACCTTGAGATATAAGTGTGTGGGAGCCGTTCAGTGCAGAAACTAACGGATCCATTAGCATTGGTAAATAAGGCAATAGACTACTTAGTCTTACGGGAACAGTCAGGCACAACTCGACAAATAGATCTTTCATATGCTGCTTATGAAGACCACTTTGGAGGCGATTCAATCCCTCCAGTAAATTGGGAAGCAAGGGCAAAAATTCTTGATATAATAGATCATGACTACCACCGCCGATGGAGCGGAATAGAGCTCTCAGTAGTAGAAAATAGTTATAAGGTTCTTTAGCAGTCATAGCGTAGTCCATAGCTTTGTTGACTATGCTGTGTAAATGAGGTCGCAGCATTTGTTCATTTTCAGTTGGAAATAAGCTGACTGAGCCGAACACTAGTTTAAAGAGTCTGAGATATAGATTTGATCGTTCCACGTTGGTGCCCATCTCTTCCATTCTCTTGAGTAGGTACTCCACTAGCACTGTAGCGAATATAGGCGACGTTGCAGGGTTCGATAAAAATGTGTTCGCTATAATTTGCAATGTCATGTTTTTGTTTATTCTCTCCACCATGTGAGAAATTGTAGCTGTGAATATCTCTTGGAATGTCTGTGGATTCATCATTGAGAACTAGAATGAGAGAGAATAGCACAAATTAATGATTTAATTACTTTACCTAATTCAAGAATATTTAAATACTCACAACTCCGCTAAAATGCTCTAACACTTCTTTCTCCTCTTTAGACCTGACGTGAGGTTGCGCCGGCGGCTGGGCGGGGGCCCGCGGCGCAGCTAACGTGTAGATGTCTAGGGATTGTAGCCCCCATCGCACTAGCCTTATAAAAACTAGTGTTTCTCGAGCACTGAATTGCTTTTGTCCTGTTATTGATGTAGTTGCTGTTCCTTCCCCACTTGCTGTTGTCTGTTAAAATATAAGTCTGGCGGTAATTTAAAATACATGGCTTGAAAAATTTTATACGTATTCCATTTCTACCACAGCAATTAAATCTATTATTTTACTATTATAAACGTGTAAATAAATAATAACTACAATTACTATTTTAAGAACCAGTGGAAAAAAAAGCATACAGTCTAATTGAGAACCTCCTCCTTTTTTGAAGTCGGTTAAAAATACTTCAAAACGGTAATACCTTACCTTACAAGAGGCACATCCCCATGTGATTGTTTTCACGCCGCAAACCAGCGTCTTCACTAGCGTCCGGTAATCTCCAACATTCAAATTGTTCATTTGCGACGAAGGGAAGCCAATCTTTGACTTTTCATCCGCCTTTGAGATATTGTCTAAGAAGTCCGACGGTTGTTTATCTTCTTCTACCCTTACTTCAACTGTTGTTAGAGATACTGCTGTGCTGGGACCAGGTGTGGTGGGAGTGCTTGGAGTTGTTCCGTTTTGTGATGGTGTTGTTTGTTTACTGTAACGCAAATAGAATATTGGATCGAAGATGGCCAGCACAAATCTATTTCTAATCTAAATCCATGAAACCCCGTGGCCAAACCTTCACTTGTTACTGTTGTATTTAATTACTTTTAGATATTGTTTATTATTTTCTATAATTTTTTATCTATTTGAAACTACTCTATTATTAATTTTGTCATTACTGGTTTCATGTTATACTTACTTTTAATTAGTTTCGGTTTTCATAATGTTAAAGTAAAATAACCTTAAAATAAATAATAGTAAGCTAGGCTTGGAAAAGGACAGTCATTCAATAACCTAAAACAATGCCTTACCACTTAGCCATAAGCGCGGGTAGCTGCAGCTTGGATATAGTCTTGAACTTGAGGACAAACACCTCAAGTATGCGCATGAGCAGCTGTCGGCCCTGCGGCTGCACGCCCGTGCCCGAGGCCGCACCCACGCCCGCAGCCGCAGCCGCACCCGTACCAGCGCCCGCGCCCGCACTCGTCCCCGCACTCGCGCCCGAACCCGTCGTCGCGCCCTCGCTCTCCGACCGCTGCCGAATGCAGTCGACTAGATTCAGCAGCAGCTTGCACGACATCGTTTGGATACTACAACAATACATTTAATATACGATATAACTCGAAAGACGGGATTAGAAGCCTAATCAATTCTTGTAAAAAGTAAACAAGGTGATACAATCGCACAGAAAGTCATACTTTCATAGTGTCCGCAACGTTATGCATTTGAACAATGATAGTACGCAAATTTTATCAAATTACCAACTTCATTAGAATTCATTGACATGGCACAATTAGGCAGTAGTAAAAATAGATATATGATACACAGTCAAAATAATTTTGAACAATTTCACTTATTGAACTGACCTTGTCGGTAAAGATTCATCGTGGACATTCTTCGAGAACAAATGGGCAGCTATAGCCAGGTCGGTTAAAGGTAGATGTTGTCTGACGTGATGTACTAAATCAGCCAATGTTGAATAGGCGAGTGGTCGCAGGGACTCGTGCACCGTCCACCCACCACCGAGTAAAACATCCTCGTCAAATAGCCGCTCCATATATGGGACGAATTCTGAAATGATGTAATATACATTACTATATTTAAAAGAGAAAAGAGGGACTATCATAAAAAAAAACCGGGGAGTTTGGTTCGCCGTTTCTTCTCCTGACAGGTCTTTATGTGGAAATAGTGGTAAGAATAGCATAAAAAAATAGCAATAAGATGACGTTCACTAAGTGTTCCTTAAGTGTCCCAAAATTGAATAAAACATTTTGAATTTGTATTTGAATTTTTTTACGAAACTTGGCATGTAGATGTAGATATAAAAGGCTAGATAAAAGGCATATAGTTAATAAGGGACCAATCACCCAAGTGCGTGAGATTGCCAACCAACGTGTGCATTGTGGCCCCTTCTCCTTTATCATTATACGTAGATAAATTAACAGCAAGAACACTAACACTTCGGGCGACGTAATGTGGACAAAAAAGGTAGTAAGACAAGGTGTCTTGAGGCTGCGTTACCCCTAGAGACTCATGTCACAGGCGATTTGTCAGGTTAAAGAAACGCGAGTCATAACGGACATAAGCTTTCGGGGGACAAGTTTCTGTCTATCTAAAAATCTAATTATGTCTTGAAAGGAAAGGGAAATCATTATTCTAAAGGGATCATTAAAACCATTAACTTCATAATATTTGGATGAAAATAATGGTTTGAGGTATGTACTTTAGAAGGGCCATAGCATAGCAAACATCTTTTTATTTTTTTGGCAAACAAGCTTACGGCGAACCTGATGGTAAGCAGTTACCGTAGCCTATGGACGCTTGCAACACCAGAGGCGTCACGAGCGCGTTGCCGAATAATCAAAGATGTTTCAGATTTGTATGGACTCTTGGACTGCACATTGTACACATGACTAAAAGTATTGGAAAAATAAATCAAACATGAGAAAAATACTTATTTTTAATAATTTTACGTTGTTTTCATGTACAAGGCGTGTTTCGACATTTTTAATGGCAATTTCATTGCATGTTTTTTTAATGGCGACCACTACTACATTTACGTCAATCTGTCAAACTGACATTAAATAAAACAAAGAGAATATATTAGATAGATAAATTGATTGACTGAAAATAGGTACAATTGATTTATTGACTTATCCATACAACCAACCAGTTTTACTTTTATAATAAATACTATACTACCAAGTTACTGAATTAGAATCTTCAAATTATTGATTCTGAGAAGAAATTGCATGAAGTTATTATTATGTGAAAGTCGAATCTGTTTTGTACATCATGCTGGACACAAAGCCCGAATTCAAATACTCAAGAAACATTTTATTATTGAGCAATCAAGAACTCAAGCGCATCAAAATACAAGCAAGTTATTCACGTTAAAAACAATGAATAATGCCAGCAAAAGTTGTGGCTTTCGAGTTTCGTGCTGTCTGTCACATCCAAGAATTATGTATTCAAAATGGATCGGTAACTACTAAATACCTACTTGAAGCAAATACCTATTAATTGCGAATACATAATTCTTGGTCATATCTACCTGGAGAGAGATGTAAAAGATAATCAATAAAAAAATCAACTAAATAGATTTTTATAATCGAGTTAAAATAATCGATTTACTGAATTCTCTTTTTATTTTCTCTATTGATTTTTTACTGCTATGCTGCGAGGAAAGATTTAACAATACGTTTTTTACACTTACCAAAGCTGTTATTTCTTCACCCTTAATATAGATTTTTTTGTATAATTAATATTGATCAATATTACCTACTGACTGTTGATTAATACTGTCGATTACCTTATAAATGAAGTTACAACTAGGGATATTTCAGACGTTTGATGTGATATCTCAAGATCATAAAGAACAAATTATTATTAAATAAAATCGATTATGTTTAATTATCCACATCGATTACTTTTTAATCGTTTAAAATGCTCTAAGTTTAAAATACATAATAAAATAATCGCTTATTTAATAATCATTATTTTATGTTGAATGTCTCATCCCTACAACAGCTACCCTTATTTTTTTCAACAAGACCACGGAACTAAGTCTTGTTTGACCCTATTAAATAAATATTCGATGATACGGGTGTTTTTGGCGGGAACTTGCGAAGTGAACGTCACGTCAAAAAGAGTAAGATAACAACTACATTGGGACAACTTCTCTTTCTTTTATTCAGGGTAAGTAGGGTTAGAAAGAGAGATTGTCCCAACGTATTTGTTATCTTTCTCTTTTTCGCAATTGATAGGTATTTGCTTCAAGTAGGTATGGAGAACTTCTATCCAGGTAGTATACATAATTCTTGCGTTAAGCAATATGGCGGTCTAAGTTGCCCTGTGAAATATTTGGTAGTAATAAAAAATAATTTTGTACAGCGTTTATCGACAAGAAAAATAAAATTAGATATTTTTTATCGGTTTGAATAATTATTTTGCTTATTTTTAATATGTGTACAATGTCCAGTCCAAAAATGAAACATCTCCTTTAATTTAATTTAAACTCATCTGATGTCGTTTTATCAAAATTTACAATAATCTTACTAATATTATAAATGTGACAGTTTGGATGGATGGATGTTTGTTACTCATTTACACAAGAACGGCTGAATGGATCTGGATGAAATTTGCCATGGAGATAGATTAAAGTTTGGAATAGCACTTAGGCTACTTTTTATACCGGAAAAAGATAAGATGCTTCGGGAACGCGGGTGAAACCGCGCGGAACAGCTAGTTTACAATAATTTTTGTTTAGACATTTGTGTGAGTGTACAAGAACGCTCAATTATTGTATGCGTACGGTATAAATACATAGCATATGTATCACTGTTACTAATATTACAACAGTAAACATATCTTACTTAGCCTCAAGTCAGTAGCAAGAATGTGCCGTGTAGCTATCACCAACTCCTTCCTCAGATGTGCCACCTCTGGCGGGCACAGTGTCAAAAGACCAATGATGCCTTTCACCATCAAGTTGGCATGGTTAGCTATAGTCTCCTGGTACAGCCTGATGATATAAGCTAAGAAAGCCAAAGACTTTATTTGTGCACCCATGAAGTCAACAAACACTTCTTTATTGAATGATGCTGATTGTCTGAAAAAGAAAAAATTATGATAACATCTTGTTTAGATTATCTTTATTAGTAAAGCTATGGTCTCATGATCGGAACGCACAACGTTGCAGTAAGCGGTTTCGACTTAGCGTCACGACGCAGAGCTGTCTGTGCGGTCAAGCAGTCTCTAGTATTTTGCCGCAGCTATCAACGTCGACGTGAACATGAACAAATTCCAAAAATATTTGTAATTTTTGGAATTTATTGATACATTTATTTTTTTTATATATAAAGAAGGGTAAATGCGAATAAATTCTATTAAATTTACTTGAAATAAATCCCATTATTGACCCGTGACGCACAAAGCACACCGCAGCGTCAAGGAGCACGACGGCGCGGTGTGCAGAGTGCCCGCTCCCCGGAGTGATGGAACAAGAGACTACTCTACTTTTTTAGACTAAGACTTCGCTGTCTGACCGTCTGTCTGTCACCAAGCTGTATCTCAAGAACCGCGATAGCAACAGTTGAAATTTTCATATTTGCTCAATATTTTGTTTATATATTATGTAATGAGGATTCCAGATATTACTACAATACTCTAAAACACTGTGGATATATGTGAAGTATAGCAACTTTATGCAGTCTATGTCGTCGAATGCCTTGCTCACTCTCATTATGAAGCCAAGGTTATAAGCTTTGTTAACGATGTGATCAATACGATTTGATAAGGTTAATTTAGAGTCAAGTAACACCCCAAGATCCTAACCAACTCTGTTTTCTCTATTGGGACATTGTCGAAGTTGTAGTTGTAAGATACGGCTTGTCTTTTACGCGTGATAGTGATGACTGTGCATTTGTTGATGTTCACATTTATACGATTATCTATATAGTATTGATGAAGGCGATCAAGATCCTCCTGAAGACAAATGTAATCATGAGTACTTTTAATGTGATGATATATTTTTGTATCATCCGCATACATAAGAAAATTTGAGTGGTTAAAACACTTCGTTATATCATATAAATATGACGCATACAGCAATGGGGCCATAATTGAACCTTGGGGCACCCCCGAAGTGATAATAATATAATCAGGTCTGAATCCCCCGACGACAACTGCCTGTCTGCGGTTTTTTAAATAGGACTCCAACCACCTAAGTAGGTTTCCGCCAATACACAGCTCCTGGAGTTTGCGCATCAAGATGATGTGGTCCACCCGATCGAAAGCTTTTTCAAAGTCCGTGTAGACATCAACCTGACCCGCCCCATCCATATCATGTAGTACGTCATTTATAAAGACAGCCAAATTAGTGTTAGTGGATCGGCCTTTAACAAAACCATGTTGCTGAGGAGGAATAAAACGAGCTATGTAAGGGTATAAGATACTATGAGCAACTCTTTCCATTAACTTCCCCAAAACATTCAGCAGGGATATTGGTCGATAGTTTTCTATTGAAGTTTTGAGACCTTTTTTATGTATCGGCACGATAAGAGCTGTTTCCCAGGTGGAGGGAAGGTAGCCGCTATTAAAAAGTCTGTTAAAAATTAAAGTCACTGGATAGGCCAGTGAGTTAGCACATCTCATAAAGAAAATGGGTGGATTGCCATCACTTCCAGCTCCTTTATTACCATCTAGACATTTTAGTAGTTTATGAATTTGTGAAGTATTGACGCTAATGTTATTTAATGTATCGTCTTGCAATGGTGAACTAGAAACAATTGTATTGTAGGTGTCAGTCTGCCTGTTGAAAATTTTATGAAAAAAGTCATTACGCCAGGGCGTTTAATGACTTTTTTCATATCCAGGGATATCACTTCCCCGTTAGTCAATTTTTCGTCACCATAGTTCATTATTTGCGGGTAATTCGATTTGATTTTCCGCTTGCTTTTAACATAAGTCCAAAATAATTTAGGTGAAGATTTAATATTTTTTTGAGCATAGGTAGTGTGGTCTTTGAAACATTTGTCTTGCAGTACTTTCTGCCTGGCTCTTAAGATGGAGAAGGAGATTTAGTCACTATGGTTGTTATATTTTTTCCAGCGTTTATGTAGTTTACCTTTTTCTTTTATTAAATTAATTAACGCTATGCTGTACCAGACAGGATAGTTAAATGAGGTATTCAGGTGTAACTTAGGCACATATGTGTCTATTACCGTGTTCAAAGTCGAGTAAAAGTCAGCTATCATATGCTCAATATCTGCCGTAGTATTTATAAACGACCAGTCGTGTTCAGCTAAATAGTCATTTATAAGAGTGTAATCGGCTTTCCTAAACTGATGTTTCACACGTTTTTTGTTAAATAATGTGTTTTGAACAATATCTTTAGTGTTAAACGTCAGCGTAGGATGAAAACCGTCTTCTTTTACTAGCGGAGTAAATGCTTTTGAAATTTCCACAGCAAAGTTAGTGAATATAAGGTCAAGGGTATTGTTATGTGATTTAGCTATGCTATTATATTGTTTGAGGCCTAGTAGTTTGTCAGTTGAACAAGCCTGGACGCCGAATTTTGCATTTCTATAGACCCTTTCTTTGGTATAGATATATCAGTCCCATTCCAAATTATAGATGGTAAGTTAAAATCACCTGCTAAAAGAAAGTAGTATTCTTGATGAGCGTCAAAAATGCGTGATAAAGAATCGAGAAATATATTGAGTTTGCCAGGTAAGTACAATACAGCAATATGCATGTTTTTTGTATCGGACAGCGCGCGCGCTGGGATCGTAACCCATATACATTCTAAATAATTGCATTCCCACTCAGTACGCACGAATGCGCCCAGGCGAGAGGAACTCACTAAGGACAAAAGTATCTCACGAACCGTTGAAACTAGTATGGTAGCATGCAACTCTATGGGTAGCTTATCAACCAAACTTAGACGAGCTGGTAGAACTAGTCATTTTCCTCTTAGTGACATAATTCTGATCTTCTTCCAAGATACAGTCGTGCTGCCTAACCGGAGTATTAGAGTTGTCTGCCTTGGGTTTTTTTTAATTGCATGACGGACAAATCCAGTTTGAGGCATGTTTCTTAAAGTCAGCCGTTAAGTTGACACAGAAGTAATGGAACTGTTTTGCACAAGATTTCCGTGAACAGATAATCTTTTCAGTAAGTTTCAGGTTATCATTGCATGCGTAACAGTTAGTCATTTTGATCTTTCTCTAGGCGTTTTTTTTATCCTTCACTTTAGAGGGTATTCACGTAATTGTTGTTGATATTGGTCACAAGCTTGAATCACAAAATCCACAAAAACGAAGTAAATTCTTGTAGTCTCTTCTTAGTTTAATATCACAAAACCAGCACATAAAACCAGTAATCACTTTTAAACAGGTTTGGTGGTCAATTGTTCACTATTTGAATTTTTTATCGATAACTATACGTGCTCACAAACTGTCGTCACTGTCGGCAGGGGAGGCGTCGTACATTTTCGTTAATTAAATAGTTAATTAAAGTAACATATGTGTCAACTCGCTTTGTATCACTGTTTACTTTTTTAAGGCGAAATTATTTTTGAATATGAAAACTATAATGTACAAATCTAATAGTATTTTTGGTTGTGAAATTTAAGCATTAGCATTACAAAGTGAATAACTTCAGTTTTTCTGATGTAACATAGGATCATTTGAAACGTTCTGAGATGTATGGCATCACTAGCTATTATAACTAGCTGTCCCCCGCGGATTCACCCGCGTACCCGAGGGAACTCTTTAGGGGTCGAATTGTCCAAAATCCCATTTTCAAGTTTGTAGCACGTATAATTTCCAAGATTTCGTGATTAATCTTTGAGTGGTATTTCGCTTTTATTTATAAAGATACATTTAATTTTAATATCAAACTATAAGTGTAGAAATATGTGTTGTACCTATGTGTGGCAGCAGGTTGCAATGTTATAGTCTCCATAATAAGTGGTATAAAGTTGCTCACTTCCTGATGGACATTCTGTTTGTATAACTGGTACATAAGTACTACAATAATTGGCAGCTCCTGAATCACCTTCAGTGATAGCACTGATCTTGGGATTAAATTGTACTGAAATAAAAGTATATTGTATTGTTAATATCATGAATAGCTGAAATACTTCAAGCCACTTTTTGAAATGAGAGTGATAGATCCCCCATGCATGCCCAGTGCTGGTGGTTGGGCTTCACATAAGTGTCGAAATGATTTCTCTGGCATGGAGGTTACATGAGAATATTTTCTTTCAACAAAAAAACAATGGTGAATCCAGCCAGTGATTTGATTCTGCACCCTTATAATGATAGATTGGTAGGATGACTTAGTAGATTTTGTAGCATTCATTTAACCGGTTGGTTCTCGTTCGGCTGAACCAATCAAACAATAGCATAACAATTGATTGGAAATTCCTCGCGAGTTTAGTTATTAACAATCACAAGAAACTTCAAACAAGTATTCTAGACATTTTTTTCATACCCCAACAATTAGTTAAAATTAGAATGATTTGGGAAAAAAACATTATTCACATATACTTACAGTCACAACACTACCATCAAGCAACTTTTTCTCTGTGTGTATTGGCGTAGTGGTGTATGTCTCTTGCAGTAACTGCTCAATGTTCACCTCTGATAAGTCTTTCACCCGTATTGTGGGCTTTGGTTCAAAGATTTTTGGAAGATGATTTGGTAAGTCTGAATAAATTCCTTTGACCCATTGCAGGAATTTATGTATCTAAAAAAAAATATTACATAGTTTATAGGAAATGTGTCTCTTCACAGCCTTATTAAATTAAAAGAACCAGGCAAAAATTTTGAGTGTCTAATTTACCTATTTATTTAGGAAAAACTTTCACACTATTTGATACATATACAATGGATGTGAATAATTCAAATTATGTCCATAATTTTGTACAGAAATTAACAAAATATAAATATGAAATTTAAGTTATATTTTATATCAAATAATTAAATCATGTATTTCTTCCAATAACATTTATAAATAAATACTAATTCCCCTGCATTCACCCATGTTCCCGAGGGAAACTCTTAAAAAATCCTCTCATAGCAGATATAGGTATTAAATAGGAATTTACCTCTCAAATTTCAAGTTAGTAAGTAGCATTTATACTTTATGACATTTTGTGATTAATTAGTTCAAGTATATAGGTACTTCCAAGATATTTAATAACTAATCCTTGATGATTTTAATAATTATATGCTATATGATGAGTTGCAAACTATATTACTCACATCTACATCAGTACTGTAAGCTGGTCTGTACTGCTTATGGAGTTCCATGAATATTTTCAAACACACTAGTACATTTTCCTCATTTTCAATCTCCATGAGCTTCAACATGAGAATCAGGATGCTTCTAACATGTGTCCGTAGTGTCTCATTGATGGGGAGACGGTGAATCATTTCCAAAATGAGTTTCCTTACTTGTTGTATATTGTATTCAGCTATGAAATGTGGCTCACCTTCTTGAAGTATTTTGAGGAATATTTTTAAGGAGTGGTCCAGAAATTGAGGATATTGAGGTGAACTGAGAATAACCTGCACAAATTGATATTAATAATGAGTAAAAAATAACAAATTCATTAGGTGTCAGTATTAATGAAAAAAAAATCATAAAACTAGCCAAGTGTGCTGGTACATGCACAATATAGGGTTCTGTAGACAATAGATGACTTAAAATTATTAACCTGTTAGTTATTTCTTGGGACATTTTAAAACCCTAAGTAGGAATACTTTGGGTTGGATTTGATATCAAATCTTTAGTAAACTCGCTTTATCCAAATGCAGCTCAACCTTGTAGTCTGAATAATTTATACAAAATTATTACTCACTTCGAAATTCTCGCTGAGTTCCTGTGCAGCTTTTAGTTTAATTTCATCTTTAGCACCAGGGTCTGCCAACATGGTCACATAACTTCGATATGTATTCATCTGGGTATGGGGGTCCCCAGGACCTCCTTGTGCCATCGAAGTCATCATTTTTAAAAATAAATTAACCAAAATCTAAGTTTTAGTAATTTCTAAGGCATGATTGTTATTACCAAAAAAAATACAGTTCTATACAACTCAAATGTTCACACCGAACGGATATCACTCGGTTTAATCACGTAGGGTGACTACGTATGTTTCTCTCACAGTCACCGAAGTAAATCATTTTCAGCTTGTTTTGAGCCGTATTTTTTACTTTGTATTTTGTTACGAATTTCTGGTAAAAATATCTAAATAAAAATTACAAGCACCGACAACCGGGCAAGCAAAAGCATGTATTGTTTTTTTTTTGCCCCTTCATAGCAAGCTATAGTTTATTGACCATAAAGCCTAGGCTGTCTAGTACTCGTCCGAACGATTCTGTCAGGTTTTAAGTTTTAGTAGTTAAATGATCGTAATTCCATCGACAGACACATAATTATAATAGGCATGATTACTGTACCTGTTTGATTGGTCGCACTATTGGAAGTTGTGCTTATATCATATCAATCTGTGTTCATTGTCTACATTTGTACAGTATAACTACCAATTTAAATACGTTTAAACATCTTTTATATGTATACTTACTAAATATTTCTTGCCCTGTAAAATAACAGAAATGTAAGAATCTTAAAAGTGAAAAAGAAAAGTTTAATATCCACTATTTGATACATTGACATCCGTTTCATATCTGTCGGGGACGGGGCACATACATTTTTGCCCATTATTCTTTGTGTTTTATTTTTCACATGATCAGCAGAGGCAACGATAGAATTTGACGCCGAATGGGTCATTGAGTGAGGCCGGTGTCACAATCCTATGTATATAAAATGTATACACCTGTAATATTAAAGTGTGATCATGTGGTCATATCAGCAAGGCATTTGACTCGCTCGAACACGAAACCATTTGGCAAGCTCTTAAGAATCAGGGTATCGAAAATAAATATACCAGAATAATCAGAAACGTCTACAGAAACAGCACGGCAAAGATAAAACTTGAAAGAGAAGGCAAAGAAGTAAGAATAGAGAGAGGAGTTTGTCAAGGGGACCCGCTATCACCCAAACTGTTTTCGGCAGTCCTAGAGGAAATATTCCGAATATTAGAGTGGGAAGAATACGGTCTACATATCAACGGTGAAAAACTAACCCATCTTAGGTTTGCCGACGACTTGATAATCCTCTCTAATAACCCAGGCGAACTGACCAAGATGCTTCAAGATCTAGATATTAAAAGCCGCAAAGTAGGATTGTCAATGAATAAACTCAAAACAAAGGTCATGACAAATAGGAAACTTGAACCAATCATAATAAACGGGAATTTGATCGAGTACGTTCAAGAATATACCTATCTTGGTCAAGTTATTTCACCAACAGACCAAACTTCAAAAGAAATTCCAACAAGAATAGGAAATGCTTGGAAGAGGTACTGGACGTTTAAAGAAATTATGAACAACAAGGAAATGAGTATAACAATCAAAAGAAAACTTTATAACACATGTATCCTTCCTATACTAACTTATGGCTGTCAAACATGGGCTCTTACTAAAGCGCACAACGAAAAACTAGAAGTCTGCCAAAGATCCATTGATGGAGAGAAGTATGCTGTACATAAAGAAATCAGACAAAATAAAAATCACGCATATTAGAAAAACAACGAAAATAGAGAATGTTACATACACAATAAGAAAAAACAAATGGCGATGGACAGGGCACACTCTAAGAGGATCTGAGAAATGGAGCAAAGTGGTAATAAATTGGTATCCCCTACACAGGAAGCGGAATAGAGGAAGACCATACAAAAGATGGGAAGACGACATAAAAACAGTCGCGGGCAATATGTGGTCTAGAGTAGCCAGAGAAAGAAAGGACTGGAAGAGGTTGGAAGAGGCCTATGCCAAGGTGCAAACGGATACGGTTGTCGAAGATATAATATGATAGATATAGTTAATTAGTAAGGAAAATATAACCTTCCGAAATAAAGGCTTTTATTATTATATTATTATGTGGTCATATAATGGAGCCCATGAATATGGTTAATCCCAAAAAATCATAATACAGAATTGATGTTTCGTACTTTTGTTCTTCTCATACATTGATATCTAATAACTAAAGATAAACAATCCCAAATAAAAGTTCTCTCAAAACTGTCTCAAATTGTGTTGGGTAATACTATTTTTTTTTTAGTTTCATTCACAAAGCTATGTACAAAGGCAATAAAATTTTACGACTCATACCTGCTCGCCAAAATATATCTTAAACGAGCACTGAGGCATGTTTACTGTCGGAGCGTTCGAATGCTACCAGATTAAAAGACCATCCAAATGTTCGAGTGGATAGACATTCGGTAAGGCCATTTTTTGTCGCTGATTGTGTATCTTTAGTTATTAGATATCAAAGTTCTCATAGAAAAAATACTATTTAACAACAAAAAAAACACGTCGCATGGTAGATAGTATATAGAGATGCAATCCAGTATTATGCTTTCTCGTCCGAGCCGTTTTTAAGGGCTCAGTCAGTAAGCTATCCTTATTTATTATAAAGTTCTTGGTTTCGACTACCTACGCAACCAATACGCAACCATTATTTTATATTATTAATTTGTCTATGGCTAGCTGGATCTCTTGTATCAAATAGTCTGTGGTGTGTGGATAGTTCTATTGTTTATTACTGTGTCATCGGCATCGATGGATGCATTTACAAGTTACAATTATTTATTTTTGTAAGACGAAAATGGGTTGAAATTTAAATGAAAACAATGTATAGGTTGTGTTAAAGTGAATAATATAAATCTGAAGAGACAAACAAAGATGTGAACATGGCTACGATTAACATAGTGTTAGTCATAACGTTTTGGCTTCAATGCACAGTAGTGTATGGATACGAGTTTATATCACAATATCCTTCGCAGCAGAATGAAACCTATTATTTTTATCACTTAGCCGTAGACAAAGCGAGCGGACAAGTTTATGCTGGATCTTTGAATTGGATTCACCAGCTTAGCCCGGATCTGAAACCGATTCACGTTGTGAGTAGTGGACCAAAACTCGACAATCCAATGTGCCATGCCAGTGGCTGCCCTTCGCCAGACATCAAGACGACGTGGACCGATAGTGTGAATAAAATATTAGTGATAGATCAGGAGTCGAGGATAGTTATCGCGTGTGGGTCTATCGCCCAAGGTTCCTGCTACAAGTATAAGCTGGGTGACCTATCAGCACAACCAGAATTCGTGCCAGTCAGTGTTGCGGCTAATGACGCTGATGCTTCTACTTACGCTTTTATTGGTCCTGAAAGGTACAACTCTTGGGACCGATCAAATGTGATGTATGTGGGAACAACCTTCACAAACAATGGAGAATATCGACATGACGTTCCTGCCATATCCAGTCGTGATCTTATGACCTTAGACCTTGCCCAGTTCACATTCTCCAAACAAAGTTTAATTCAAATAGATGTTAAGTATAGAGATAACTTTTTAGTGCAATATGTGTATGGATTTAATGCCAGTGATTATGCTTACTTTTTGATAATTCAAAAACATTCCCATCTAGCAGGTAATGAGGAGTTTGGCTATGTGTCCCGCTTGGCTCGCACATGTGTAAATGATGATAATTACAATAGCTATACTGAAGTAACTTTAGAATGTCATGTTCGAGAAGAAACTATTAATGGTAAGAGTGAAGTTGTCAATTACAATTTAGTTCAAGATGCTAAGATTGCCAAGGCTGGTGCCAATCTTGCTTCACAACTAGGTATCAAGATAGGAGACTCTGTTCTTGTAGCTTTATTTAGCCCTTCAAAAAGTATATCTAATGAACCCATGTCTAAGTCAGCAATATGTGTATTTTCATTACAAGAAATTGAAATTAAGTTCAATGAGAATGTTCATATGTGCTTCAATGGTAGCACTAAAGCTCGTAATATGGGCTACATATCTGGCATGATTTCAGATGGTAAATGTCCCAGTGTAGGTTCAACAGGCAATATACTTAATTTCTGTGAGGTAGGTCTTAAAATAAGTGGGATGTATCCAATCAAAACAATGTCTGTTATTCACTGGAATGATACTTTAATCACTTCTATCACCATGTCTATCACAGGACTCCACACTGTAGCATTTCTAGGAACGAATGAAGGTGTGTTGAAAAAAGTTCTAATTGATGCAGATAGGGCATTAGAATACTCTTCTGAAGAACTCCTTCCTGGACAGATAATTCTTCCTGACACAACTTTGTCACCGTATCAGAAAACTCTGTATGTGTTAGGTAGAAATAAAATTGTGCAAATACCTACTGAGAGATGTGCTGAGCATGGTAATTGTTCTTCATGCTTAGAATCAAATGATCCTCATTGTGGATGGTGTTCTTTAGAAAAACGATGCACAGTACAAAGTATGTGCCAAAAAGGTACACAAAGTGCACCCAGATGGCTATCTCAATACACAGGACAGCAATGCATTGATTTTGAACAAATTTTACCAGACAGAATATCTATGAATGAAGTTACTACAGTCCAACTTGTTATTAGAACTTTACCAGAACTACCATTTGGTGCAAAATACAAATGTGTCTTTGGCAATGCTTCTTCTATAGATGCAGCTGTAACATCAAATGGCTTAGCTTGTCCTACTCCAGATATAAAGCACAGACCCAAAATTCCACAAAACCTTGACCATATTTATGTACCCCTATCTGTACACTCTTCAGAAACAAACAAAGACTTTGTGTCACGGAACTTTGCTTTTTATGATTGCTCAAAGCACTCAACATGTCATGCATGCATAATGAGTGAGTGGGCATGCAATTGGTGCATTTATGATAACAGATGCACTCATGATACATCTGTGTGTCAGAGAACTATAATTAGTGGTGAGAATAATCCAACCAAACTACTAAATCATGGTATAGGACATTGCCCTCGCATCAGACAATACAAAAAACCAATTTTACTGCCTAATAATGTTCCCAAAGAATTAGAACTTGAGGTTGAGAACTTGCCTCATTTACAACCTGGTCATACAGGATTTCAATGTATAGTGAGTATTGAGTTAGCCAACATGATATTACCTGCAAGAGTAGAATCTAATCACTATATTGTTTGTGATAAAACAACTTATTCTTATGAAGAAGATGTGGGGGAATATAATGTGAGTGTGAAAGTCGTTTGGAACCATAAACATTACATTGACACTATAACAATTACACTATATAAATGTGAAATTTTAGCATCCCACAGAGAACATGCTGATTGTTCTCTTTGTATTACACGTAACTCTATATATCAATGTACTTGGTGTAGCAATTCCTGTTCCTATAGTGAATCATGTCTTGAGAATCCTGTAACAGAATGTCCTAAACCTAGAATTGACATGATAAAACCATTAAGTGGCCCTATTGAAGGTGGGACAACAGTCACCATAGAAGGTAGTAACCTTGGTTTAAGAGTAGAAGAAGTGACTGGTAAAGTTCGCATTGGTGATGTCTTATGTGACATTGTTGACTTTGAGGTGTCAGTTAGTATTACTTGCCGCACAGGTCCATCTAATGGCTCAGCTGTTGCACCAGTCATTGTTGAAAATGACTCAGGTTATACAGAATCGTCAGTATTATTTAGTTATAAAAATATTAAACTACAAGGTATCTATCCCACTATAGGTCCTGTATCAGGAGGTACACAATTAGCAATAGGAGGTCAACACTTGAATATAGGATCGTCTGTTTCTGCATACTTAGATGAGTTTCCGTGCTCCGTTAATAGAACCCAAACATCAAACAGCAGATTGATATGCATTACACCCAAAGCAAACATGCCTCGTGTGATTCACACACTAACAGTTGTTATAGATAATGCTAACCGAACTTTGAAAGGTGAATTATTCAACTATACAGCAGATCCCACAATAATGGAGATTAAGCCCCTAAAAAGTTTTGTCTCTGGAGGTAGAATGATAACTGTTCATGGAACTAATCTACATACTATTCAAAAACCTCTAATGAAATTGTATTATGCAAATGAATTACTTCCAGTAAATAATACAGCTTGCGCTGTATTAAATTCTAATCAAATGGAATGTCCAAGTCCTGCAATAAACAAGAAATATTTGGAGATACTACAAGCCACTAAATCTCAGACCAGTACACCTCAAATAGCAATGAAAGTTGGTTTTGTTATGGACAATGTAGAAACTATGCATGATTTAGAAAAATATTTTAATCCCCCTCGTACATATATGGTTTTTGTGGATGATCCTCATGTCTATCATTTTCACAATGAAATAAAATCCTATAAAGGTGACCCCCTTGTGATAGAAGGCGAAAATTTAATTAGAGCAAGTGATGAATCCGATGTGGTTGTAACTATTGGTACGCAGCCTTGCAATGTTACTAGTCTTACTATGCAACAACTGCTTTGTACCCCACCAGAGATACAACCATCCAATACTGACGAAAATGGAGTGCAAATAACTGATGTCAATTTGCCATTGGTGGTAGTTAAAGTGGGCAAGAATTTAAGATTCCCTATAGGATACCTTCATTACGAGCTACTGAGAAATTATAACTTTCCACCAGAAGCAATAGCAGGAATAGCAGCTGGAACATTCTTTTTAGTGCTTATTTTTATGATTGTGCTTGTAATGTACAGACGGCGGAGTACTAAAGCTGAGAGAGAATACAAGCGAATACAAATTCAAATGGACACATTAGAAAGTAATGTCAGATTGGAATGCAAATTGGCATTTGCAGAATTGCAGACTGATATGTCTGATTTGGCAGCAGATTTGGAACATTCAGGAATACCAACACTTGACCACGTTAATTATGTTATGAAAGTCTTTTTTCCGGGAGTTTCAGATCATCCTATACTGAATGTCCAACGGCAATTTATTAACGCTCCCAGAACCAACTACGACGCAGCTATGATACAATTTGAACAACTATTAAATAACAAGTGTTTCCTTCTGTCATTTATAGACACATTAGAAGCGCAAAAATCTTTCAATATTAGAGATAAAGTAAATGTAGCTTCTCTCTTGATGATTATCCTTATGGGGAAAATGGAATATGCTACAGACATATTAAAGTCACTTTTGTTACGCCTTATTGATAAATCAGTGTGTAACAAACATCCTCAGCTAATGTTGAGAAGAACAGAAAGTGTAGTTGAGAAAATGTTGACAAACTGGATGGCTCTATGCATGTATTACTATCTCAAGGACTATGCCGGTTCTTCACTATTCCTGTTGTTTAAAGCTATTAAACACCAAATTGAAAAAGGAGTGGTAGATGCGATAACCCACGAGGCTCGATACTCTTTATCAGAAGAAAAGCTTTTGAAGGAGCAGATTGACTATCAGTTTATAACACTGCACATTGTTCAAGATGATTTTGATGAGAAGGTTCAATGCAAAGTATTAGACTGCGATAGTGTATCTCAAGTAAAAGCGAAGATATTGGACGCTCTTTTCAAGAATACTCCATTTTCAATGCGACCATCCGTCCATGAGGTTGACCTAGAATGGCGACATGGCAGAGGTGGACATGTCACTTTACAAGACGAAGATCTTACAACGAAAACTCTTAATGGCTGGAGAAAGTTGAATACTTTAGCACATTATGGTGTTAAAGAATCTGCTGTTATGTCTTTGATATCACGTCAAAATGACAGTTTCAACACCCCATATAAAATACCGTGTAAAAATTGTACTGGGATTTATTGTTCGAATTCTCATATAAGAGTATACAACAGTGACATAACTGATCAAAATGTACATTTTTACCACTTGGTAAAGCCGATTGAATATCAACATATTATCAATAAATCTTCAGAACATAGCCACAAAGCTATACCAGAAATATTCCTTACTAGACTATTATCAACTAAAGGCACAGTACATAAATTTGTCGACGACTTCTTTAGCACAATACTTACTGTAAACGAAGTATTACCACCAGCAGTGAAATGGTTATTTGATCTTTTTGATGACGCTGCAAGAGCACATGGAATCATGAATCCAGAAGTGGTGCATGCATGGAAATCGAATAGTTTGCCTTTGAGATTTTGGGTAAATCTCATAAAAAATCCAGATTTTATATTTGATATAAATAAAACAGCAACTGTAGACTCTTCATTGTCTGTTATAGCTCAGACCTTTATGGACGCGTGCTCTCTAACAGAACATAGGCTATGTAAAGACTCCCCATCGAACAAATTACTTTTTGCTAAAGACTTACCCACATACAGAGATATGGTGATTCAGTTCTATCAATCGGTGTCACAATTGCCTCAAGTGACAGACCAAGAGCTAAGTACTTCTATGCAACAACTTTCGGTCGAGCAGTTGAACGAGTTTGACACTCTCTCTGCTTTAAAGGAGTTGTATATCTATGTCAGTAAATATAGAGAACAAATAATATTAGGACTAGAAAACAAAATGCACTTAGCTCATAAATTAGATAATATAGCGTGCACTATGGAAGGTGACCCTACGTCTATATGCTGACTATATGATACCATAAGTTACGATTTAATTGCATTTACGTAATTTATTTATGTAAAATTCTAATTTGTAAAAAGAAGCTTTAATTTATTGTGAAAATACGCAGATTCAATACCGATATATTGTAAAAAGACTGTAAAATAGCAGTTCCATAATTCTAGAAACCTTTTTTTATATATTACGATTTTTGTTTATCTTTAAGTTTTTATTACCTACCTATACTTACATATTTTAATTGTGGTGTAATGTTGTAGATTACTTATAACAATTTAATTTCATTCATGATTCTCTAATTATTGGCCGATTGTACCTATAGGATTACCTACTGATTATTATCTTTAGTCCCTCAAGATATTTTTCCCAGTTTCCCTATTTACTTATGTTAGTTTAGGATCGAGGTGCCTAAGCTCCTATCTTACTGGACAATTTATCTAAGGTTCCTCCTAGCATTTAAAAGGTACCTATAGTAATCTATTTAATTTTGGTTAATTAATTTTCAATCCCTAAATATAAATACATTTTCATAGGTACATTTTCTTTTGACATTCTCGTACCTATATATTTATCTAAAATATCAATGAAATGTTGAAAACATATGTTAGGTACCTATGATGTAAATGTTATCTTCAAATGAGGAACAAGTTAATAGTTTGTCCTGAATAAATGTGATTTTTTTATTTAAAATAGGTAATAAATAATGCATTTACTCTCCCAGTGGCCATACTTTTGTGTCCATGCTATTTTTATTTTATTTTATAATTTAGTCTAAAATATTTATTGCTCTCTTGGGAATATCATTTCTTATGATTTTTCTCTTAATTATAGATCTGATACCGAAATTATGATGTAAAATATTATTTGTAGGTATGTAACTAAAATACTTAACTATTGATGTGTATTATGCTAAGATGTATGTGTAAAGAGAGATAAGAGTTGAATAAGGAAAATGTTGTGATATTTGTATTTGGAATATTGATAGTGTTTATTTTATCAGTTTAATATTTTAATATGTACACTTGAATTTTCTACAGATTTTATAAAGCATTGAAATGCACTAAGTTTTTAACTTCAAACTTTGTAACATTAACAAAAAATTATGCACGAGTTTCTGTTCAAATCAAAACAAGAGTAAACAAGTAAAAATATCTATTATTTCTTGACTTCAATGTCTCTGAGCAGGATAAAATTGCTTGTATATGTAAATAATCATAATTACTACTGAGAGTCCATGAGATAGTTTTCAGACATTAAATGTAGGTAGAGAAAGGCATCTGTTATTATTATATTGCGGCAGCTGTTATATGTATCCAAGTGTTGTATAATGGGTGATTATTTACTACCTAAAACTACAGTTTATAAGACAAATTTATAAAATTCTGTTTAATGTAACATTTAATTACCAATCGATCTCATTTTTGTTCTTTGCTCAACTTATATTTATGTATTTTTGACAATTTATATAATAACCCCATTATACATTTTCATTGAAGTTCATTAAAATTGTCGACGGATAACTAAGACTAGATACATAGTCATAATATTCCATTTACAAAATATTTTAAGATAATATTTAGATAATAACTTCTTAGTACGTAAGGCAGCGTAAATTCACCCGTCTCTTAAATTTTATATTATTGACTTAGATATATAAATACTTATTTATCAATCCTTTTGTAATGAATAATTTCAATATGAATGGGATAAAATGAAAAAACTGAAAAACGTTTTATTATTCTTTTTGATATTAACATTTATTATTACATAGTTACATAAATAATAATATATCCAACAAACATCTTTAGGCAATTTAACTCTAAGCTCATTAAATTTCCTTTCGGTGACGGATTTTACACGGCACAATATTTAGTACATAAACCATTGCATACCCACTTTCGATGATTTTGTACTCTTTAATCTCTGTTCATAATAATAATTATGGTGCTAATTTGACAACAATCATTTAATTCGTTATCCAAACAATATACATACATTGAAAGCTATAAAAGCACCAACTATTCTAAAAATTGTATACCTAAGTACAAACATTCGATTGTGGTTCGTAGTTCACACATGCAGAATAAAATTCAAAATAAAGCTATAGGCCGAATCATAATTTTGGGATTCCTGCCATTAAAACCAAGGAAACAGAATACACATAGAATAAATCTAGAAATCAAGGGATGAAGGTATCGATATGTCAGTAAATTTGCAATAAATATAAATGAAATGGTCCCAAAGAATTCATACACAGAAACTGCTGTTGATTTCAGCTGGTAGTCATATGATATATTATTTCCCATAATTATTATAACAATATATTACTGGTTGAGCCTACACGGAAAGCTCGTGGGCTTATCTGTGTAAGCGGTCGTCGCTCACAACTACAATAATATTAAATAATTACATAGATTTATAACACAATATAACTATGATTTTTAAATTAGCTTAGAAGCATGAGAATTATGTTGTATTTTTTTTAAGTAGATATATTCAATTCTTAAGATATTTTTAAAAAGTAAAGATCAATTAAAAATTTTCATTACTGAGGCTGTTTACGAAATAAAAGTAGGTAGCGTACGTAGAGTATTAGAGGGCGCATCCAATTTGGCGCAAGTCGAAATGTACGATCACTTACTATGCAATGGTCACTCTCCTCTGTACATGGAGACGTGAGCCCTGGACTACAATCACGAATGATTTTAATTATTTGAGTCTTTTACGTGGCACGGCCCGGATTTTTTCAGATGGGGCGACGTTTGTGTGCGCGGTTACATGTTTTTAAAAATTCCCTCTAAAATAATTGTTTTTTGGATATTTTGATTCTTTGAGACATTTCCTTGGCAGGGCCTAACGTTTACTATTCGGGCGGCGTTTGCGCGCGCTATAAAATTGTGTTTTTAAATATTCGTCAAAAATAACTAATCATTTTAAGAGGCATAAAAAATAAACACATATTTATCAAAACTTATTTAAAAAAAAAAGAATTAACTCTTTCATCAAATAAATCAGAAATAAATGGAGTAGACCAATTAGTAGTTATAAAGGAATGTTTTTATAAATAGGAAAGTATTGTTTTTTTGTTTGCTTGTCGTGGGAAATCTTTGGAACTACTGAACCCCTATCACTGTAACATAGGCTATATTTTATTAGGCATAGGAATGTTGATGGTTGAACGTCTAACCGACTATTTGTAAAACGGAGCCATTACGTTAACATTTTAGTTTAAAGAAGCGGCCTGCGGGCTGCGATCCTCGTGGCCAAATACTAAAATTTTACTCAGACATCGATTCGACGTTCGATTGTATGGAATAGGGGACTATTCAAGACGCCAAATAAGTAGAGATTCAGTATTCGGCCGTCCAATTAAATTAAAACGAAATTTGAATCAAATAAGCTGAAAATTTACTGAATATGACGTAATAATATATTATTTATTAAAAACATTAATAATGCTACATCTAAGTACGAATCAGAAGAAAGTCTGTTATTTCAAATCAATATATTATTTTGTGCTTCGAAGTAAATTTGTACTATTGCTATCGCCACTATTTATTTTTTAAATAATATCTCATACATACATAAGTTATCTCATAATAAAACAATTAGCCAACACGGAAATCACAACATAAAATTGCATCCTCTAATAATAATATCGTCAAAGTAAAATGCAAGAAATACAGAATATCACAATGTTTTAAATTAACTGTAGGGCCCGCTGCTGACACATTCTATGGTAATAGGGTAGTGACCTGGGTCACTAAAAATGAATTCTAATTAGTCCGTCGGTAAAATTATCAAAAAATATTGGATACGTATATAATACTTTATCAAATCATTAAAAATATACAAAGTTATAGCGCATCAAAGTATAGGAGTGGGGCTTTTGACATCACTTCGTGGTAAAATTTACACCACGGCGTGACGTCAGATAGGTCTGTGCGTCAGGCGAAATTTCAACGCACTGTATCCTCGTAATTTTTAGTTTACGGAACAAAATAAAATTGATAATCTAACTGACGTACTAAATTTATTTTTTTAGGATACTACTTCGTTCCTATTTCGTGAGAGTGAGTGACAAGTTGCCAACTACTACGGTAAGTTTAGTACACAAGAATAGTATTCTATTTTTAAACGACTTCAAAAAAGGAGGAGATTATATTATGTTCGACTGTATGTTTTTTTTTATGTATGTTCATCGATTTCTCCGCCAATTGTGAACCGAATTTCTAAATTAAATTTTATGCAATCGATATAGAGGTGAGGTGGTCCATTATCTTACTAGATTTGTGATAGTGTGCCTCATAGTGGTACTGTAAGCCTAGGAGGGAACTGGCTCTCAAGTGCAGCTGCCGGAACACTTGTGCACAGGCTTTCATTTTGAAGCCTACTTCATGGTAACCAGGCAATCGAAGCCAGTAATACTGACCTGTTATCGCCATTAAATTCATAATAGAAAAACACCCATTTATTATTTATAGGATTTTTAGGATAAATACTATTGTCGGCATCATACATAACTTGTAAGTGTCGTACACTGGGCCCTAAAATTATTTACAACAAATTAGCTAATAAAATATAATACAAATGCTTATGTGCTTGTTACAAGTAATGCAGTGAAATGTGAGGTTATAAACGTGAGCCTTTAAACTTTTGAAAGTTTTTTTTTATTTTCAAAAGTTAAAAGACAATACTTTTGCATTTTTATTTTATATCTTACTTAGGGCTTAAATAGGAACCTTTCCATTCCCGTATTCAGGCTTTGGTGAGGACACCTATGTAACAATTCGAGGCCACACTCAGTCATCGACACTTCAGCTTCCCAATCATTGACAATATAATTTATTTTTATGAAAACTGACAACGAAATTTGAGATTATAAATTACTACATATATTGGCCGGCAATATACTTGTTTATTTTATCCCATTAATAAATAATATTCGTAGTATAATTTGCTCAATGTATCTTTCATTAGTCGAGTCAATGTATCTTTAATTGGGGCATACTTATATATAATAGCGTTGCGTTAGTAGGTCTTTTGGGTCTTTTCAAGTGGATCTCGATATACGATTGTAGCAGACTTGATAAGATCAGGTTCGTCATCGGAGGCCGCACAGTCGTTGGCGACAGCTGCATCCTTGGGCGAGCACTTATTATGGGCCATGAGTAGTCCACCGGCTAAACCTACCAGTGCTCGGTCCAGCCAATTCACTGGATTGGCGTATATAAGACCACCTTCATAGAAACCTAAATGTCCACCGTGTGCGAGCTCTAAAAATATTGCTTTATCGCACGAACCTGAAATAATTAAATAGAAACGTTATTCCAGTCACTAATCGTCTGTTAAACATTTGGGGCATGAACTCATTTTAAGGCTAGCTTCGCTTCTGTCGAGATTCCTCACGATACTTCATTATTTTTAAGGACAGTACAGGCATAAACAATAACAATCAAAGGGTGAAAAGTATTGTTTTTTTTTAAATAGACAATAGGATTGTGTTTCACCACAATTTAATTTGATCTTAGGCGATGTGGTCTACGATGGTGCACGCTTACCTAGAAGTAACCTATTCACTCGAGCTTTGAAGACTCCCAGGTTGTAATTATCGGGTAGCACAGATACAGGCAAGGAGTCCCCCTCTTTTGCAGTACGCATAATGAAAGATGAAGTAAATCGCTTCGTGCTTAAAGAGAACAAATTATTAATGACAAAATAACTTACTGACAAATTCCCTTATGATTGGCAGCAATGGTTCTGGAACTATGGGGTCGTCGCGCGCATTAATAAATATCATTGGAGTTTTTATATTGTTCAAGTAAAATGCTGACGAACTCCATTTATACAAATCCGCTACAGATTCAAAACCGTGTAACTTTCTGAAAAAAACAAAATGCAATGAATAACTAAAAATCCCAAAAAATAACCTCTTTTTCGTCTGTCAGTTGCAGCGCTATATTTACCCTGGTAGATGTTACTACGGTCATGACCCATTTCCGAGGAAAATAACAAAAAAGGACACCGCAACTACGCAACAGTACCAAGGTACGAAAACATGAATGGGGATGTTGCTTATATTCAAGAAAAAATATGTAACGCTAACCAGTAAAATTCATTCTTTTTTTTTACGATTTTTAATTACAAATTTGACGTTTAAGAGTAGATCTTTTGATGGTGTATATTTATGACGTTGTAGCGACATCTATCTACAATCAGATATAGGTCGCACGTCTCCTGGATAGATGGCGCTCCAATGATCTACATCGCGCTTACGAAGTTTTCTATGCGATCTGCATATAGGTATACAAGATTCCAACATCTACACCACTCAGATTCAGTCTCGTCCCCCCGTTAGTCAGTCGTTAACGGCCCGAGCCGCCACAGTCAGCAATCCGACCGTCCCCTAAAACTCCTCTAAATCGCTTAGGCGAAGTCCGTCCCACTTTTTGTGTCCCCCGACGACGCCCTGAGCCGAGGTTCGGGCCCCAACTGGGGCGCCCTCAGCGGTGAGTCGTCACAAACAAACACGGCTGAGAGCCCTAAGCGCTCGCCGAATAGTCCGCGTAAGGGTGTCTATGGTCCTTCAGACAGCCACCTTTAAGTCCTCCTCAAAAAAAAAAAAAACCAACATCTACAGATGGACCGCGGTCCCCAGGCACGATGACCTATCCTGGCGGAAGATCTCCCCATTTCAATGGAGGAGTCTTACACCTCGCTCCTCCATAACGTCACAAGCTAGAACATATTTCTTACAGAACTCCATGTAAACTATCGTTTTGAAATTAAATAAACAGTTGTTGATTTGACATGTCAGTCAACATTCCGTTGATACACATTGTGTAAGACGTGAATCGATTTCATGTTATTCACCTACGCACTTACGAAATATTAGATTTCACAAAATGTAGTAGGTAAACACATTGTTGTAGCAAAGCGGTTGAGGAAATTCCGTATTACGCGGCATGTACATATTTACTATTGTTGCATAAAGATACATAATATGTACTAGTTGAAATATGCCTATAAGCTTAACTTGGTTATATGATTAAAAACTATAATGTGTATTTTAAGTTTTAAATACAGTAATACTTGGAATTTTGCATGGTGGTAGGGTACTTTGTAGTACTCGACTGGTTGGCCACCACCCTCAAGTTGAAAATCTGTCGCCAAGCACTATTTGTATGTTCCGGTAGTTGGACTCGAGAGCTAGTTGCCTTTAAAGCATTGTAATAAGGTGTACAACACGTTGGCAAACCCGCTGGTATTTCTAGTGACTATAGGCGACGGTAGTCACTTACCATCAGGTGAACCGCCTGCCTGGTTATCACTTGTGCTATAAACTTACGCTACCCCGACTTCAAACCCGGAGTTACGCGATTTTCAAATCTCGCCGATCCGACTTTTGTTTGAGCGTCATACAACTCTAGATAACTCGACTTATGCGAATTTGACATTCGCGGTTATCGCTCAGCGGGGCTAGCATGGGCAGGGGATAAAAATTTGACAAGGGACAAAATTATTTTATCCACCTGTCATAGCATGGCAACCGGGGGAAACAGAATTATATCACTTTTTGACATTAGACGGGGATATTCACCCCCTGCCTATATATAGCATGGCGACTAGGGGAAGAGAAAAATTAAAAATATTTTGACATAACAAAGGGACAAATTTATCCTCAACTTAGGAGGTGGGTTTAAGTTTCTCTCCAAAGTAAACATTGAACAAAAACATATTGTAAAAACGTCTCGTGCTTACTGGAGCTTAGTGTTGTTGTCGGAAAGGGAAAAAATCTAGCGAAAACAGCACCGGCGTTCGATTCGCGATTCGAGCAATCCATTTGAATTACCCGACACAGAATTCCGCCGTCGGTTCGTCGACGGCAGCCGCCGACACCGACTGCAGTCGGCGGCAGCCGTCGACGCATTGACGGCAGCCACCGACACTGACTGCAGTCGACGGCTGACGCCAACGTGCTTCTACGGCAGTCGGCGGCAGCCGTCGACGCACCGACGGCTGCCGCCGATGTGTGCCGATGACAGTCGTTTATCCACCCATATCGCCATGCTCGGAGGGTGGATAAAACTGACAGTACAGAGGGAAATAGCATTTTTTCCTCTCCCCGGGGATAGTTTATCCACCCATGTCGCCATGCTCGGGAGGGTGGATAAAACTGACAGGGGGATATAGCATTTTGTCCTCTCCCCGTGGATAAAATATTTCCAGCCATGCTAGCCCTGCAGTCCCACCTATCGCGTAAGTTCGGGGTATTACTGTGACTATACATACAGGGTGATTTTTCACTATTCTTTTTAGTTAAGGATTTGGCCATCCAAGCCCACTTGACAAAATCTGTTTGTATGTATGGATGTTTGTTACTCTTTCACGCAAAAACGGCTGAACGAATTTTGATGAAACTTGGCACACAGGTAGATCATATCCTAACACATAGGATACTTTTTATCCCGAAAAAAGATAAGATCCCTCGGGAACGCGAGTGAAACCGCATGGCGGAAATCTTAATATACTTTATGATCATAAAATATCTTACCTAGAGTAAGCCTCGTCTAAGTCCGGCAGAGTACCAGCAGATACTATCATATTTTCATCTAAAGAGTATCTGTTCTTCATCTCGGGACTCAACAGCATTCTTTTGTGTCTAGTTATTATATTACGGTAGTTATCTGTCATTATGTATAAGTAAAATCTCCGGAAGTTTTGCCATTGGAGAAGGTAGACCATAGTACTGAAACATACAATTTATATAAGTAAACTAGGTTTAGGCATTTATCTATTTTACCTACTTAATATCAAGGGATGTCTCCCAAGACATAGCTGTTAATGTTGTAGGTATAGCTCTTAACTTGCAGCCCTTTTCGATATATGTACATAACAAGCAAACATAATATTTTGATATATATCTATAGCGAAGCCAACGTTAATATCTTAAATTGATTTCTAAAGGACTCGCGAGGATCCAAACAATAGATCGCGCGAAATGGTCAATTCATGGGGATTCTAGAGTTCAAGGGATCCTTCTATACATTCTTAAATGTCAATTTACTAAAATATAGGTACACTGGTGGTGCATCGCCCGTGTATAAAATATCGCATTACTATTTTATTGAAAATAGACTAATAGCTTAGAATAACTACACTAATGCCTTAAGGCATTAAAATACCAGAAGATAGCTATAGCTTTATTTATGTTTAACTAGCTGTCCCGGCAGACCTTGTTCTGCCCTCTTTTTTACCCACACAATAAATTTGAAGGAACTCGTTATATTATTTTCATGAATGACATGCAGCCTCTAATCAACTTGAAGGCATACCAAAGATAATCCTAACGCGCCTTGTTTTGTTTTCATTGACGTTTGACAGCTGGGGACAGAGTGGTTTGTATGGGAAAAGAAAATTGTTGTTCTTACTATTTTTCTCGTATTTCTTACGTTTTTTCTCTCCATAAGAACCTTCCTCAGACTTCATCAAACACAACAAAAAAATAAATCAGCCAAATCGGTTCAGCCGATTCTCGACTTTTGCGGTTAGCAACACATTTAGTGATTCATTTTTGTTTATATAGATGTATATCCGATAATATCCTTACTATTATAACGTAATAATCAGGCACATGTTGGAAATTGCACAATAAGGTCAAGTTGAACAAGAATTGGCCCATGTGCATATGAATGATTTATTAAATTCTTATAGTTTAATGAATTCTGTGTGAAAAATTAAATCATCGCCACCTGTTTTATAATGGAAATATAATCCATCGAAGCTCAAGTAGCGGGGCTATACAAAACTGGTAAGAAACATTTTTTTAAACTCTTGGATAAGCTTGTGTTTGACCACAATCTCACCATGGTAAGTGATGATGTGGCCGAAGGTGGTAAGCAGCTTAGAAGGAAATTTGCTCTCAAGTGCAACTGCCGGAACACACCGATAGGTGATTGGCGACCGACTTTCAACTTGAGGTTGGTAGCCAGCCAGTCGGTACTACTAAGTACCCTACCGCCGTGCTATGGTTTCCTCACAAAGATTTCCTTCACTGAAAGCTCAAGCTCTGTTCGAACCCACGACCATCTCCGCGGTATCCGACGAACACTACCACTGAGCTATCATAGCCTTAATTGAATTTAGAATCATATTCGAAAAATCGAATCGAATTTTGATGTAAAAACTAATGTGTATTTCTCAATAATTTTATAAATTAATTTATTATTTAGGCGCTTCTTATTTTCATAAAATAGTTAATTAAAATGCCAGTAGTTACCCCAGTACTAACAGTATGCGATTAACAACGTCTGATAACCTCCGTCGCCTCAGTTTGAACTCTACCTCGAGTCTATCTAATCCAAATATGTCCCATTTGTCGTTTGGGAATGTTATAAAAAAAATTAAGTTTAATGATTTATTATCAGGTTCATCTATTTAGATAAACCTTATTGTAAGGTTACAAGTTTTATTTTCCTGTGACATTCTTGTAAATGTAAAATGGAATAAATAGCATGTAGCACAATAATACAATACAGTACAATAAAAATGGCCAAAGATTGTGTTAAACTTACTCAATAGCGTTGTATCCCTGACATATTGATATACCTCCAACTATATTGCTCGGTCTCTTCCTCTCCTCTCCTAAGTATTTGGTAATCAAATTGCCACCCAGACTGAACCCGACTAGAATTATCTTTGTACTTGGATACCGCTCCAATATATTATCTATCATATAGTTATAGTCATCTGTGTGGCCTGTAAAACATATAAAATTAATTAATACCAATCTACAAATCTGTGTTAATGATTAATTAATTATTTTATTCTAATAAAGCCATTATACTTAGATACTGAAGATAAATTATATTAATTAAACTATATTATATAATATCGATTAGGTTAAGGCGATTATAGCTCAGTGGTAGTAGGACGTCAGATACCGCGGCAAAGGTCGTGGGTTTGAATCCTACAATGAGTTTAAGCTTTCAGTAAAGGAAAACATCGTAAGGAAACCATAGCATGGTGGTAGGGTACTTTGTAGTACCCGACGGGCTGGCTACCCTCACCCTCAAGTTGAAAATCTCTCGACAAGCACCTATCAGAGTGTTCCGACAGCTGCCCTTGAGAGCCAGTTCGCATCTAGGGTCTGTGTGCTTACCACCTTTAGCTACATCATCACTTACCATGGTGAGTTTGCGGTCAAACACAAGCTTATCCAAAAGTAAAAAAAAGATTAGGCGCTTATTCAAATTTTTCCCAGGATAAAAATATAGCGTATATTATTCAGGGATAATGTAGCTTTCTAATGGTGAATGGCGAGTTCAATCGTAACAAACAAAAAAAACAAATCTTTCCTCTTTATAATATTAGTTTAGATGTCACATAATATGTCACTCTACACATGAAATATTATTATATTTTGTTATCGTTATAGGTACCTATTTTCTGTTTTGATAACAAAGCTAAGCGCGTCCTTCAGAATGGCGTGACATTGCTGATGAATGCATTTAACTCAAGGGTTCAACTGTGGAGGGCAACACATAATTAGAGTGTCCGATGTGACCTATCGATTGGAAAGCAACACGGTGTTCATTTTCTCATGCCTAAGCGACATGAACTTGAGATACATAGAAAAAAAAATGTGCCTCTCTTTAAGCTCTCAATATAAAAAAAATACAGCATGGTCAAAGTTTGCTTGTCTACCGGAGCGAAGATGTGCGCGGAGAATACAAGACTATAGAATTGTATAAAAATACATCGCTCCGCTCCGCTTAGGTGGATAGGCAGCTTAAAGCGTATGTGGTGTAAGTAATAGCTTTTACCTTATTTTTATATAAACAGTTTTCTATAGCTTTTTAAAATGTTGTAGGTACACAAAATTTATACAAATACTTATATTAGTTGTTGATAAATGAATCATTCAAATCAAATCATAGACAAATTCATAAAACACTTTGAATTTTAAATTGTAACTTTTATTATAGGCTCTGTTCGATTAGCATTATTAGATTTATTAGCGGGTCGTCTATAGGCACTTACACATACTAGAAACAATGACTCACCGTATGAGAATATTCGATTGCCGGTAACAGGTACGCTGTTGAGTGCACCTATATGGTTGAGAACCGCACATCTGTACCCATGACATTGTGAATAATGGACGTATGTGCGAATGTATACACTTTCTGACGTGTTGCCGATGCCAGGACAAATTGCCACCGTCACGTCATCTGCCAAACAGATCAAATCATAACCAAAAATAAATAACGAGGAAAATAACTAGCATAGTTGCTTTGAAGATTATTGGATTGGTTGAAATGCTCAGTGACGCATACATGTGCTTGCCAAGAATAAATATGGATACCTAATACGAGATGTACCTAACTGGACCTCACTGGATAATAAATATATCCGACCTAGTGAGCGGATAGTGATTGATGAATTAGCTTAATATGTATAATTAAAACTAAGACACCCTAATGATCTAATTGTGTGCCAAATTTCATCATTAAGTCCAGCTTGGCATGGCGTGATTAAGTAACAAACATCCACACAAACATCTTATAGCCAAACTTTCGCGTCAATAATATTAGGATACTCGTGAGTCGTGAGAATGTGGTCGAACAAGGCATAATAAAAAATCAAATAGGTTATAGTATGTGTTCCAATGACCCTGTATTTAGATACCTAGTGCTTAGTGCCTGCCTTTCACACTGCTTACCTATTATCACTCGCTTGAAAGTCTTGAAAGTAACTAGTTATAAATTAGGTATTAAATAGACCGACAAACAATTATATGACAATGTATATACTTACATCTACCTACAGGCTACATCATATTAAAAATAGGTAAAATAAAATTACGTAAGATCTTTATATGGATTTGTATAGGTAAATATGAAGATTTATTTATTGCCAGACCATCATGTGTAAGCGATTGTTCACGTCTAGTTACTTGGTGACCTTGATCGTAATAATCACGATTTATAATAGAAATTACATAATGGAAATTTGTTAGGTAATTATTTATAGCTTAATTTTTAGCACCGAGCCACTTTAGTCCACCATAACGTGGGCTTTTCTAAAAGATTCGTTAAAAATCGTAGTTTTCAAAAAATATGGAGATTTCTTGTTAATCATTTATAAAGGTAAGTAACATACTAAGGTGCCTAGGTAGGCAGGTAGGTACCTGCCGGTAATTCCCTTAAACATTAACCTGTCAGTTCTTTCTTGGGACAATCGGGGTTTCAGAGTCCGCATCACTTGGTTCTCAAATGGGACAATCGGGACGATGACATTAGTTCAAAATTGGGCGAGTCAACAGATTGACGGACCTTTGTAGGTACAGACATAAACATACAATATGTGCGAGGAGGGCGGTGGCTGCCACACGCGTCATACTTGTGAACAGGTGCTGCTTGTGGGGGCTGGTCTGCTTGAGTTTGTTGATTATTAAGTCGGTCATAATTAAATTCTATAGATGACTATTTTTGCCGCTATAACACGCAAATATTGTCAGTGAGACTAGATAAATAATTATTGAATGTATTAGGTGTATGTTGTTTTTGAAAAGAGTAATTGCTGAGTTTATTGCCGGCTCTTCTCAGCAAAAGCAACCTTCCGAACCGAGCCTTTAGAGTCTGACTATTCATAAGTGCCTGTGAAGGCCTATTTGGATAAATAAACAATTTCATTTCATTACAAAAACGATAAAATCCTTGGTCAAACCTGTTAATTCGTTAATGATACCTAGAATCAGAATACTTACTTGTAATCCTTAAAAAATATCAGAACAGTTCATACGTCGACCACAGCCATGGTCTACATGGTCTACATGTTCTTCTCATAATTTTTAAAATAATATAATAAATAAATAAATAGTTAATAATGTACCTTGATGTTCAGTCCCCACTGGTTCATACAGATCATAAGTGAGAGTGGACTTGTCGGGTAGGATTAGCGATATACGACCTCCAATAGGCCATGGGCATCGAACGCGCCCTATCAGGCTATGAAGGATTGTTTGCACATGACCACTGAAACCCCATAGCCGAGTTGGGATATATCTGCAATAAAAAGTCCACAAAATATAAATGTTTCAGAGCCTATTCAATGCAAACAAACAATCAAATCTTTCCTCTTTATAATATTGGTATAGAAATGTTCAAATGTTTGGACTCAACAACCAACATTCCTAATTAAGACAGCCAAAGCTACAAGAAAAAAAAAGTAAAACACTTTCACTAGGTAGTGATACAAGCTATTAAACAATTTAAATGCTTCTTAGAATAAATTTAAATGGCTGCATTTTGTAAATGTATAATATTTAATTTATAGAAATGGTGTTATTTCTGGCCATCAGTCATACCTTGGTTTTATCAAACCAGGGAGTTTGGTATGATGAAGCGAGGATATAGTCTGATTGCTTATAAAATACCTATACTGGTGTAATCAAATAAAATTATACCTCAATACTATGTATTGTGATCAAATCTGTTTAAAGGTACAGTCAGTTCTTTCTTGGGACAAGGGTTTCAGAGTACGCACCACTTAGTTCTCAAATGGGACAATCGGGACGATGACATTTACTTGAAAATTGGGCGCGAATTTTGATTTTTTTAAAACTGCGCGAGTTGACGAGTTGTTTGACAGGTTAATCTCGTGAGTCAACAGATTAACAATCACATTATTTATGGGTTTAACCACATGGTGCACTGATGGGAAGGTGGTTCTAAAATTACCTACAATTAAATTAGATTTCCAGGAATCGCGATTTATGTCAAAGCAGTTTGCTAAGAAATTTAGCAGTGAAAAGGAAACTACCTAACCTTTGAAAAGTTTCTATCAATGTGGATATATTTTGATTAGTAAGTACCTAGTTGGAGAATACCAAGATAAAATTCGCAATTTAGATTCGCTGATAATGACATCATCGAAACGTTCCACACGCTAAAAACACATGAACGTGATACCGACTTGACGAAATTGACGATTTTATTTAATGATTTTCTGTCCAAAATAGAAAATAATACTTACGGTTCGTTCAAAAAGGGTGATATAAATAATATGTTCTCAATAAAGCTTCTGTCCCTTCCGTAAATCACAGGTTTCTGAGGTTGACTATTAACATTCAATATTCGAAAAAGTACACACAGTATGACTGCAACAACAGCCAAAAGGACCGTCGACATTGTTTAGCAATTTGATTAGACAAAAACGTCAGTTGTGATGAAAATCTACCTACATAATATCCGCCAAATACTACTTTTGATACATAGGATGAAATGAAAATACGTCCATCCACCAAACCAATACACAACAGACAGAAAAGTAGTGTTTTTATCCTCTTTGCAGACAGCACAGAGACAGACAGAGTGAGTATTGCTAGGTGAGTCAGATATGACAGAAGCATAGATAATACACTATGACAGAAGCAGCAGAAACATGATTGTTTTATTAGTAGACTGGGGATAAAATCAGTAGATTTTATAAATTGATTATTTACATGCGTGTATCAGTAAGAATGTGTAATTTAGATTAGAACAAAAAAATGTTTTTTTTTAAGTAGGCTAAACCAAGGATCTTATAATATAAAGAAGGATTGAGTTGTCAAAATTTGTTCAAAGCAAAGTAAGCTTTATGCGGTTCTCATACAGACCATTCTCAGTTATCGTAAACCTATCAGGAAAAACGATCTCGATGAGAGGCACCTCCCTAGGTGTGTGTCTCTCTCTAACAGATGGCCAGCCTAAAGAAACACGAGACGTGGGAAATAGTAGTAATTTGGGACTAACTTATAGGGCTGTATTTAATTTTACTATAGTTGAATTACGTACTTAATTAGAAAACAACTAGCTACTAAATATATGAAATACTTTTATAGTATTTTAAAAACATGTTTTAAAACTAAGTAAATGCAATGGTAATATTTATGGTAGAATATTAAGTAACGTATACCACACTGTATTTGTAAACAAATATGGCGAACGTTTTATTTAATACTTACAGCTGATATTTTGTTGTTTGGTTTATTTATTGATTATTATTGCTCAAAAACGGTACATCTCTCAGAGAGTCATCTGGAAAGTGGTGTTTCTATTCATAAATAAGTGTTATCGTTCATTGTGGTTATGTGACGAAGTAGGGTGACCTTTCTTTCAAATTATTAAATATTGCTGTTTGATTTAGATTTCTCAAAAATCAGGAAATCAAATAATGAAATTATTACAATTAAAAATAAGATAGTTTTTTTTTAGCAAATGTGAAAAATTAAACGCAATTTCTGGATTCATTTAAATAATGTTAACGTTTGACAGTTGTCATTCATCATTTGTACTCACAGTCGAGAGCGATTTAAGTGAAGTGAAGTTATTTATATTTTTGAGAATTATTTTTATCAAACTGCACACCAAAATCGACATGGCTTGATTAGATTTTATGCTGCATTAGGACAATTAAATAAAATTAAATATCAACATGGGTAATTTGTTACGAGATTACGTAGATATTAATGGCCTTATTCATAATCAGAACGCTATCCTTATATATATTATAACGTCCTTGGGCTAAACAAGCTGCTAAATCCTTAGACGAATGCTAAATCAGTAGACCTGACAACACTGACAGACGCCATGTTGAAAACGTCATTCGACTGACAGTTGTTCTGAGTGTGACCAGTCTATCCCATTAATTTTGCCCTTGAAATTCACCCTTTTGGTGATAATCCTACAAAAAAGTATAAATGTGAAAGTTTGGATGGATGTATGTTTGTTACTTATTTACGCTAGAAGAACTGAATGGATCTGGATGAAATTTGGCATAGAGATAGATTATAGTCTGGAATAGGCAACTTTTTACCCCGCGAAAAGATAAGATCCCTCGGGAACGCGGGTGAAACCGCATGGCGGAAAGCTAGTACACTATATACGTAAGCATACTAAGCCTAGATGGGAACTAGCTCGCACGAATAAATGTCGGAACATCAACAAAATTTATTTTCATCGATTCTTTGTAAACACACAGAATATGCGATAAGAAAAAATCTGTAATTTAGAACATAATTTTATTAGAGAAAAATGTCCATGAGTCTAAAATAACTAATTACCAATAAATAACAATAATTCCAATAGTTTGTGATTATAAACATATGGTTTATAATTTAAATATGAATCATTTTTCATTAAATAAAACAAAATGTATACTTAATAACACAAATAGCAGTCGAAAAGTAATTGATAATTAGGTACTTAAATTGTCTCTCACATTGTAGTTTCAAACACAATTTGCTTCAATGTTATTCTCCTATTTATTGAATATCATGATTGAATTATAAATGACTTATTCTAGATACTATATAACATTTCTGTCATTTGTAAGTTGCATACTTATTGCTGTAGGCAGTGTTTTAATTTTTCACATATTTCCATTGCAAAGATATTTACTTTTGTCATGTATACCAAGTAGGCATTTGTGAAATGTTGCATATACATACATACATATAAAACATATTTAACAGTAATCGATAATTAATAATGTGATATAAGCTAGGACATAGATATATATAATAGAAGTACATTCGTCATTCAATCAAACAGAGTGAGCAACACTTGTATTATATACCTACATCTATGCATATTATTACATTATTTTTTAACATTATAGCATATGTATGTAAGTCATCAGGTAAGGCATTGCTATGTGAACAAACTAGGCATAGCCAAATACAGTGTTGTCTATCTAAACATGTTATTTTTTGATAATCAGTTATCTTCATATTCATATTATAATTGTAACATACATAAATACATACAATATGAGCTAAGGGGCTGTATATTTGCTGGGATATGAAAAACAAGAGATCAGGAGATTATAGGGACAATATGGGTGTCAACATTATAAAGGAGTCTTAAAATTAGCAAAAAGCTATTTCTCAATTTGTAAAAGATCCTTATAAAAATATTATAGACAACTATAAATATATTGCATAACTTAGTGTCGTATTAGTGTACACGCCATAGTGGAAAAAACTTAAAAGTATAACAAGTGATCTATGACCTATGACTAAATAGTACTCGGTCATACAAATTATAGCTTCATCATCCGATGTTCGATCCATCAGACTTATCGTGTCAATAAATATCTGTACATACACTTAACTACAAACTATAGATACCTAGATGAGAAATCAGATGGTGCACAAATACCATTCGGTCTCGATACTATCCGGTGAGGTGAGCTGCGCCAACGCCGAATGCAGTTACAGCTACATTTTATTTACTTGAGATACAGTAGCAACGCATGATAGCACTTAAAATTTAAAATAACAATAGCATAAAATTAAATTGTGATGTTACCCTAACACTAAAAATATAATGGCAAAAACGAAAGCTCATGTACTCTACTCCACAACAATTTATGAATGGTATTGAATACATCAAAATGTGATCAAATAAGGCAAAGTTATATTTCAGAATTTTGTTCCTATTTATGATGATAATATACAAGCAATAAATTAGACGAAACTATCAAATAATATCAAAATAATTTATGCAATGAAAATAATACCACTTACGACTGGAAAATTATACTTAAATATTAAAAGATAGTACTGTACAGATTGTAAGATGTATACACATAAATGTATTATATTTTTGCTGAATAAAATGTTTTACAGCATTTGTGGTAAAAAAAACTTCACTGTGTTAAATATTAATTACTTGTCTATCAAATAGTTAACCTTCAAATGGACAATTCTTACACGAAAATAAAGATTGATGATTACAAAATGAATAGTGAAAAATTAGAAATAACACCACAGACAAAATATGTATTATTATATCATCTAAAATGAGCAAATTTAAAACTGATACAGTTTATTCTTCCACTTGAGGGTTAATACATCTGAAAGAGTATCTGTCTCACAGACAGGTAAAGTCATAAATGGAGTGTTATATTAGAACACTGTTTAGCGATTACACTGACTACGGAACAAACGCGAGTTAATTAAGACGATCGATACATTCAAACAAATAGCACCACCATTCCTAACAACCATATTCCACTGTTCACACTTGCACTGTTAAACTAGGTAGAACTGATAAGGTACACAATGGAGAGCGTCCGAGGGTGTCTCGGCGGGGAGGGGGCCAGGGCGCCCGGGCGGCGGCGCGAGGGGCGCAAAGGGCGCGAGGCAGTCAGCGTATGAGACAGGTGAGACAGAGCTCCGCGGAGCCGATGCAGTCGTCGTGGCAGAACGCGCCGCACTTCTTGCAGAGAATCATGGCGCGTAAGTTGCACACGCACGCTTCATCAGCGCCAACGCTCCGGCACCGCGCCACGCTCTGTAAATTAACAATTTTCTTTTTAAAATACTGTTCCTTGGCAGAAATGGCAAACCTTCTACTGCAGAAAGATTTTGCTTGATGGGATGTTGACTGACATTTTTTTTCTTTTTATTCTGGATAAGCTTGTTTGACCACAATCTCACCATGGTAAGTGATGATGTGGCTGAAGGTGGTAAGCACACAAAGCCTAGATGGGAACTGGCTCTCAAGTGCAGCTGTCAGAACACCAAAAGTGAAGTGAAGTTATTTATATTTTTGAGAATTATTTTTATCAAACTGCACACCAAAATCGACATGGCTTGATTAGATTTTATACTGCATTAGGACAATTAAATAAAATTAAATATCAACACGGGTAATTTGTTACGAGATTACGTAGATATCATTTTTTTAGTAGAGACATTTTTTTTCTTTTCATTCTGGATAAGCTTGTTTGACCACAATCTCACCATGGTAAGTGATGATGTGGCTGAAGGTGGTAAGCACACAAAGCCTAGATGGGAACTGGCTCTCAAGTGCAGCTTTCAGAACACCAATAGGTGCTTGGCGACAGATTTTCAACATGATGGTGGTTGCCAGCCAGTCTGGTACTACAAAGTACCGTATCACCAAGCTGTGGTTTCCTCACGATGTTTTCCTTAACCGAAAGGTCAAGCACACTGTAGGATTCGAACCCACGACCTTCGCCGCGGTATCCAACGGCACTACCATTGAGCTATCATCGCCTCAAAACAGCTTATTTTTATTAAATGTCTAAACAGGACAACAAGTAACAAAATTGAATATCCTAATTACCAATTTCTTTAATTGCTTGGAGGAATTAGCTATCCAAGCCTTTTTTCATTCTTTCACAATAAAGAAGTATATTATAGTATCTAGTATGTATGTTAGTACTCACAACATTAGGATTCTGGTTGGCAGGCGGAGCGCTAGAAGCCCGCGGCGCTATGTTTGGCGTCCTCTGCACGAGGATATACTGTCCCACATTATTTGATCGGTTTTCGTTGATCTTAAAATACAACATTAAATTTGTTCACAGGCAATAATTTCATTCTAATGTCCTGATAAAGGTACGTTTTTTAAGGAGACCTCATAGTTTCGTCATGTCCACCGTCTGTATATTACAGCTAATTCACTTTTAAACGGATTGAAGCGGATGTCGAGCTATATTCTATCAACTTTGTGATCAAAAGCCACTTTCCATATTATGTAAAGGTATTTTGGATTTTTATAATAGTTATGTTGACTGACATATCAAATCGGCTTCTTTTTAACTAAATATCAAAATTTAAGTTTATATGAAGTTTTGTATGAAATACTGGCTTGTGACGTCATATCTTCTCACCATCGAAAGGGACCAAATTTGTGGTTAGATAGCAAACAAAAAATCATCAGAAAGATGAATTTTAAAACATGTTCGATGTTTTACATTTGTTGATTGACTTGTTATTTCTCCAAGGGAAATGTTCAATGGCATACCTCATGTTGAGGCATCACGGAGACGGGTAGGTGTCGCGGCGGCGGTAGAGGCGGCGGCGGCGGTGGAGGCGGTCGCGGGGGGCGCGTGGTGCGCGTGAGCAGCGCGGGCGGCGGCCGCAGCTGTCCCCGCAGTGCGTCACGGTTGGGACTGTTCTGTATCACCGCCTGACAGATCTGGTAGCTGCGCTCCAGGTTCACTGCACCAGGGGGTACTTTGTTTGAACTTCTACTCCTGGAAATCAAGGGCAATGGGATTGAGCAATGAGTGTACTGTACATCATACCACTGTGCACTAAATATAGTTGAACAAGTTTTCCGCCCCACGACCCCGTTTCTCAATACAAAATTTGTCCAGTTTAGGCCCTGTTTTAAGGCACTTATGAACGTTTACAATTGACTCCACCGGTTCAGAATACACTTAAACTGAGAAGAATCCGGCAAGAAACTCATACAAACTTTGGACCCCCGTTTCATCCCGTTAGAGGGTGAATTTTCGAAAATCCTTTCTTAACGAATACCTACGTCATAATAACTATCTGCGTACCGACGTACGTATATTCAACGCAATCCGTTCAGTGGTTTGAGCTGTGTGTTGATTGCACAGTCAGTCAGTAACTAAATATATTACCGATTTGAATCCTTCCCAGATTTAGATTTCTTTCCCATGGACCTTATACTCTGTGTCATAGTATTAGAGTTAACAGGTGCATTTGCAGCAGTAGTGCTGGATACTAGGTTAGTTACTGGGTCCAATTCTTGCTTTATAGAAGTCTCCTTCATTGACTGACAGCTCTCTGATGAGTTAGACGATTCCATATTAAAGTTGGCATCCCTATCTTCTTTGTACATACAGTTCTCATCATTCATATTTATATCCTCTATGCTAGTTTTTGAGTCTTCACTGACATACTTTGCACCCTCTGTGTTCATGTTTGTGAATGAGTGTAGTGTCATATGGTGTTCATTGTTTGTCCAATCATTTTCAGTTTTCCATGATACAGCAGATGTCTTTGGTTTTGCTGGGTCTTGCATATTGTCGTCGGGATAAGACACCATCTGTAAATACATAAACAATACTCGATTAGTTAAATAATTTTGATATTATGGTGGGGATGATGAAACTGGTCAACACATAATGCTGTAATATTGCAACGATGCGACCTCATTTATATCATACTAGTTTTTTCTCCCACATTATATATTTAACCTCTTTACATAAGACGAAGAAGCTCCAATGTGTATGTGCATAAAGTGTACCTCCTCACTCTATTTATTACTCCATTTATTATTTATTTTTCCATATTAACCTTGCCCTATTTGACCTCCTTAGAGATTGAAAACCTTTATTGTTTTACATTATAATTGCCTTTACAAACTTGCCAACCCTTTTCTCCCCTTAGCAATTGAGTTTCAAAAGACCCCTTTTTAGTGTTGGCCTACAATATAAATGGAAGCCCTGAGCAACAATTGTATCTATATTCACGATCCTAGACTCAGTAGTTCATGCTATGTGATAATATGAAAATCAGCCAGTTTCTTATTTAATAAAATTACATGTATAAATTATACACACCAAGGCACCAACAAAATCTAGATCCAAGATGTACCAAAAAACATAATAAACACATTAATATCAATAAATTGAAATGTAAACATTTGTTGTTGTAATGTAAGCTAAAATAATGTCTTATTTTTGGTAATAATGTGAAAAGATATAATATTTTACAAAGAATGATACTCACAGAAGTGTTAGTAACTTCCATCATTGGTATTGATGAATTTTGTGTTAATGGCATTGTCACAACAGCTGTTACATCTGTAATTTTGAAATTTAATTTACAAAACACACTTTTACATTACAATTATATACATTATTTGTTTATTTTAATATGAAAACAGTCATGTCATGATGAATAATAATTTAAAAAGTATTTTAATGTACCCTCAAGTTTTTTTACTTACTTGTTTCACTTATGTATGATGATAGCTCCATCAAGTTGGCATGAGAAGTATATTTGACATCTTCACTCTCTGCAAAAAAAGTAGATAGGACACATAGAGATAGTAAATAGACTATGTTTGTAACAAAACTATTTGGATTACTTAAAGCAATTTTGTGTCAATTTTTACTTTTATGGACCTTTTAATAAAACATAAATAAGAAGCAGTGATGGTAAATCTTTATAACCAATAAAAAAAAATTACTAAGTACATTATACACCAAATTAAGATAAAAAGCAGAAAATTTGATGTGGAAGACATAAACATAAAGTCTATGCTTAGTCTAATATAGAAATAAGAACAAGTAAAATGCTTTTACCCAATTAAAGATAATCTGTAAAGTTTTCACATTTTCCAGGACAGAAAAAAAACATCAACTTACGTGTGGTAAGGACAGATAAGGCCCCAGTCTCCAAAATGAAAGATTCTGCATCTTTGAAGTGTTCATCATAATAGTTGTGTATTACATTCTGTTGAGGCTCTTTCTCTTCACATTTTTCATTACTCACATTTTCAGTGATCTCATGAATCTGCTCATTTGGCTGGGCAACCTGGCATTGATTTTCATTGACAAGTTCAATGCTCTGGCATGAAACTGCACACTCACCAACCGGTGAAGCTTTGCTTGCAATCTCAATATTTGATACTGTTTCCACGCTTACTTCCCCTGGAATAATTTCTGATACATACTCATCTTGATTTTCAGGCAAAGGTGAGCATTTTATAATTTCCTTATCAACATCAGGGCTCTCATCAATTTCTGGCACCTTATCACATGGAAGTAATTCAGCACATACATTTGTCTCATTTATAACTGAACCATTATTTACAGTGCTCTCTATTCTTAAACTGGACATGGATGATTCACTTCTTTCATCATACTCATAGACAGATGCAGTAGCCTTACTATCTTCGCTATTTGTATCCCCCTGATCTTGACCAGCAAAGAGAAGCTCATCATTAGGACAAACCTGTTCAGTTGTATAATTTGTTTCAGTATCCGAAAAATTTGTAGTTCCAATATCTGCATTGTGAGTTAGAAAACTTCCTTCATCATAGGCATAGTCATCCTCATATCGTAACCTCTTTGCAAAGCTATAATTATTGTCATCACTACTTATTCTCTTAGAAGTATTCTGAGTGTTACTATCAGAATCATTAACCTTATTTTCTTCACAGTCTTTTGAGGTGCATGATTCTTCTATTGTAACAACACTGATATCTAACTCTTGCTTTAATTCATTGCGATCAGACTCAAGGTCATTAGGTAGCAAGAGGGGGTCAACAGGTGTTGTAGATACAGAGTCTTCCATTCTAACTGTTGATGAAGAATCTGAGAAACACAAGTCCATCTGACACTCAGCATAACCATGGTTCTTTGCATGTTTGAGAGGAAGCAAGTCAGGAACTGGAACAGATAATTTTATGTTGATAGTATCAACATTATCTGAGACATCTTCTACTTTTGCTGAAGACCTTGTAACAGCTCCAACAGACCGCATCCTTTTGCTAGTACTTGAGGATTTACTCTTTTTAATCTTTGGAACAGTACTACTACTTGTAATAGATGCTGTAGGTCTCAACTTTATTGTTGTTTTTAATGATGGCCGATCTGAATTTAAGTTAATTGAAGATTTATCTTTCCGCGATTTCTCACCCCAGAATGGTTCAAAATGTTTTAATTTCCAAGGATCAATTTTGCTTTTTTCTTTTTCAGCTTCAGTCTTAATTTTTTGTTGATTCTCTGGAGTAAACTCACCTCCAGATAGACCATCTTGCCACTCAATACATGCACGAGCAAAAAATTCATTATTGAGACTAGATGAGTTCAAGCGCCCTGAAGGGCTCAGCCTATCCACACTTGGAAGTAGCTGCCCAAGTTTGTACTGATATAGTGGAGGCAATTGAGAAAATGTGTGCTTATTCAATAATGCTCTAATATTTGTGTTAACTAATATTGAATCTGGTGTTTCTAAATCGATGCATCCTTCTTTAGTCTGCTGCAGTTGAGCTGCTGTAGATAACTTTTTACTACTTCGCTTCCTAGGTTTGAGACAAAAACCTGGAATACTGGCCAAAACCTCACGCATGGTAGCTGGCTTGTTTGAGCTCGAGCTTGTTTCAGCGTATGATATAGCAGCTGTCCATTCTCTATTGTCGGGGGGAGGTGGAGGTGGTAATGGTTTCACTATTATCCTAGGGAGTGGCCTGGTGTGATTTGAACTTTTTTTCCTCCGTTTTGACTGTTTTCTAGAAGAGTGCTTGCTCGACTTTTCTCCATCTTCTGGAATGCGTATGACTGAGTACTGATCGTTGTTGTTACATGTTATGTATTTACTATCTGATGAATTATCTGAATATTCCATTTCGCTGTCAACAATGTTTGTAGGTGATACATCCAATTCCATCTTGTGATAAAGCGTGAGCTTATAGGCACATAATAAACATGAAACCAAAAGGATGTATTGAATGCCGATGGCAATCACTTCTTCAACCCATTGTATTTCTGTGCAAGAAGAAAGGAATTTCTCTTGATAGATATAGAGAACTTAAAAAGTCAATCATCACTTCTTTTATTCAATATTATAAAGCGATAATCCGTACATACAATTTATTTTCTTTAAAAACGTAGAAAGAGCAAAATCTAAAATGTCACAACAACGCAGAAAATGGATTCCGCTCGCTCGCTCGCTAGGGATGTTAAAATTTAATTGATTTTTATTAAAATAGATTTTTATTTTAAAATAATCGATTTTTACAATAATATTGATCGATTTTTAATAAATCGATTATATAATTTACGCCTTTGAATCGGTTTTTATAAAACAAACGCCAATTATGCGACGGAAAATAAAACAACGGGTTGCACTCCGGCAGTGCCGGCAGAAGTGATAACTTGAACATTAACGTTGTGCATTTTTTTATATTTTGGAATGGTTAGGGTAGGGGTCGGCAAACTTTTTAGACAAAGAGCCAGATTCCAAAAAAAATTCGATTTCTTGGAGGTTCAAAGAGCCGCAGTTTTCTGTTTAAGGTTTTTCACTGTATTCCAAATTTTAGTAAGACTGTAGTAAAATGTAGTAAACTGTGTTTGGGTTCTAAATAAAGACAATTATATGGCTCGCGGTATTTACGATATATTTCATCTCATATGCACCCAAAAAAAATATTTTGAGGGGAACTTGAAGAGCCGCAACTGACCCTTCAAAGAGCCACATGCGGCTCGCGAGCCGCAGTTTGCCAACCCCTGGGTTAGGGAATAATTAGCATGAATTGCTATATTTATCAGTATAAAAGTACTATCATCTATGTGGTAAAATACAATATTTTAATTTATTGCGCTATCGTACACAAACATGACAATTTATATTACATTAGCTTGAGCTTTCGGTGAAGGAATACATCGTGAGGAAACCATAGCATGGTGTTTGTTTTATATTTAAGTTTTTGAGACAATAAGGTTGTCATTTTGTTGGGATGCTAAGCATTGAATTTTTATTATAATAAAACATTTAATGGCACTGAAAATTTGTATCAATAATGATATTTGGTTTCTTTATTTATTACCTTGCAAGTTTAAAAGAACATTCACATAGTTTTGAATTGGTTATTTTTTTATTCATATAATTTTACTTGATTTTTAATATGATAAATTGTTAATACGTCTTAGGTTTATTACTGGAATATGAAAAGCATGTAGATTTTTAAATTATAGATAAACATCGATTTTTTCGCAGAAATCGATTATTTATTTTTATAAAAATCGATTTTTGACAAATCGATTAATATTCGATAAAGAATAATCGATTATTTTCCATCAATCTCACATCCCTATCGCTCGCTACTACAGACTACTTTTTTTTAAATTATATAGTCTACTCTACATACAATACATTTCCATCGGCATATTGTTCTTAACTCGGAACAATAACTAACATTAACTTTCATTCAAATAATCGACTACTTTTACCAAGAAATATGTATTCAAAATGGATAGGTAACTCTAAATACCTACTTGAAGCAAATACCTATCAATTGCGAAAAAGAGAAAGATGACAACTACGTTGGGACAATCTCTCTTTCTAACCCTACTTACCCTTAATGAAATATATTATATATATAATTTTGTATATATAATTCTTTACTTGTACATATTATATTTCTTTATGATTTGTGTAGTTTAATCGACTAAAGTTTCTAAACTCTGAAACAAACAAATACGTGCAAAACAAGTTAAAATGGCAACATTATATATAGTGATGACTAAATAGCACATTTTAGTTGCTAGATTCTATGCCTGAAACTTGTTTATGAGAATTATGAGATAGTAGCTTTGTTTTATTCCAGGATATGATCTTCCTGTGTATCAAGTTTCATCAAAAAGCCGTTCAGCACTTTATTTATCCTTTGTTTTTTACGTAGTAAATTTAACATTTATATTTTAGTTAGGTTTCTAATTTAGTATGTAATTACATTAATTGTTTCACATTATTATAGATTTGGTGTTAATAAATCAAATCAAAATGTTTTATTCAATTTTGGGACACTTATGGAACACTTATTGAACTTCATCTTATTGCAATTTTTTAAGCTACCAGAATCTCATGGCATAAAAAATAAACAAAAAAATGTGATTTTTATATGGCAATGTTAATTTTCACTGGTCAAATCATACGAAACCTACGAGTAAGTCGGACTGCGTTGTTTTGATACTTTTCGTTTATTTTATATTTTTCTTACAAACTTAATTGTAGCTTCTTTATAGGGGTTTTCGATGTTACTGCACTTGTCTCAGACCACCTCGGTGGACTACATGCTGAGTGAAGATGCTATTCGCAATACAAAATAGCTGTTAAATGTTAGTAATTTAAGTATGTGTTAAAATAATTTATATAAATAAAAGTCGTGAACATGTACAGAAAATTGAAAATGATTTCATCAAGCATGATAGAACAACTATAATTGTCTTCATTTTTCTTTTATTGTGCATTTTTCTTATTTTTTAATAGTTATTCTTCTATTCCGGGTGGAGACGAATCTAACAAATCAAAAACCATGAAAATCGGTCTAGCCGTTATCGAGTTATAAATAGTGTAACTAACACGACTTTCTTTTATATATTTGATAATAAATGCCTCTTTTTTTTGTTTTATTATTCATGTAATTTTTTCCTATGATAAAAACCCGATGTATAACAACATTCTTCATACACATACCTAATATAGGTACTTCATGTTCATTAATACTAAAGACATAAATAAAAATTAAACAGTATCAAGATCGTTTAATCCAATTTCCCCCAGTATTGCACACAAAAAAAAATATTTCCCCATTTGCCGATTCTGGTAGGCGTAGGTGTTATTTTACAATATTAAAGTTATGTTTTAAGTAAGTAAACAACTCAGAACTTCATATTATTAGGAGATAACTATTTTTATTCTTTCAAATAGATGAAAAGTTCAGTTTTTAGCGTGATGAAAATGTCTGATTTTCCATTGTACAAACAACTTTACATACATGTCAACAGACGGAGAATATCATGATCGGTTAAAATAATTAACGTAATAATAATTGTGTACGCTGCGCTGGCACCAAAGAGTATATAATCACTCTGGCACTGGCAGCACTGTTGTCTGTCGCCATCTTGTTTTTCGGTTTCATGCGCTTCTTGAATGGCGTCGTTGAAATCTTTTTTGAAGATTTCTTTGTGAAGTTTTCAAAATAGCTAAAGTAGAATTCGTGGTTATTTTGTAAACATTATCGTTATTCAACAAGTTTCGTCCTTAATATGGGTAGAGGAAGGTAAATATTCTTGTATGACTTATGTTTAATTAGCGAGTTATCGATCCGGCTTTACTTTATTCGAAAATGTTAATTTTGTCATCAGAGACCGCAGTAGGGATAGGCGGCGAAGTAGGAGTCGCAGCCGAAGCAGGAGTCGCAGCCGCAGTCCCCGTTACGGTCTAGGGTCAGGTGGCGGTGGCGGCGGCGGCGGCGGTGGAGGTGGAGGCGGAGGCGGAGGTGGTGGCTATGGAGGCGGTGGTCGCAGGAGTAATCCCGGCGCAACCCTCCGTAAGCCCAAGTGGGACTTGAATAGACTAAAACCATTCAAAAAAGATTTTTATGTTCCACATGCTAATGTAGATAACCGATCTGATTCTGAAGTGGAAGCCTGGAGAAGTAGCAATGAGATAACCCTCAAAGGCCGAAACATCCCAAAACCCACTTTGTCGTTTGATGAAGCTGGCTTTCCCAGTTATGTTATGGATGAAATTGACAAAATGGGATTTTCTAAACCTACTCCTATACAAGCTCAAGGCTGGCCGATAGCCCTGAGTGGGCACGATATGGTAGGCATTGCATCAACTGGGTCTGGAAAAACACTTTCATATATTTTACCTGCAATTGTACATATAAATAACCAGCCAAAAGCGAGCAGGGGAGATGGACCTATGGCACTGGTACTAGCTCCTACTAGAGAACTTGCTCAACAGATACAAGAAGTATGTGACAAGTTTGCTAACACATCTAAAATTCACAACACATGCTTGTTTGGTGGAGCTCCGAAGGGACCTCAAGCCAGGGACTTGGATGCTGGTGTTGAAATTGTAATTGCAACTCCAGGAAGACTGTTGGATTTCTTAGAAAGTGGAAGAACAAACTTAAAACGATGTACATATCTTGTACTTGATGAAGCTGATAGAATGTTGGACATGGGTTTTGAGCCACAGATTAGAAAAATAATTGAACAAATTAGGCCTGACCGTCAAACATTGATGTGGTCTGCAACTTGGCCCAGGGAAGTACAAAGTTTGGCCTCTGAGTTTTTGAAAGATTACCAACAAATCAATGTTGGGTCTCTACAACTGGCAGCTAATCACAATATTTTACAAATAATAGATGTTTGTATGGAATATGAAAAAGAGACTAAGCTTAGTACCCTCTTAAAAGAAATTATGGCAGAAAAGGAAAATAAGACTATTATATTTATTGAAACTAAGAGACGTGTTGATGATATTACTAGAAAAATGAAACGTGATGGGTAAGAATACTTTCTTTCTAATATAAATATGTATTTGATGTATAGCTGAAACTAACTGTTTATTAATTATGTAAACTAATATTATAAAGAGGAAAGATTTGAATTTTTGTTTGTTTGTTACAATTCAACTCAAAAACTACTCAATCCTTTTTAAAAATTCTTTCACCATTAGAAAGCTACACTATCCCTGAGTAACATAGCCTATATTTTTAATCTGGGAAAAGAGAAGATCCCTCGGGACAGCTAGTATTAAATATGTATGAAACTTGTGAATATTTTTCTCGACAGTTGGCCTGCAGTATGTATTCATGGGGATAAATCACAGAATGAGCGTGACTGGGTATTGCAAGGTAAGATTTATTTATATTACTTAATATCATACTTGTATATTTTCTTTTATTTTATTATTTCTGCAGCATAGTATTGAAATCCTATTGAGTCTGATGACATTCCATTTAAAATTGAACTATCTTAAGAGAATTTCAAACAGTAGCAAAGCACACTAGTATGCCGAGAAGCGGTATCGGACTGGAAATGCGGGCCATGGGCGTGCGAGCGTGTGGGTCCACAGCTCATAAATAGTTATTGAACACGTGTCTGCATGTGCAGGCTGTGGAGAGCTGCGGCCGGCAGGCGGGGGCGGCGGCTCGCGGTGCGTCGCCGCTAAGCTGCATGCGGCGGCGAGCCGCGCCCGCAGCGCCCGCCTCTAGTTGTTGTGGCTAAGCCCCCTGACTAAGGCTAAGCACTCTGACTTGGTACCGCGGCTAGTCTGAGCCGCTTCTCGCGTGTTCGGCTGGCGAGGCCCGCCCCCTCGCCGGCTGGCGGAGCCGTCCGAGCGCCGCTCGCCGTCACTGGTCGACGACGCCGACGTCGACGCCGGCGCCGGCGCACCACCGCGCCTAGCCCTGAGCTCGAAGCTCGGTGTTCACGGTGGCACACGATTCTCGCCTCCCGTGCTGGTGCGCGGCTTCTCGCTCCCAATTTTTGTTTTTGTGCGATAATCAACACGATTACCCTGACGGAATCAGTATTATTAGTAAGTTTATTCAAAAATAAAATAGTGGATGGAAGTCTTCATTCTCCCATTGAACCTTAGGTTACATAATATAATATAATATAATGTATTGTTTATAATTATCTTGCTATACCCCACTTTTTTGAATCCATGTATCTATCTTATAAAAGTATTTTTCTATTATATCTGTCATGATCCTAATTTATATTCTGAACAAAATTTATTACTAGAATTTTTTATCTTTTATGTGTGTATGTTTTAAAATTTATTTGTGACCTGAAGTAAGGTAGACAAGATGCAAATTCACATAGATGCAGTATAACCATACTATAAACTTATAATGACGTCCTATCCTATTTCATAACATTAGGTAGGTCATATGTATAATATTAAGTAATAATTTTTCCCTGAATGTACAGCAATCGATTTAGGTAAATAGATTAAATTATCCAACACCAAATTTCATTAAAATTATTTGAGTGGTTCTCCTATATTTAATTTATTGTTCCTTTACAGAACAATTTAGGTTTTTGTTTTTAAATTTTAATTTCAATATTCATGTCCTGTAAAACTGGTTTCAGTATATATTTAGATTTAAATTGATTATATTACTTATATCTTTTAGTGTTATAGTTTATTGAATATTGATCTTACAATAACAACTAGCATTTCTCCACAACTTCATTGGCAACATGTATCAGAAACTTATTTTTTTTTTAAAAGTCATCAAAACTAAAATGTCGCTGGAGTTTATCAATATGCTCTTCACCACAATCTGTAAGTATTATACAGGACCCGGTTTAATGATAATATTCAAATGTTAGGAATGGATGATTGAGTGTGAAAATGATTTTTATTTTACAGCTAGAAATATGTATTCTAGAATTTTGTTATGTTGAACACTATACGTTTTTTACAGATTTTCGAAGTGGTAAAGCTCCTATTCTTGTAGCTACGGATGTGGCGGCTAGAGGTTTAGGTGAGCAATCTTAAATAGATAGTGTTTTCATTTACCTACCTGTGATTTACTTATTTTTTTTTTATAAATTGCTTTTCAGATGTCGATGATGTTAAATTCGTTATCAACTTTGACTATCCCAGTAACTCAGAAGATTACGTTCACCGCATCGGACGAACTGGCAGGACAAATAAAACTGGTACAGCTTATACGTTTTTCACGCCATCAAACGGAGCTAAGGCGGCTGATCTCGTATCCGTATTAAAAGAAGCAAAACAAGTCGTTAATCCTAAATTGCAAGACTTATCTGAGAGTGGTGGAAATAGGCGTAAGTAACAAAATTGTATCATTTATTTGATATTATATGTTAAAGTGATTAGTTTGATTGTACGTTGTATGTTGTTGATCAGGTCGTGGACGCGGATCCCGATTCCGTCGCGGTGGTCGTCGTTCTCGATCCCGGTCCCGCCAGCGCAGACGTCGATCCCGCACGCGCTCCCGATCCCGAGACCGCGACCGTCGCCGTCGACGACACAGCTCCTCCAGATCATCACGGAGCAAATCGTCCAGATCATCGAGAAGCCATTCGCGATCCCGTTCTCGTTCGCGTAGCCGATCTCGCTCAGGCAAGTGCAGCCCACTGAAGGAAAATTCGAGTTCTGCGCCACAACAGGCGCCTCAAGCACTGCTACCTACGCCGAAACCGCTCCTGCCTACTCCTATAGGCCCGCAGCTCCCTTCCGTACAATCTGACAGATCGAATGGCAGGGGGCCTTCTACGCCTCCTCCTAGAAATGACTTGCCTCGACCTGATAAAAGTAGCCAGCCTCAAAATATATCCACCAACCAGCACGCACAACAGTTTCAACCGTCAAATCAAATTCCGCCTTTGATGGCTATTAATCCTCAAATGAATATGTGTGTTCCTCCACCTCCATTGAATGGCCAAGGTTTTGTAATGCCTCCGTTCTTTCCTGCCGATCAATATGGTATGATGATGCCACCATTTCCACCGAGTCCGATGATGGGTCCGAGTGGGTGGGTGGCTCCTCCTCCGCCTCCTCCCCCTCCACCTCCGTCCACCGGCGAATCTTCCACCGGCGGGTCTCAAGGACGAGGTTTAGGACAGAGCGGTTTCGAGTCAGATTCCAGAAAACATGGAGGTCGCTCTGGCGGGCTCGGAAGTTCGACCGCATATGGCGCGACTTCTGGCGGTGGCTTGGGCTCCGGTGGAGGCCTCAGCTCCGGAGGTGGGCTGAGCTCCGGCGGAAGTCTAGGCTCTGCCGGAGGCTTGGGCTCTGGCGGAGGCCTAGGCTCTGGAAGTGGGCATGCCTCGAGCGGAGGCCTCGGTTCTGGCCAAGGCCTGAGCTCCGATCGAGGTCATGGCCCCGGCGGAGGTCTCGGCTCTGGTGGGGGCCTTGGATCCGGCGGAGGGCTCGGTTCTGATAGCAACCAAGCCAGTTCTCGGTCGAAGGGCCGAGATAGGCGCCGGCGTGGAAGAGGACGGGATCAGGACGACTATGACTCGGAATGTCCGAGTTCAGGCGGTCTCGGGTCTCAAGGACTCAGTGGCAACGACGGCGGCGGCCTCGGGCAGGCTGCCGGCTACGGGTATTCCTCTGGCGGTCTCGGTGTGCCCCACGGGACCTTATTGCCGCGCATGCTCCCCCTCAATGGCGTAGAGAACTTGGGACCACAAGGTGCTAACTTTACAGCATTTGGCTCTTATGGGCCTAAAAATAATAACAAACGAAATGTTGACAGTCAATCAGAAAATGGACCAAATGAAAGCTACAACGATCAAACTAGAAATGTTATGGATTATTATGGTCCACAAAATATGGGCCCTGGGAGGCCATACGGGGTCGGTTTGGAACAAAGTGGGATGAACGGTGCGCAGGCAAATGGCTCTGTGGGGTACAATAACGACCGTCAGAGGAATCGTCGACGGTGAATACGACCGAGGTTTGTTACATTCAAACCAATGCAAACTCACCTCTTTAACACACACACACACACACACTTGCTATATATCATCGCATAGGAAATGTGCGACTATTAATGGGCCCATGGCTACTATTGTTGGGTGCAATGTCGTGTTTTCTTTATAAAGTACATGTTTATAAATTTGACTAGACAGAAGAGGAAAACAAAGTCATTTCTTTTTATTTATAAGATTTATTTCTTTTTACAGAAAATGGACATAATGGAGACTCTCGTCGACGAAGGAGACGTTAAACGATAGTGAAGTAACAAGACTAAGTGGAACATATTTTTAAGTTATAATAAGCCAGATTATGCATGAATTTCATTCCATCTGTGTATTTAATGTGTTTTTTGTTTGTGTCGGTAACATTTAGCAGTTCATATGGCTATTTGTACCAGGAATTGCATGGATAGAACCAATCTATTTTGTCTTTGTAGATACCAAGATCTGCTATATAATTTTTAAAATTTGCAATGTAATTGTAAGTCGTGATTGTATGATCTATAAAATACACTCAAGCTATGGATTCGCAAAACCTCACTGTTATTATTTAATACTAAGTACATAACACTGGTACCTATAAATTTATTCGGAATGACATATAAAATGAGCTGTAGCGGTTTATTTAAGTGCAGGAAACACATAAGCTGGATAAATTCATGTAATTTTCTTTAATTATGTTAATGCGAACAAACCTCAATAAAGTACTTCTTTCTCTTATAATAATGATACTAGAGTGACAAGTTGAGTACCTACCATCCATAATACTATTGAATAATATTAACCTTTCAGGCTTTATTTTGACTATTGATTTTAAGTAAACTCATATTATATTGTGAGTGAAAATAAAGTTTTGCACTACCCACTATAATTTATTATTTCAATAATGATGGTTTTCCTTACATGAACATACGAAAAAAGAACTTATAATGATGTATAGGTAGGTTAGTAGTTATTTTCAACAGGTGAACTTGATAACTGTACCTACCTATTAGTTAAATAACGACCATAGCAGGTAGGTGCATCAATACTACACTATAGTACACCTACCTGCTATAAAACGAAAGTTCAAAACTTGTTAGATTTATATATCGCGTAAGGTACATGAAATGAAATGAAATTGTTTATTTATCCAAATAGGCCTTCACATACATTTTGATAGACTACAAGGTAGGTAGGTACTTATTGTTTAATTGATGTAATTTGAAAGCAAGTGGTTATGGTATGTAAAGAAATCAATAAAATGAAAAACGATGTTTTCAGTCGGTAGTATGATATAAATAAATACAAAAAATAATATAAACTCTACGAATAATCTCTTTAAGGCGATGATAGCTCAGTGGTAGTGACGTCGAATACCGCGGCGAAGGTCGTGGGTTTGAATCCTACAATGAGTTTGAGCTTTCGGTGAAGGAAAACATCGTGAGGAAACCATAGCACGGTGGTAGGGTACTTTGTGGTACCCGACTGGCTGGCTACCACCCTCAAGTTGAAAATCTGTCGCCAAACACCTATCGGTGTGCACACATCCGACAGCTGCACTTGAGAGCCAGTTCCGATCTAGGCTTTGTGTGCTTACCACCTTCGGCCACATCACTTACTATAGTGAGATTGTAGTCAAACACAAGCCTATACAGAATAAAAATAAAAAAAAAGAATTACTTATTCGTAGTATAAACTCCAGGACGACTGAAAGTGACAGCTACGCTCTACGCTTGACAGCCAGTTCCCATCTAGGTTTTGGTTTAATAATCAAAGAGGTTTTGTGTGTTTATATTCTCTTTGGGTTTTGTGTGCTAAGCACCTTCGGCCACATCATCACTTACCAAGGTGAGAATGCGGTCAAACATAAGGTTACCATAAACCAAGTTTTCGTAATCATCGAGATTTCCAGACAGGATCGTTGCATAATTTCAACTCAAAGAGTAAAATAATGTTAAAGAGATTCAGCCTAATCCATACCTACCTAAGTAGCTAATAGCCACAGACCTGTGCCGATGCTGGTCAGGAGATGATATCAACGTTATGAACCGATGGGTAACTCAAATCAAATCGGGTTTAGTTTTTAACAACTAGTACCTACCTAAGACTAATTTTGATTTACCTACTACCGAACTACATATTTTAGTTTTGGCCTATTTTTGGGGTTCCGTACCTCAAAAGGTAAAAAAAGGAACCCTTATAAGATCACTTTCTTGTCTTGTCTTTGAAATTAACAATTCTAGGTCAACCGGAAGTACCCTATAGGTTTTAGGTCGAAAACCTATATGGTAGTTCCCGTTGACCTAGAATCACGAAATTTGGCAAAAAGCAAGGTCTTACAGCCTACAAATAAATGGAAAATTCAAAAAAATAAAAAAAGTTGAAAATTAAAGGATGTCCCCATACATACATAGTTACCTCCAATTAAGATGACCTCTGAGTTGTATCGGCGCTCATACAATTTAGGGATCTAGCTTAATTGGCACCAACGTCAAAATAATAAGGTAAGAAAACGTTATCGAAACCGTGATGAACGAACTATTTACAAGTTTGTACGGAACGCTCGGTGCGCGAGTCCGACTCGCACTTGACCTGTTTTTTCATTCATAATGGGGTAGTAAAGAATACCTGATACTTGATTGGTCCGACGAAAACCTAGTATATGCCACAGAGTACCTTTTTGTATAGGCATATACAAAATGGTACTCTGTACTAGGGTAGGTACGAGGCTTTATAACATCCTTGGGTATGGGCACATAAAAAAGGTAGAAGGAGCGTACGTAAACAAAAAACAGTCTGCAATGAAGTGAAGCATCTTGCACGAAGTTGCGTGCGTGACCTGCACGTACACGTTATCCAGCGTCGCACGGGAAACATATCGACTTCCTTTTAAAAAAATTGGCTTCCTTTGCTGTGCTTCACTTTAAGTGCGTGGGGCTCTGTCTACCTTTTTTATTTGGTCTGAGGGTACAGTGGTAAATAGAAGAGGTAACCATGACAATCTAGGAACAGTTTCCATCTAAAATAAAGTTGTGTCAATCGTAGTTTGTTTGTAATACCTACCTATGTTATTGTGTATTTTTCTATAAGATATTGTTACCTAAAATTATTAGTCCCAGACAATGAGCTTTTGCGTGGATTTAGTATCTGAAGATTCTTTTTATGAAAATATTACACTGGGCATTACGAAACATTTGGGTTAGCCTACTAGTTGAAATATTTATTATAATTTGTGTGCATTGGCGTGAAGTTGATAGTTGTGGCATAATATGAAACTAATAAATAGGATGATGTTGAATCCTACGGTGAAGGTCGTGCGTGTGTTCGAATTCTTCAATAAGCGTGAGCTATCGGTGAAGGAAATGATCGTGAGGAAACCATAGCATGGTGGTAGGGTACTTTTAAGTAGGTACTTAACTGGCTACCACCCTCCAATTGATGATCTGTCGCCATGCAACTACGGGTGTTCCAAAAGCTGCACTTGAGAGGCAGTTCCCTTTGACCACATATTCAATTATCACGGTGAGATTGTGGTAGAACAAGCCTATCCATTGTAAAAAAAAAAACATAGGGTAACAATAGGTACTACTTACCCAAAAAAGTATCTACATATATTAAATTTCGACCTTCATTAGTGTCCTCTTAGGGCCTAAACTGAAGAAATAGTTTTGACTTTGACTAATTACTTTCTTGCCTAATCTTTCTAATATAATAAAGGAAAGATTTGCATGTATGTAGGTATGCAACGAATAAACTCAAAAACTACGGGGTCGATTTCAAAAATTCTTTGGCCATTTGAATGCTACATTATTCCAGATTAACATAGGCTATATTTTTATCCCGGGATAATATAAGATCCCACGGGAACGCGGGTGAAACTGCGGAGGATATTTTATTATAAAGCTACATTGTTGTTAGTGAATATTTGATTGATAGTAAATAATAAAACAACTGATAAACTATGGATATTTGCTACTAATAACCATAATTATAAGAATCAAGGTTCTGCCCCATGGATTTAACTCGTGTTCCTGGGATTAATGGTACCTATGTCACTATCCTGCCCATAAACTACTTAAATGTTATAGTCACGTTGATCTTTTGGCCTTTTGCTCCATTGCTGTGTGAAAGGTTATACCAACAAACATTTATATCGGTAATAAATACGAGTTCATTTGGGTTACCAACTACATGTTCGGCTATATTTTTGTAAAAAGTTATGTTTATTGCACTCTTTTTAATTTACGTTTTCTTGTCAGACTGCCTTACTTTGGCAACCATAGAAAACATGTATAAATAAAACAAGTAATGTTATATAAACAACAATGTATATATAAATTAATATTTCATCATATCTATTAGTCACTTCTAAACAGTTACAACTACTTAGTATTCATTTGGTCTGTGGTTACAACCATTCAGGAATTGAAAAAATCTCTTGTGACTTTAATGGTTCCATTGATGGACTAAAAAGGTGCCTTTGTATGCACTTATTAATAGACTGAGTCTTATTAAAAGGCACCCAGTTGACATCTGAATAGGCACTAACAATTCTAATATTATTTTTCTTTCTAAGTTTTTTGTTTGTTGTCTATGGGTAAGAAAATCACTCACACAACATAAGAATCACAAAACAAACTTTGCAAACTATAGAATTATTGAACTTATTACTATTGATAAGAGTTGGCCCTATGCTTTGGTAGAAATAGAAATCCATCTGGTACAGGACCCAACAACATTTCACTTATTTTAATCCAATCTGCACAGTTCCCAGATGCCATTAATGTTTCCAAATCATCTCTGCCAAAATAGGAAGGTGGTCTTTCATTAATTTGCTGTGGAGGATGTTCCAATAAACCAACAGGAACATAACGATATAAAAATGACAGCCATTCAAGTAAAAATCTCCTAGTGCTTTCAACACCTTGCATGTCAGAACCCCAATGTTCCAAACCGTAATTTGTGTATTTCTTTAAAATTTCAAATCTTTCCTTACTACTTATGTCCCAGAGCCGTTGTTCTTTAATTTCTGTAAACAACCAAGGTTTGATTAATGCTCCACGTCCAATCATAACACCTTGAACAGTTGGTGCAGTTTCTCTTCTATGAACATAGTCTTCATAACTTAGGATATCTCCATTACCATAAACTGCACAGGGAGCTGCTGCCTTTGCACAGGTTTCAATGTATTCCCAATCAGCTGATCTAGTATAGCGAGCCTCTCTTGATCTTCCATGAATTGTTATAAGTGAGGCCCCCCATTCCTTCATATTTGGTACAATGGTATGAGTTATTTTCTTGTCTTGATACACACCTGTCCTCATCTTGACAGTGAATGGTATATCCAGTACTTTTGAAGCACTTCTTACTGAGCATTCAAAAGCATTCTGTCTATGCATCATACCACAGCCTCCACCTTTTTTGTAAATCAAATCAATGGGACATCCTAAATTTAAATCTATGAAATCAAGTTCTGTATTTTCTTTTAGTAATTGGGCTACTTTAGCTATAATATATGCATTATTTCCACATATTTGTGCCCCAAACAAGTCCTCTGAAGAGTGTCTTTTGACTAAAGCCCATTCTTGTTTCATTCCTTTAAGAAGAGACTCACATAGAGCCATTTCTCCACAAGTAATATCGGCACCAAATTCCTTGCAAATTCTTCTGAAAGGTAGATTTCCAACAGTAGTGAGAGGACTGAGGTACAATTTGTCATGCCAATCTATTGCTTTCTTTTCTTTGGGTAAAAGTTTTATTAAGTCCTCATCAGTTACTATGCCACTATTAACAGTTTGTTTTTCATTGTCTTTACAGTCTACAGAATCTTTGTTATGTACATTATTTCTCTTATCTAAATGTTTTACAAGCTTTTCAGATAAACTAAAATCATATTTTCTTTTCTGTAATTGTGTTTGTAATGTTGGTTGTATGGTATTCCTAATATCATCTTTCCACTGGTCCACTTTTTCCTTATCAACTATGTTGAATCCTTCTTCTGTTAAGTGACTTAAGCCAAATCTACAAGCAATTCCTCTAGGGCACCTACCACGAATGCTGAATACATGGCATGTATCACCTAAATCTTTAGGTTTGGATTTTAAGTAATCAAGAGGATTATGTATATACTTGCAATTATTGTATTGACATGGCTTCAACTCATTCGCTGATTCAACACTGAGTATACTTGGACAAGGTTTGCTTTCTTTATTATCTTGAAATGTTTTTGGCCTTGCCTTATTTTGACCCTTTTTTTTATTCTTTACACTCGTTGTTTCTATATTTGTTTGTTCACCTTTGGTTTTTTTATTCTCAATATTAGTTATCGCATCAATATCATCTGTTGGTTTGCGCTTGCCAAGTGAATTTACAGTGTCTTCATTATTACTTTTGATTAGTTTTTGGATAATGAATTCTTCTTTTATGGCACATATCCCTGCATTTATTTTAGTCATCACGAACGATAAAAGTACTGCACACTCGAGTTCAGATAATTATTCGTTTTGAGTCCGGGTGAGTTCAGCGAAGCAGACACTGTAACATAATGGTTGATTCTCCAGTTGTCTTTACTTAATTTTGCTTGTTATCGTTTATGCTTATCATCTCCAAAGAGTATATAATTTAATCATATCAAGCATGATTTTTAGGTTATTTTATTTACCCAGACAAATTCTATTTCATTTGACATTTGTGTAGTGCTACCAACCGTAGTCTTTTTTCTGTCAGTGATTCCGAATAAAGGTGAACGCACACCTAATCGACGATACGCAATCATACATATTTCTGATTGTCCGTATCGCATCCATCATCAGAATCGATTGAGAAGCTTTCCACACGCCTCACACCATATACGATGTCATCATACGGCGCGGATACGTAACCTCGCTTATATAATTTCATACAGATAATCCTAACATTACGACTGCAGGTTCTTCCTTTGTGTTTAGTTAGGTGTGGCGATAGTTATTATTGATCTTTGTATACGGCAAACGAAACGAGAAAAGTCCTAACCGTTCGTATAGTCGTTGGCTAAAGTAATATTATATAAATGTATGTACTTACTTTGTTGACCAAAGCCAAAGGTTTAAACCTAGTATATTTATATTACTTGTATAATTTTAAATTACAGTCATATTGAATTTAATATCTAGGTACATACCTTAGATTTATGTTAGGTCGTTGGTCGGAGCGGCGCGACTACCTATCATTAATCTCATCTCTGTGCAATAGTCTGATTGAATTTATAACATACTGACGTGTATTTTATATATTATTATTTTCAGAATCTGATCCGCGTATATGCAATGTGAGTGTAGAACGCAGAACACCGTGTGACCGTGTAGCTCTATCTACTTGGGAACAACGTCATTCAGCTGTGCTACCAGATGATCTTCGGAATTTTTATGCATCTAGTGACGGGTTTCAGCTGATATGGCATTATAAATATTCAGGAAAGTAAAGTAGTTTTTTTTGTAAATAGTAGGTATCTAGTATTATAAATAGTAAGTAAATCTTTATTATAAATAGTAAGTAAATCTTTATTATAAATAATAAGTAAATCTTTATTATTTACAAAGTACCTACCTAATGGATTAGCAGATTTGGATGAAAATTGGCAATACAAAACAATGATTCTTTTTATTAACGTAAAATATCTTTGGAACACCCGTAAAACCACGGGGCGGAAGTAAATCTTAACTACACAACATGGTACATAATGATTTAGATCATGAGTACTTATAATTATACTAGCTGTCCCCCGCGGTATCACCCGCGTTCCCGTGCGATCTTATCTCTTACCGGGATAAAAAAAAGTAGCTGATGTGCTATTCCAGACTATTTATTTTTATTTTTTATTTTATTTATTTATGGACAACCAACAAAACAAACACTAACGCTAACATACAAATCTAAGCAATATATATAAATTGTAAGTGCTGCCTTACTTAAAGGTTGCCACTGCATGCAATGGTGGACTTTTATTTTTAAACTAACATTTTATGTGATAGTAGGTACATATGATAATCTTAAATAACATTATTATCATTACTTGTATAAAACGTAACATATAGGTATATAAGAAATCGTGCACCTACTCGGGCTCACTAAATTATAATTACCTATTATAAGATAAAGCAAAGAGAGATTGTAATCTAAAACAATAATAGTAGGAGGAAGGGGAACAGTAATATCGTTTTTGAATTTGGTGTGCTAGATGAATTAGTACCTATGTTTATTACTGAAGTTATTGAGGTTTAAAATGTTTCATTATTTCGTTTTTAAATTTGGTGTGACTGTAATGAAATATGTCTAATGTCGTATTTTGACTCAATTTGTTGTATTGCGTTTGAAGCCTGTTAATGGTTGAGTTTTGTCCTAAATTGCTTTTAGCGGGCTTTGATTTGAAAACTTGGGCCCTTTTCTTGCTTCTTTGTGACTTCTTTGGTGCATTAAATGTTATAGAGTTCAGTAAACTAGGGCAATCTAGGACACCGTTTACGAGCCTATGTAAGAATAAATGATCGATTAACTGCCGACGGTTGTATAAACTAATTAATCTAAAATATTTTAAACGATCATTGTATGACGGAAGTTTTTTAGCCAGATGGCTTTGGTAACTTAAATGCCACAAGAATCGTTTTTGTACACTTTCGATGCGTTTAATATAAACTTCGTAGTGTGGTGACCACACGGTGCTACAATATTCTAGTCCGGATCTAATAAGTGAATTAAATAATATTATTTTGGTAGATGGATTTTTAAAAACCTTACTATTCCTAAGTATAAATCCTAAAATTTTGAATGCATTGGTGGTAATTTTATCAATGTGTACCTATATTGAAGCGAAGTTTACTGTCCAACTGAATGCCAAGATCGCGAACTTCAACCAATTTCTTTAGGACATTATTATGAATCGTATAGTTATGAGTGTGATCTATTTTGCTCCGTGAAAATCTAATAAAATAGCATTTTTCAGCATTCAGTGACATCTTATTCTCAATACACCATGAGCCTAGCCTATTCAAATCTTCTTGAAGTAGATCTATATCATTTTTAGTCTTAATCTGTCTCGCAATTTTTAAATCATCGGCAAATAGATATATATATGAATGCTTGAAGGAAGAAACTACGTCATTAATAAAAATGCTGAACAATAAAGGACCTAGGTGGGAACCTTGCGGTACACCGGAAGTAGCCAAAATTGCAACTGATGAGTATCCATTTACCACCACCTTTGAATAGCGGTCCTTCAGGTAAGATTGGCACCACGCTTGTAAATTTCCAGTGATGCCGTATTGAGAGAGTTTGCGCAGAAGTATTTTGTGGTCTACTTTATCGAAGGCCTTACTGAAGTCCGTATATATAGCGTCCACTGGTACACGTGCATCTACAGATTCAGCAATATCAGTTACAAAACACATTAAGTTGGTAGCAGTTGAACGTGCTCTCATAAACCCGTGTTGATATGGAGTTAGCAGGTATTTTATATGCCATGATATGATGGGACATATAAGAGACTCTAGGACCTTGGCAAAAATTGACAATATGGATATAGGTCTAAAATTTAAAACGGAAGAGATATCACCAGCCTTATGGATGGGGACAATTCTTGCCTCCCTCCATACTGCCGGAAAGGTACTTGTTGTCATTGATTTGTTATAAATTACAGACAGAGGATGTGACAAACATTTAGAGCAACGTACTACAAACAGAGATGGGATTACATCACAACCCGCTCCCTTGTGCGGATCAAATCTTTTAAGAGCGTTGAAAACCTGGTCTCTAGAAAATAAAATGTTACCGATTGAGAGCCCGTTATTGTTTTCTGTAACCACGCTGTCCAAAATATCTGCCTGGTGACTAGATGATGGATTGTATACTGTGGAAAAGTAAGAAGCGAAGAGATTACTAATGTCTTGGCCATTAGAAGCTACTGCGTCATTGTAATTCATAACTGATGGGTAGGAACTATTGTTACGTCGTTTCTGTTTTAAAAAGCTCCAAAATTGCTTGGGGTTAGATTTAATTGATTCTTCAATGCTATTAATATATTTTCTGTAACAAACGGTAATGAGATTGCGACACCGTGTCTTAAGAATATTGTACGAAAACCGATCTAAAGGATTGCCATATTTTAAATACTTAACTCGATATTTGTGTTTTTCTTTTAGCCGACTTTTAAGGTCATGTGAATACCAAATTGGAACCTTACTATTTTTTGGCTTACTAATAGGAACATGTTTACTTATCACACTGTTAATAATTTTATAAAAAGCGTCTGTCATGTCATTTACTGACTTGTGCACCGATAACTCATCATCCCAGCATATAGAATTGAGTTCTTTGACAATATTATCATAATCAGCTTTGTAAAAATTATATATTTGTTTTGTGTTGTTGGTAAGCGATTTAAAATTTGTATTAGATGTGAGCTTAAACTCAATTGGTGGATGATGACCGTCAATATTACAAAGCGGTGAATCTGTCTGCACCAGACATGAAATTTGTATATTAGATAGAACTAAATCTAGGATTTTCTGGTTTTTGTTTGGTACACTATTATACTGTTTAAAATTATTAAACGACATGAAATCCAACAGAATATTCGAACACTCGTTATTAGACATACCAGCTAGGGATTCAGTATTTGTTATTTCCCACGTTATATTGCTTAAATTAAAGTCTCCTATAATTAAAGTGTTAAATTGGGACTCCATTATCCGATTTACATTGTTTATAAAATGTTGCAATAATTATATCTTTTTGTACGGGTGGAGGCATGTAAACGCTGCATATCAAAATCTTTTTAGACTTACCAGGTGAATCAACTGATACCCATAAATCTTCGCATTTGCTTTCATATTCGAATACTCTGCTTGAGGCCAAATGCCTCGAAACTGCGATTAAAACCTCACCCCCCGATTTAAATTGATGAAACCCGCTCGTTTCGCGGTCGCGCCTATATACGAAGTACTTATCATTGAATATCTCTGAGTCATACACACTATTGTTCAACCAGGTCTCGCTTAAGATAATTATGTCGCAGTCACAACAAACTATGTTTTTATATAATTCTTCCGTTTTTGTCCTCATTCCTCTCACATTCTGATAGTATATGCTAAGGGAAGAGAATTTTATTATATAAATATAAAAAACAAGCTTATAAAAATCTAAATACATAATTAAATGAGTGCGACAAAATATTATTCAGTAATTTTTTTTAACAACTCTAAGTTTCGCACGTGAATATATTCTGTCGTCTCGGTCTTGCGCATAAATATTCTCCCACCGCGTACCCACACAAACTTATAATTAAGTTCCTTCGCACGCAATCGGGCAGCAGCATGAAGCGCTTTATTCTCAGGCGATAGATTTTCAACGACGTAACTTGCGGTTTTCTTAGCGTCACCGAATCCTAGGTGAGACGTGTTTAGTTTTTCGTGTAGATGAGTTTTATTGTACTCCATTGTTGCCGCTAATAGTGAGTCGCGCATGCGAGGACTGTTAAATTTTACGATAATTGAGCGAGGACGCGGGTTATTAGAATTTATTTTGGCTACTCTGGAGCTAAAGATTACATCATTGTCATTGATCGGGTTCTTCACTGTATCGCCAAGTTTTTTAATAATATTTAAAATATTCTCCGATTTGTGTTCCGGTACGCACTGTAGTTCCAAGTTGGCCGCACGGGATATGAGTTCTATGCTGTTAAGACGATTTCCTAGTAATTTTAATTTAGACCGAAGCGACTCATTTTCATTTTGTAGGACATGCACTTCTTTCTTGTTAGCAGCTATCTCGACATTTAAACTATCGAATTTTTCACTAAAAAAATTCAACGAATCCTTGAAGCTATTAATGTCATCCTTAAAATCTCGCAGTTGGCGGTTAAGTTTATCAGAAAACTCATTAAGGTACTCTCTCATGGTATCATGTAGCTCAGTTTGGATTAAAGCACGCAGGTCCATATGTGGTATATTATAGTTCGGCGAACTTGTAGGGGATTCCGTCGTCACCGACTTCTTGCGCTTAGAGACACCCGAGTTCGATGCACTAGTCTTGGGTGTTGTATTGGTGCTTAAAGATGGTCTTACCGGAGTGTTGACATTCCCACCCTTCGGTCGTTTACTGTGACAATCAGGGCATAGCCAATTAATTTTTGAATCTGACTGTGGCTTGTTAACACAATCATTATGGTAAGACTTTTTGCAACACGAACAATCCAGGTACTCGTTGTTTACAATAATTCTCTGGCAAGCCTCGCAATTACGCATGTTTATTCAGTGATTTTTACGTCCGTCCGCAGGTAACTAAGTAGCGGAGACAGCAATTATGCAGCTATCTCTTATCGTGCCGGGGGAGAAGTGCGGGCGTCCCGAGCCAAGAAATAGCCGAACGGCGATAGCGATATCACTTTATCTTGTTTCACCACGATTTATTAATTTATTTTAATCACTCAGTTACTTTACATGGATAATTAGTACTACACTGGCTTTACTTAGAGGACAAAATTCTATGAACGGAGTAGTATACATATATTAGAACATTAAAAACGCGTCCACCTCTGACAGTAACAAACGATATTTCTGTACTATAATCTATCTCTGTGCCAAATTTCATCCAGATCCGTTACAGACATTCAGGCGTGCTTGAGTAACAAACATCCATCCAAACTTTCACATTATAGGTAATATTAGTGGGATTTTTACCTATGTATATATTCTTGTTTACAGCCGACGAAATATTACCTGTCGGTTCCATTCGTGTGAATTCATTGAATGAGTTGTGTCTTTCGCCAGCTTTGAAAGATCTTCTTGATTTCTCTCTTACGAGGCCACACGTGAACCCTGGACCTGTTCTTAACACTAAAAGCAAGGTCTTCGAGTTAGATACCTGCAGAACTATTGGCAAGGTAACTTTTAAGTCGAAATTCTACCAACAGTTGAGTTTTGGAAGTGGTGCCCAACGTGGGACCCATAATTTGTTTAAAATATTTATGAAATAGAATCACATAAATTATCGTTATTTACTTTTAACAGGTATGCCTAGTTTACACCGGAGGCTCATGGTCAGTGTGGCTGGCTACACGTGAAGGTGGTTGGGGGTGGCTCGCGGATTCTTTCACACATTACTTCAGAATGGCACTCGTCCATCTGGGATTGCCGGGGTGGCAAGCCGCTTTTGCTAATTTGCCACTGATACCTTGGGCAGAGGTAGACAATACATAAATATAACGACAAATTCTGGAAGCAAACAGAATTGCTCTAACTGCACCTAGTTCTAAATAGGCGTCGACAAATTCTGATATAGGTATATTTAGCGACAAATTAGCGAGATTCCAAATTCAAATTCGTGAATAGGTATGGTCATGCAAAGACGGGGCACACTAACACATTAATCTCCGTCATTCTTTTTTTTGTTTGCAATTTGATGGCCTATCTATACCACATTGTTTTTTTTTAATTATGATATAAGTACTTATATTTTCATAATATTATTATTTTATTTAAAGTATCTATCTACGTAAATTGGTAGCTGATTAATTTACTTCTGTTTCAGCAACTATTTCTTCTTTTAGCACCACATTTGTTGGAAAAGACAGATTCAGAGAACACTGCGATACTAATAGGTGGTGAGACTGGCTTGAACCACATCGATCCAAATATATTCAAAACTTCCGTGCGTCAACATAAAAATACTACGCGTCAAACCAATCAGTAGAAAATACAAATTTAATTAAAATTACAGTACGGACGCGTATGCAATAAGTACTGTTAAAACTGTTTAGAGATATAATTGGAATTCAATAAAATATTCCATTAGCATTCAGCAGTTTTATTTTAAATTAATCTAGTAGAAAGAGCATGAAAATAAAATTAAGCGATGCAGTTACATAATGTATATTGAATAAATTCTTGACACAATAAAATTTACAGCTAATTAACGAAACAAAATGGACGGAATGTGAGATTCTTAATGAAATACAAGCTAGGTTTACAATAAATGTAGCCTAAAGTAATACAATACAAGCATGGGTCTAAGCCGTCAAAATCCGGCTCACTTTAGATATAATACTTCTTTATTTCTATTGCATACAAACATCGTTGCATTATGTTAGAATAATAGAATATAAATGTTCACAAACCAACACTAATTCGTAATATTTAATTATTCTATTATATTACATGATGATAGATAACAGAAGCACATTCTCAAAGAATCATGACAGCATTTGCACAAAAAGAATTGATCAAGATACAGTTATCAATATTTGATTTAAAATATATTTCTATTAGGGAAGAAAGTAAATAAATACGAGCGTTAATGTCACATCGATAGAGTCGACCGCCTCGGTGTACCGCGGGTATATTTTTCTTCTTGATCCTCACTTATTAGATGAAAATAGACCAAAAACTCTAAACTACCTATTTTTTTGTACAAATCAGTGTAGGGTCGCCATGTTTTTTTTTTGTTTTCTTAAAATTATTATAGCGTGATTGTCTTCTTGTGATGTTATTCTTAATACATGTTCGTAATTAGGCGAAAATATTTCTTAAAAGTACAACTGACAACGTAAACCTATAAAAGAATATGCCCATACATAAAAACCTTAATATATTAATATACATAGTATAAAATGTTGTTACTTACATAGGCCATAGCTTTATGATAATCAAATTCTATATAAAAGTGAGATGCCTTTAATTTTAAGGTGGGTTTCCTAAATAATACACAAGTTTTTGTAGAAAATTAGTTGAGAGTAGAAAATCAAGTTTAAAATTAAAATTAGCTGATTAATGGCGATTATTTTTAGAAATGCCATAATTTATAGTGATGGTAACAATGTAAATTCAATGTACCTACAAGAGATTGAAGGATTGGAATGACTTGCCGAGTTATAGCAACAGTTCGTAGCAAATTCACGCGTGGCACATCATATTACATAATAATATTCTACATCATATTACATAATACTTCATTACAACTAAGAATATAATGCAAATTGGATGAGATGCGAGATTTTTAAACTTTTTTGTCTCCGCTTCGATCCACTTTAAAGGATATGCATACTTACCTTAATATTATTTAATTTTACATTTAGACTTAAACTAACATACATTGGTGCTGATTTTGTTGTTTAAAAACTAATTATTTAAGTTCACTATATCCTTACTAACACAAATAATAAGAAAATGAAAAAATGTTGCCCTCTCAAGTTTCTTTTCCACATAAAATATAGTCATTATCAATAGGGGCACGATAACATTGGCTTATATTCACAAAGACTCTATTTCCATTCCGTATTGGTTAGACATATTAAGATTAAATTAGTTTAATTCGTAAACAACACAATCGGCATTATTTTCATTTAATTTAGCTTTTAAATACAACCATGTGATGTTTTCTAAGTCTTATAATAGTTGATTGAAAGGTACAAAATGGTTAAGTATTATCGTATCTTACGCCAGCAGACAAAATAGTGTCTGTAAGCACGGTGATGTAGTGTATAATCGTTTAAATAAAGCTGTTATCAAAAATTGCAGTGGATTTATTACTCGGCAGCAACAATTAAATATATTTTAAAGGTTGTCTAAGCTTATTTTTTAAATATTAATCTTTATTTTCATAAGTCAGTGCGGTGATGTGTAATTAGCTTTATTTTTAAATGGCGCATTTACACTAGATGTGTTAGTAGATGTAAACGCAGCCTAGATATAAGTGAACATGTGGCTTTCAAATATATGCCTCGATCGTAATTTATCCAATGTAAATGCGTCACAAATAGCGAGCGGCAATAATATTTCATCGATGTATTTCAAACGCCACCTAATAAATGAGCAAGTGTTAATAAATCCAGCTGACAGGCACCCACTGGTGGTCGGTGGACAGCGAGTGCAAAGCGTCATTTATCTTAGAGTAGGTCGTATCTACATTTTGATTAGTGATCACGAGGTCGATGTACTTCTCGTATTGTCGATGTATGCGGGCGCTGTCCTCTAGCGTTTCTTTCATGTCTTCTTCCTGTGTTTACGTATTTATTTAAATAATGAGACATATATCTGTAAGTTAGGAGATGGATTTTGCAAAACTGGATATTTTGATGTGCTAAAATAGTGTCAACATCTAAAGGATTATGGGAAAATATAAAGTACAATAAGCTGCCGGTTTATAAGAAAATTTATTATCACGGTAAGAATTTGGTAAAACTAATATTATACTGACTGACTTTGGGCCAGTGACATAAACATTGTTGTAACAGTGATGTCTATTTAACTTTTGCAGCATCAAATAACAGCCAGAAAATACTTTTTTTTCTTCGCTGGCAATCATCCGTTAGGACATTTCTGCCAATGTCAAGTTATATTATTCCTCTTTTTTCTATAGTCTCGTTATATCGCATTCACAGTAAAGTTAGTCATCGTCAGTTAAGTCAGATCAGGTTTTAGTGAAATTGGCGGCAGTTCCACTAAAAATTTTCCCGGACTTTTTGGGACAACCTGAAAAGACACGATACACGCTTTCATTTAATTTCACTTCACTGGTGTACTTACATTGATCTTTATTGGATAAAATACCACCGATATTATTCAATAAAACTCATATACACGAATCTAGTGTTAAGTTTTTGCTATTATGTGGTGTTTCAATAAAGAGTTTTCTATCGATCTATCTATCTTAATGAAAACTAGCTGTCCTCTGCAGTTTCACCCGCGTTCCCGTGGAATCTTATCTTATCCCGGGATAAAAATATAGCCTATGTTAATCTGGAATAATGTAGCATTCAAATGGTGAAAGAATTTTTGAAATCGGCTCAGTAGTTTTTGAGTTTATTCGCTACATACATACAAATCTTTCCTCTTTATAATATTAGTATAGATAAAATGAAAACTCAACGTCACTTTGCAAGTTCCCGCCAAAAAGTCCACTTAAATAAATGTTTAACACACTAGCCATTAACCATAGATTGAATAAGATGCCTTACCTCATAGAGCGAGGCGAGTGACTCGAGGGTGCGCGCCCGGCGGGAGCTGTAGCGGATGGAGCTCTGTCTGTCGAACTACACAACACAACGCACCGCATGCGCACAATACGTAAATAATGCATCCAATCAAATAATATTAAAAAAAAACATAATGGGGAGGCATGCATAATATTTTTTTCAAGAACTGATAAAAACAATTTTCTATTCAAGCTTTCCTTTACGGCCAGTTCCATGGAGCTCAATAACATCTCACCATCAATGATGTAGGTATAAAATGAATCAATAGAGCTGATTAAGGACTCTAGAAACTGGTACAATCATGGAGACGGCAGGAGTAATAAAATTGAGCGGAGGGATGGTTATAAAAAGATTTTATAAAATTTTGCAGGCCAAGAAGAGCAGTAAATGTATAATAATCATCAATAATTCTATCAAACTACTACATGTCCGCTCTGGATTAACTCATAACAAATTCATGCTACGTTGAAATATAAAGCGATTGAAATAAAATCTCATAAATCTACGACACGTTTTCAACCTTATGCATAATATACCTAGTTAAGTTTATAATTACCGTTAGATTGCGATTGGACGCGTACGTGAGGTTTCTTAGCTGTTCGATGCCTGGTGCTGAGATCATGACAACATAAGGCAGGAATTCACTGCTGTTATGAAGCAGTTTCAATGATTGAGGAGCGCAGTCCAATATGCACATTTTACCTGGAATTTGTTTTAGGAGTGTTATATTAAAGTACTAAGTTGTTCCCCGTGATTTCACTCTATCTTTTTTCGGGATAAACAGTAACTTGTTTTATTCCAGTAGGTATTTGTATAGTGATCTTCTTAGGTGCCAAGTTTCATCAAAGCCGTTCTGCCGTTTTTGCGTGATTGAGCAACAAACATTCAAACTTTTACATTTATTTATTTATTGCACATGTACCCTGTAGGGGCGTTTGCAAGTAAATTTCGCAACAATGGAAAATTATAATATTAGTTAGGATTAATAAAGTGCATTAACACTGACCATCCTTAATAACAGCTCTAATGGAGTCCAAGTGGGTCCCGTACAGGTGTCCATTGTGTTCCCCGTACTCGAGGAACCGTCCCGCGTGCGCGTCTCGCTCCATCTCGTCGCGCGACACGAACCAGTATGACTGACCACTCTCCTCCATCGGCCGCGGAGGGCGGGATGTATCTGGGATGTTCATATATAGCATCTTAGAAAACTAACTTACTAATCATACTTTTTGCCGGGAACTTCGTTTTATTTTCATTAAATCGTGTATTTAGAGTTTTATTGAATACTCGTAAATATCGGTGGCGTTTTGTCCAATAATGTTCAATCTAAGTGCGTGCACTTGTGAAGTGAAATCGTGTATCGTGACTTTTCAAGGTGTCCCAAAAATTCCGTGAAAAGTTTTAGTGGAATGGCCACCAATTTCACTAAAACCTGACGTGACTTTGAATAACTTTACTGTGAACGTGATATAACATGAATGAAAAATAATAATAACATTGGCAGAAATGTCCTATAGGACAATAATTGCCATCGAAGACCAAACTTACTAATAGTTCTGGATGGGACGTGCCAATATATGGATTTTATTTCATATCTTATTTGAGACCAACAAGATATTCTGAGATACACCAGACAATATTGTTTAAATTACCATGCACCTTCTTGTGATGGTGGGAATCTATAACCGAGGGCCTATGGTAGGGCTGCTTTGACATATGCTGTACTATGACGAGGTGGATAGCTTTTCGGAAAAAAGTTGAGAGTGAATATAGGAATATACTCACGAGGCACAACAGCTCCGAACCTATCCGGGTGTTCTTGTATCAAACGGTTCTTGATGGTACGTCGGCCGACGCCGCGCGTGCCCACTAGTGCAAGGGTCCGGCGGAGGAATGGTGGAGTGCGAGCCACTTCTTCATACAACGCAAGTTCGGCGCCTTCTAGTTGCACGCTCGATCGAGACTCATATACGAACTTCTTTTTCTTTTTTGATATCTGTTGGTTAATGTTTAATTGCTGGGATAGTGAAATTGGACAGTGAAGCATCAGGTCATTAGGGATGTAGATGGAAATCGGCTTCCTTTTATTAAATGTGAGTGCGATAGTTTGTATGCGAACTTTGCATGATTTAGTTAACTATCAAAAGCTCTACTCCTGTTCATTAAATTGGTAACTAAATATAAAAGAAAGGGTGGATTTTATTATGATAAGATGTTTAACCATTTAGTGTTAGATATTTTTTATCAACAATAGGCTACATCCCAAATGATAAAGCATTAGCAAATAGCGATGTCAGATATATGCTAGACAGGGTATGTTGGCTAATTCAAAGTAGTTTAAAGGAAATTTTACAGGGATCAATGGTTTAAACAACAAAATAACCATTTACCGAATGTATCTCATCAATCAAAGACCTTTGATTTTATATCTAATAAGTACATCCGCAATTTAAGTAGAGAAATTATCACGTATGTTTACATACAGAACAAATGAAATGATTTGTCAACAAAATTGTACAATGAACATTCTCGTCACAATAAACAGCTGACATAATCGTGAGAATTATTATATTAATAACAATAGCTTTTTAATTACTCACTGTCAGATAGCTGTAGACAGTGGATTTCCTGGTTCAATATTCAAATTACAGAATGAAGAGTGAGTCATTAATACATTTTGCGAAAGTGAATTTTTCAATGAAATTACTTAATGCTTATCGCTCAGTGCGCGGCGAATGTCGTGGGTTCGAATCCTACAATGAGCTTGAACTTTCGGTGAAGGAAAATATCGTTAGGCACCCATAGTACGGTGGTAGGGTACTTTGTAGTACCCGACTGGCTGGCTACTACCCTCAAATTGAGTGTCTGTTTCCAAGCACCTATCATTGTGATCCGGTAGCTGTACTTGAAAGCTAGTTCTCATATAGGCTTTATGTGCTTACCACCTTCGGTCACATCATCACTTACCATTTACCTGAGATTGCGGCGAAACAAAAGTAAAAAAAAAGACTGCTTACCCTTGCACCACAAATGCTGATTTTATGAACGAAGTCAGCTTCAGGAGGTACATAGGCTTTGCGACGTTCCTCTAATTCTGGCGACGGTACCAAACCCACCACATCTGTGTTATCTACGTGGCTCGCTTGCCACCAATTTGGGTCTTTTCTATCTGAAACCTGAAAACACATATTTTTTAAATAAACAACACAAAGTTTAGGCTCTAATGAATTATACATAGATTTTTCTTCATCATAATTACAATATAAGTTTTGTACACTGGTTAGTTTTTGATTGTATATCATCTACACAAAGTAAGGATAGTAATACAGAAGTACAATTAAGCCGTCTAGACGGGGGATCATCTGGCCTCAGTAGGATGAGACCTTATTAAAGGATTACACTGACTAGACTCTGGCTTTTAACACGATATTAAAGGCGTCGTTCTACTGTATCTCTTTATACTGTGATGGTACTTACTTGTAAAATGTCACCTTTCTTAAATTCTAAACCAATTTCTTTGCATGGAAGTAGGGTGTCACCTTTAGGGTTGTAGTCAAAAAGGGCTCTCATGTAACACTGTAAAGAGATAAATTATCTATTTTTAACTGACTTAAAAAAAGGAGGAGGTTCTCAATTTGGTTGTATTTTTTGTAGTATATACTTTGTCAAAGTATTTCAAGTCAATAAGAATTTCTTTTCATTCTTATAAGAAATAGAGCATAGTATTTTTTGGGTTAAGAATATTTAATGAAATATTTTATTAGGAACAGGTATTCGAGACAAACTAATGTTTGGTTGCATTTGTTGAGACAAACTGGCAATCAACTTAACAATTATTCTTCTCAAATAAAGTCAAAATTATTTAGTACATAACATGAAAATGTTATATATAATGCCTTTTAAATTGAATATGTTCCCAAGATTATGGCACATTTAAATGGTTTTAATTTTATTGCATTAATGCAATAAATTAAAATAGAAATTTGTGGAACACTAACATGATACTGGTTTTGACATGATGCTGGTTAATTTAAAAAGTAGTAACTACTCACACTAAGCTTATTGGTCATGTGTGCACTCTTCTCCTTAAGATTAGGTCCAACTTTTAGTGTCATTCTATCATTAGGCTTAGCTACTGCTTCCTTGAGCTGTTCTTCAGAGTCAATATGCACTCCATCCACCTCCAGCAGGACATCACCAACAGACAGCAGTGCTTGTTTAGCGGCTGCACTGCCAGCCATTATCCTAGCTACTATGAGTTGTCCATGTTCATCTGTTGTTACCTGAATAAGATTTTTAAAAGTCAAAACATAATTTATTGTAATGGGTTATAGAAGGTGCCATCCACAAAGACACACCAATGTCATTAATACAACGTAATTTTAACTAGGCTACCAACCAATATTAAAATAAATGTCCAGGGGATTTGGCACTGAATGCCGAAATACAGGAATTCCATTCCTGGAAATACAGGAATTCCATTCCTAGTTCGGCAGCAGATGCTAACTATGTATTTTGAATTATATTTCTAGCCTTACTTGTAACTAAGATAAAAATTAAAAAAGAAAAGCTTTTTTTAATCCCTTACAGTGCAAGTGTGCATCCTTTTGCTAGTGTTGTAGTGCTGTTGATATGGCACAAAATACTTTTGTTCTATTTACTTTACTTTTGCTCAATTTAATTTGCTTTGATTGTCATATAGTTTGTTACAAACTATATGTAAAGGTACTTTTTTTATCTTTTATTCTGGATAAGCTTGTTTGACCATAATCTCACCATGGTAAGTGATGATGTGGACGAAGGTGGTAAGCACACAAAACACATAGCCTACTACTATTGCTGAAGGATTTGTAATTGGCCTTGTTTTTTTTATGTTGTTTATCTTACAAGAATATTGTATTCTCTGTAAGTTATTCCTTTAAACAATAAAATAAAAATAAACTATGTTTATATTGATATGTATATGTTGATATACAGCAATACAACACAAGCGAAAGGATGCTTGCACTGTAGGGATTAGGCAAAAGAGTAGAGCACATCTTCCTTCATGGATAGTACTACTTATAGATTGACCAATAAGAAAGATTTATGTTGAAAATATTTTTTCTGAAAGTAGAGTTTCATTGATCTAACTACAAAGTAAGATTATCTATCTAGTCTTATTCTATGTAAATTTCATTTTGTCAATCAGTGCTATATTTTGAAATCTGTAAAACTTAATAAGAATTGCAAAACTTACAGTGAGTCCCAAAGGTTGTCCAGGCACTTTTCTAAGGCCGACTACTTTAACAGTCTCCACAGGCATGTCTCCGTTCTCTTCAGGGCCCTTATCTAATGCCTCGGCAATGTCTTTACTCTCTTCTTTCACTGCTACCTCATCAATACCAGAGCCACGATCCAACCAAATTGCACCTATTTGATCATGAGCATCTATTAACGCCTGGAATTTAATTTATGCTTATCATCTTTGTTAAGTTGATATGTAATAACAGAACTATGGGATAGTTTATTGTGAGATCTAATAAGTAGAAAAAACATATATATAACAAAGTAAAATACTCTATAGAGGTCTATTTTCAAACTCAAAACTAATTTATTCAGTTTAGGTCTTGATAAAGCAGTTAAATTATTGTTAAAATTAACTCTACCACCAGTTCAGAATACATTTAAACTGACAAGACTCTGCATTAGCTTAAATAATAATAAATAAACTATAATAGAGATAAATTTCTTGTCAATATTGTTATGATTATGAAGGTGTTATAAAGTTACGCTTAACTTTATTAGAACTATAGAAAACAATATGCAACAGGTTATATTATTTTTCCATTTAAACAAATGTATAATAAGTAGGTACATAGGTAGATACTAAAAGGTGTTTATAAGGCCTCGCTTTTTCGTTGAGTTTGGAAATTTAAAAAAAGTTATAAGAATCTTAGTAGTATTTTGCTGATTTATCTTTGTTGAGAAATATAGTAAGACATTACCTTAAAATGTACCCTGGAGACGATAATTGCGAGTTCGGCTTGTTCAATAGTCCGTATGTTGTTGCCACGATACTCGCTCAGTAATCGTATTATGTTTACATTGCCAAGTGAGACAGGCTTAACAATGAGCTCCTCCTCCAAATCAATTGACTGCAATAAAAACACTCAGATGTAAGTAAAACAGAACCTGTACTGCTGTACTGGTCATCAAAACAACAGTACGATAGGCGTGGCACTGGATGCCGTTAAATTTCTCAATGAAATGACTGGATTTTTGTCTAAATTATACACTTCACTGACTTCTTAATGTATAGTAATTGCCCAAAATTGTTTCTTGTTGGAATAGAGAAAATGAGAATTTGTTTCTGTTACAAGTTTTAACAAAAAAAGAGCACACACACTCCTTCCTTCCCTTCCGATCGCTCGGCCCGTTTTAACTCACTCACATTTTTTAAAGCTTTCTGTTTTCCTTTCCAGCTACGAGTATTGGATTTGTGTTCTTTTATACAGTCCTCCACAAAACTATCAAAACTTTTTTTACAAATATTTACATTATTATAGACTTTATCTGACTCAGATAAAGTTAATAGTCGTGTGCTAAATATATTCTTTTAATTTGACGTTCCGTTCCAAAAGCTGACTGTATAAATCTTGACAATGACAGTTCATAATCTGACACTGACATGAAGAAAGAAGTTTTGTTCCACATCTGTTAGTAGTATTATTTAAAGCATAAATGGTAATAAGTATTTTATAGGATTCCATGTTCATTATTAGAATAAAATTACACCAACCAGACGTAGAAAGACGGGATCGATAGATCGCCCGCTTCACTTGCCAAATGGCAATATCGGATTAAAATCACAGTCATAATGGAATTTGCCTAGAATGGGCGTTTTTAAATTAGTCGATAGACGATAACGACACTGACCTATCTATATAAATAAAAATGAATGTTGGTAAGCGCATAACTCAAGAATTGCGTGGTCAATAGTTAAAACATTTATTTAATTTTTACAAAGATTTTTACTATTAACTTTTGACAGAACGAAGTCTGTCCGGGCAGCTAGTATAGAATATACCTACGAGATTACTTCTCCGTCAAAATTGTGACCATAAAAACTAATGTCGTAGGTACATACAATATTATCATATATCTAGGTACCTACACCGAGGTTACTATCTATCAAACAAAACACTTCAATGCTTAATGCATTGAAGTGTTTTGTGTGTTACCCATTCATACATATTTGTACTGATCACTACATAGTATAAAACAAAGTCGCTTGCGCTGTCTGTCCCTATGTATGCTTAAATCTTTAAAACTACGCAACGGATTTTAATGCGGTTTTTTTTAATAGATAGAGTGATTCTTAAGGAAGGTTTATATCTATAATACATGCATAATATAGTAGCGAAACACTGATAAATTTAGAGGTTTCTAATGTGATGTCGTAATTAAGCATTTTTTTGCGCTTATATTGCAAACGCTGGCTGAACCCTACGAGATAGACCAAAATAATGTACTACAGTATTGTCCACCTTAAAAAGTTCAACAAAAAAGTCCGCGATGGTATATGTCTATCTCTTAGGGATAACCCATCATAACCATTTTTTATCCTTTACTAAAAAGTGATTATTTACGAAGTGATTTTAAACAATACAATATTAATCCTTATCCAATTAAGTACCTTTAATAAATTGTACATTTATTATAGATCAGTTTTTTACAGCATGTTATTTAAGTAAATATTTCCGAAGATATTACAAATTTAAAATGCAGGGACGTAGTTGTTGCGGCGCCGCGGCGGTACCGACCCGCGGCGGCCGGCCGGGGATCGGGCGGCGCGCGATCAAATATTTTAAATGCGAAAGTAACTCTGTCTGTATGTCTGTCTGTTACGCTTTCCCGCTTAAACCTCTCAACCGATTTAGATTAAATTTGGCACAGATATAGAGTAGACCTTGGGAGAAACCATAGGCTATCTTTTATCCCCCCTCCACCACCCCTACTTGCGCGATATAACGTGTAGTCCACGCGGGCGAAGCCGCGGGCGGGTCGCTAGTCTATTATAAAGAGTAGGCTTTGAGTATAATAATCAGAGAGAGTAGGTATACTTTTGGTTTTTTACTATCTGCGTCCGTTACTAGTGAGTCCAACTACCTTTTTACCATAGATTAAGAATTGGTCCTGACGATTTATTCATCTATGCTTTTTACTTTGTTTGCCTGGCCTATCCTTCAATACAAATACCTATTGAAAGCTCCATTATCTTGATCGCTTAGGTACCTACCTATAATATAAACGATTGTTTTGTCTTCTACATGCCTATGTTTTATTTGACGGACTAGAAAATATGTTTATTTAGGTTTTACCTTACCTCATATTTTCTTCCAAAATCCGGGCTCTCTACTATACTTTTTAAAAATATGACTTCATGATTAGCTAAGTCTTCTTCAGGTTTCTGTTCTTCCTTCTCTGTTAATGAAAAAATGTAGGTATATGACATAGATATTACATATAAGATAAGATAAACATTTATTTTGGACTCACACAGCATCAACATAGACAGTTTCATTTACATCACAAATTACACACAGAGACAAATATAGGAGCAACAACAAAATTATACAAAATACATACACTGTGTGAGGCCAAAAAGGCACCTATCTCAGCATAAGCTGCGGCCGTAGGTACCGCAGCGCTGGTATTCTGATAGGGCCAGCAGCGGTGCCACGGACAGTTGAGACACAGGCATCCAAATTATATAAAAAAATGTATACTACTCGTAGAATAGAATTTACGTGCCTACATGCTGGTGAAAGAAAGTTACCGTGTTGAAATTGTGTAGGTAATTTATCCTTCGCAATATTGGTATTTGCATGGGTATCGTTCAACATGGGAGCGCCTAAAATGTTGTTTAGCTCTTGTGGGTGCCATGCGTGTCAATCGCTTTGGGATTTCCCATACCTCCGTCTGATAGATAAGGTCAAGCTAACATTTTATTGGCTCTAATGGATTTACCCTAAATTTCAATATAGGTGGTCATGTTATTTCAATAAAGGCTTACTTATAGGTACATATTATATGAATGCATTTAAAATACCTTACCTAGTAGAAATGTTTTTCTTACTTGAAATTAATGAATTTCCTAATCATGTCTAGGTATATATTTTTTTATACCACATGTCACAAACAGGCAGGTCACTGATACTCCAATTCCAGGGGATTCCCAATGTGTTGTTGTCTCTCAAGTGTAATTCCCGGAACACACACAAGGCGATGATAGATCAGTGTTAAGTGACGTCGGATACCGAGGCGAAGGTCGTGGGTTCGAATCCTACAATGAGCTTGAGCTTTCGGTGAAGGAAAACAGGTAGGGTACTTTGTAGTACCCGACTGGCTGGCTACCACTCTCAAATTGAAAATCTGTCGCCAAGCACCTATCGGTGTGTTCCGACAGTTGCACTTGAGAGCCAGTTCCCATCTAGGGTTTGTGTGCTTACCACCTTCGGCCACATCATCACTTAGGTACCATAGTGAGATTGTTGTCAAACACAAGCTTATCCAGAATAAAAAAATAAATAAAAAATTAACTGTGGCACTCGGGGACTGCCGCGGTAAAGCTATTGCATAGCGTTATACTTTTCATCCCATCTATTCGAAAAGTCGACTAGGGAGTCCCGCCGCCGAATAATAGCTGAAAAATAATATTAAAAAAGTGTGTTGTCTTTTCCTAGGTGCCTAAGGACATGACAGATTTTTTTTTTGATTCGGTCGCCATCCCGCCGCCGTCCTACTACCGTGTTCTGGTTTCCTCACGATGTTTTCCTTCACCGAAAGCTCAAGCTAATTCTAGGATTCGAACCTACGACGTTCGAAGCGGTACCTGACGTCACTACCACTGAGTTTAGGAAATTTAAGTTTATAACTGAAAACCTAACTTTAATCACAAATACTTCGTCGTCGAATTAAATATTGATGAAGGTAGTCGTGCCTAGCCTGCATTATGTACCTACTTTTGGCTTATCAAGTTTACCCCTTGGCTCACTGGTTCGATGGGACGGTCGTCCCTACGTAAAATTAGATATTTTCGGGAATGTCGGTAATTCTGTCCCACGCACAGACTGGGTAGAAATGGTAGAGATAAATATGTATCTACATGTCTAGTTACTAAGATCTGTGACGAAGGTACCAAATACACAACCTACCTAGTCAAATATATAAGATTCACCCGCGTTCCCGTGGGTTATTATCTTTTCCCGGATAAAAATATAGCCTATGTTACTCAGGGATAATGTAGCTTTCTAATGGTGAAAGAATTTTTAAATTCGGTCGAGTAGTTTTTGAGTTAAATCGTAACAAAAAACAGAAAAATCTCATCATTCCTCTTTATAATATTAGTTTAGATAATTTAGATTGAAACAATGCAAACATGTAGGTACATACGTTTGTTGTGTTGTGAATAGGCACCTTTAATTTGGAGGACCTACATAATTAAACATATAGATACTTGGGTTTTATAGCACCCTAAATCAACATCATTAGTCGACTAGCGGTCGATGTTAAAGCTCTGTTACAAGGGGGAAATACTATCAATATAATGTAGAGGCTTTGTATCTATGCAGTGTGTATACATACGGACAAACTGTTACTTATAAATGAAACATTTTTATAAAAATAATATTGGCAATTGATCAGATGTTTATGAAGTGACTGATTTATAGTTTCCCTTGAAATCGTATGGTATATATTAGATGAATCGAAATCCTCTCAGGTAAACACACAAGAATTTGGCTTCCAAGTTCAAAGATCACGTTAACAAATGAAAGGGGAAATCAAAATATTCGTAGAACTTGGTTGTATGTGTTATTGGCACGGAATGGATGTCACATGCTCACGAAACTCAAGGGGTAATATACGATCTCGCTTTGAGTTCGTGTAATAAGTTGTTGCTGGCCCGTAAACCTAAAGAAAAGCAAGTCATGAGCCGTTATGTTTAACTCTTATTCATGTACTTACTCTTAGATTGCGGGTTCATTTTTAAACGAAGGGATATAGGATCGAAACCTTTGACGTCCTTGCACATTTCAATTTAAAATAGGAGTTTATTGCTGGATGTTACGTCTCTAATTTAAAGCATATCCGATTCATCGATTCCGAATTTGTAAAGGAATTGAATTAGGATTAATTATTTTTCACCAAAAATTACATTGGATCTACTGCGAATTTGAGTAATGAATTGTATTTGAGCAATATTGCTCAAGTGGGGTCTTAAAATTGATTCTTTGCGTGAGTAATCATTTATCATTAGGTGAGCGTGCGTGCTGTCAAACATATGAGATAAATAACCTGTTTTTTTGTCAGTTAAAAATAAAACACAGAGAAACACCTATAGGTACGTGCTTGAACTCCTAGTCTTCATTTACCACACAATATGCTGACAAAACTGACACTTGACAATGTAAATGACAGTACCTACAATAATACATTTTAGTCCTTGCTCTGAGGAATACATAATGACTCACATACTTGTGAATGTATTTAAATATTTTTTTCGTTCCTATATGAAAAGGAACAAACAAGGATATATTCCAGGAATAATTAGTTTACTCTGGTCTTATTGGCGCTAAAACTTATATTTTACAATGTGTTTAGACATGGGTTAGTTAAATTATGCGTGCTGCTTTCGCTTTAATTTAGTTAGACTTATCAGTATCTACTGCACGGCTCTCACTCTCATTGTACGATGCGATGACATATGAATAGCACACAGTTCAGACTAACGATGATATTTCTGTTTTCAGTTTACAAAGCTATATACTTCTGATATTATTAGAAATAATCACACAGATTTGATTTATATTTTTAAATGTACTCAAACATCGTTAAAGTATGTACCTACAGTGGTTCGTAGGCCATAAAACATTATTCTATAAAATATAATTATATACACTTATACAGAACAAAGTACCTAAGTAAAAGAACTCCACAAAGGAAATCGTTACAAAACAGCAATTCACTGACTTACCTAAAATAATGAAAACATGACAAGAATATGCTCGATGTATGACTTTACGACTTAATAATCGTGGAGTCCTACGCTATTTACTAAAATTCTAGGTTTCGATGACAAATTGGAATGTTTTGTGTAATGTTCAGGAAGAAAACACTTTTAGGTTAGGTATGAATGTCATGAATAACATTTTCCGCATTAGTAACCGCATTCATTGGTGAACTAGTAGTACTCACCTTCGTCTGGTGGTTTGTTTCCGAATGCGAAATCTTTGAACCCCCGCCAGTTGACGGTGTACCGGCCGCTGCGTCTCACCATCATCGAAATTCAAGAGGGTAAACACAGTGCACAGAGCGTGCACTCACAAACGGGAAACACGTTGCTCACTACCGGGCGGACAGTGGCATTATCCGGCAAATTTTCGCGCAACAGACGTGCGCGGTATCGATGCGTGGCGCGACGCGTCACGCGGCTGCCGCGGTGGCGCGGCGGCGTCAGCTGAGCGAGAGCGTCACGTCACAACGGCGCCGCCCGCCCGCGCTTGCGCAAAGACGCCCGCCCTCCGCGCCCGTTCACAGTCAACGCTTCATCTTTCAGCATTCCGTACAGTTTTCCAGTCTCGCTCGTGTTTTCACAGTCACTGATGATGCGTTGAACAGAGACGACATGTGAATAAGCGAGACTTCCAACCCTGGTCGGATTCGAAAACTGTTTCGTAACCGGCTGCTCCTTTGTCTAGCAAATAGATACATACTCAAACTTTACGAACGGCTGAAGTTTACTAACACACACGACGTTTGCTTACAGCATTCTTCACTGGACCGTAATTTTATTGTCTTTATTACGAGTTGGAATAGACGTAGCGAGCGTACCTACTGTAGGTAGGTAGATATTATTAATGCACGATGTTCCAGAGCAGGCGTTGATAAAACGTCACAAATCATAAAATTGACTCGTTTATTTGGATTTAAACGTTTTCTCACTTTTATACAAAAATATGTATAAAGACGTCTTATTCGAAGCTATAAAATGTAATCATAAAGTAAGGCACATAAAATATTACGGTCGGTCTATAAAAATGGCGGGCCACTCATATTTTCGTACTACTACATTTAACTGTTGATATTACCTACTTATTTTTAGAATATAGGATACTGTGTTATTGCTTTTGCTGTTTAGTTATTATTTACGTGATAGCTCTACAATTTGATATAGCCCTTATAGATAAAACTGAGTAATATAGGTATTGGTATTTAATTTAGTTTTGGTATATAGGTATTACACGTCTTATCATAGTTTACAGTGCTTTGCTTTTGAATAAGGGTGGTTTTAAAACTTAACGTTTTGACAAATACGAGTAGGTACATCCTGCTAAATCTCAATACCTTGTAGATAGCCTTTGACATGTAGATTTTTATAATAAATAACTTTTAGTCTGCGTCAATATTTAACGATACATTCGTTTCACGTCATTGTCAATATGGTCTTATCTCAGAATACCTACTGATATATTTTTTGTGATCACGTGTGAAATGGGAATAACAGAATACCGTTTCCTGTAACTGAAAAACTGTGTTGCATCATTTTTGTTTCGTAAAGGAAGGGGCCGTCCAAAGTCTAATAAACAACTGAAAGATCTAAGAAATTTTATTTGCGTTAAACTCAAAAGTTTAGGTACCAACAGTTCTCAGAGTCAGATCAATCAATTGGTAGGTATGTTAAATATGAGATAAGGAATCTAATTGACGCTTTGATACCCAGTTGGGCGCGTGCTCGCTGGGCGCGGTGATAACGCGGGTCACAGGGTACTCATATAAGTGAGGGTTGGACCCGTTATCACCACAGTCCGTGTGGATTGGCCTAAATGCTTCGACGCTGTTTTCTGCACACACTCAAAATAAAGTGATTTAAATCAACAACAAAATGCCGTGGACAAGCACTAACAGGTATTTATAATACAAAAATAAAGATTAAACCATACACACAGTAACAGTTTAATCTCTATTTAATCATGTGTCATTAGAAACTGTTCGTATTTGAAAATGTAGTATTTCTAGCAATATAAAACAATTTCAAATTTCCGTTGCTTAATAATGTATCTGCAGAAATAATTTTAAAGGAACGCACTTCCATGTCATTGTTGTATAAATAAATTATCACTACAAAGTAATCATGAACTCGGTGACCATGATGTGGACAATTAACACACAACAATGTTTAATGTATTTTTTTTTAAATTAATAATGTTAAGGGTAATTTTGTTACAGAATTTATGCGAAACCCTCGAATACGAGTGCTGGTGAAGGTCCGGTTGCTGGACCAGCTGGCAACACTCGGTCAGTGGTCACTGCAGCAGCGGACTCTGGTGGTCGCTTCGAACTCAGCGACCACGGGTATGGCAAGACTTGCGTCAAGCTACTACACGTACACCGCGACGGAGAGTACCACTCCATCCGAGAATTCGAAGTCTCCACAGACCTCAAACTCACCTCCGAGACAGCCTACGTCCTCGGTGATAATAAACAAGTGGTAGCAACCGATTCCCAGAAGAATACAGTGTACTTGCTCGCGAAGAAGCACGGAGTGAAGACCCCTGAAGAGTTCGGGGCAGTGGTAGTAAATCACTTCTTGTACATGTATAAGCAAGTAGTGGAAGCGAAATGTCGGGTTGTGGAATACCCGTGGGAAAGGCTGCAAGCCGGCGCTCCACACAACCACGCTTTCGTATTTTCACCCACGGCTACCAGGTGGTGTGAAGTATCGCAAACCCGCCACGGTTAGTTGACTGCTCTGTTATTTTTTAAAGCTAATCTGGAGTAATTTTGAAACGTAAATTTTGAACATATGTTTTGTTGGTGCAGAGGCTGTTGCAGTTAAATCCGGTTTGAATGGTCTCCGAGTCCTCAAGACTACACAATCCGCTTTCGTAGACTTTGTCCAAGACGAGTACACCACTCTTACAGACGCTGCCGAAAGAATTTTCAGGTAATTTACAAATAAAATTGTAACATTATGGTTTTCCCAAATACTGAATTGATGAGATTAACTGATTTAATTGTTGTATACAGTACGGTTGTAGAGGCGGAATGGACATACGACAGCATGCGTGCGACGGACTTCGATAACGCATGGCTGACGGTTAAAGACGCCATTTTGGACAAATTCGCCGGACCTCCAGACACTGGCGTCTACTCGCCCTCAGTCCAACACACTCTATACCAAGCTGAGAAAACTGTATTGGAAACAGTACCTGAGGTAAGATATTTATTAACGTTATAGTTATTATAGTCGTTAATCCTAGAATACATGAATATGAAAGAACTGAAAAGCGCATTAATTTTCATGAATTGTTCCATGAGTGACCGATTGATTTGAAAACTGATTGACAGTCAACGCACACCGCTAAGGTCTACAGCAGGGCAACAATAATGGCTTTTAGAAATTAATGTTTATTCTCCGAAACAAGCTTTTACAGGCTTTGGTTGCTTTTGCTGAGAAGACCAGGCAATAAACTCAGCAATTATTATACTAAAACGTTAATAAAATGTATTGGCTAATTTAAAAGTGCAGGTGGTATGATGCCTATCTTATTATAGAAGCGTGCACTCATACTTAAAAATGAACATTGCGCTTTATGGAGTCTACTAGCTGTCCCCCGCGGTTTCACCCGCATTCCCGTGGGATCTTATCTTTTCCCGGGACAAAATATCGCCTATGTTCATCAGGGATAATGTGCTTTCTAATGGTGAAAGATTTTTCCAAATCGGTCCGGTAGTTTCAGAGCCTATTCAATGCAAACAGTCAAATTTTTCCTCTTTTTAAATTTGAAGTACCTATAGATACACAGAGGTCACTTGTGCTTATTTCTAATTTTGATAGAGTGCATATCACATTTTTTAGGTTAATGCTAGGTTAAAGTTGCACAACCTACCGGCGTGGAATGCGATGCATTTTCAAAGACCTTCATCAGGAGCTAGCTACCAAGTCAGCTAGAAGCGATTTTCCTTGACTTGCATATTCAAAGCTGTAATAACACGCATTGTTTCTATGAAGCAAGTATACATGCGTTAATAACTCTACGATAACCTTTATTGCTATGCGCAAACACCCCCTGCCAACAATTTTAATTTATATTAATGATCTCACAAATTCAAATTATCAGCACGACTTCTGAGGTCATAAAATTACTGATAATATGTGCTAGGTATTACTGTAAACGAAATCAAACCGAATTAGTAATGATATTTTATTTATCTTAAGGTAATAAAAATATTGTTATTTTAAAGCTGATTTAGAATGTTGCCACGTGTAATAATGCTCTTATAATAATATTTTTGAATCGGACTTGTAGTTTATACCCGCACACTTCAGCTTTACTACCCTACTAATAATATAAAAGCGAAAGTATGTTTGGATGTGTAGATGTTTGTTACTCTTTCCACAAAAAATACTGTATGGATTTTAATGAAACTTGAAACACAGGTAAATCATATACTGGAATAACATATAGGATACTTTTTATCACGAGAAAATATAAGTTCCCTTGGGAACGTGGGTGAAACCGCGGGGCGGAAATCTAGTAATATATTATCCATTTCTTTTATAAGTAAATAATCAACGTGGAATAGAAAACGTTGAATCTAATTACATGACATCATTCCTTTTGCAATGTCAGCATGCATGTAGAGTAGAATGTAATAAAAAATGATTTTGCCCAATCGACGAACGACTAACCAACGAACACATTTTCACATTTATAATATTAAGTATGATTGAAGTGTTCACCCCCTTATTTTAATGCATAGAAATATTTGAAACAGATTCTTTAAGAGAATGTTTGGTTTAGCCATTAAAGATACATTAGCATGTTTTTGGGTTGTATTAAAACAAGTCGTAACGATAATAATTACTAAGATACGGAAATTGGTCCAACAGTCAAGTGATATCAAAAGATTACGTCTTGTTATTTGGCCTATTCTTGGGTATCATACGTTAGTACTATTAACTATTATGTAGTATCAACGTAAGTTATATCGCTGAGGATAACTACTATCAAATAAACAACATTCAAGCTTCGGGGTCATATAATATATATCAAAAATATTTGTTTCTACGCTTAGTCAATTTTTTTTTATAATTAATCTTATCATAAACATTGACGTCATCATTTGCCTGAAATGTTACGTTTTCTTTGTTCTCAGATTTCATGGATCAAGATGACAATGCCGAACAAGCATTATTTAAACATCGACATGTCGAAATTCCCAGCAAATGTGACGAAAGGCGACCCCAGACATCACATCTACCACCCCGTAGACAAACCTGCGGGCCTCATTTACGCGCAACTACGGCGTAGGCCAAAAAGCCATTTGTGACAGCACTCGCGCTACGACGTAGCTGGCTACGAAATTGTTCAAACTTGACGCGCTTTTTCTTTGAATTGGGGTGTATTTTTAATCATTATTGAGTATCTAACTGACATTTATGAAAATATCATATGTACTTTACTGCGATTTTCACTACCTTATAACTACTGGCGATGGCGAAAAGGAAAGTGACTTTTAACTCGAAATAAAATAATTTGATACTCTATGTCTAGACACTTATACATACTCTACATTAACCGTGTTGTTTGATGACAATAGTTATGATTTACTTCCTAATTAAATATATTAGGTACATAATCAACGATTTCTTAAAAAGAAATTGTAATGTACGAAAGTAGCAATAAATGAAATATATATTTTTGACGAAAATATAAGTTGGTAGTTAAATGCTGATAATCTAGTCAAGCTAATAACAATTGCCGCATGGTGCAGCGATTGGTTAGTCTTTGAAGCAAACACTGGCCAAGTTTATACATATTATCAACTCGTTTGGTACAGTTAATTAGTTTAATAAATAAATAAATAATGATAGTAAATGTTTAATATTTTTAGTGTAAATAAACTGGTATAGTATTAATATCGTTTTATAATTCTTACCCATATAAATATATTCATTTTCTTTTGTGTTGCGTACAACGGTTCGTATAAAATGGCACCAACACAATTAATTACCAATATCAGGCTCAAGGACTCAATTGTTATGCATTTTATTATCTAATGTTATTGAAAGAAAATAATAATAGTGTACATTTATTACAAAATCACAAAATCGCTTACTTTGACTACATAAAAGACTTTTACAATGTTTATGTGCTTTCATTATAAATCAAAAATTATACTGAATAATACCTGAACGAACTAATGAAAAAGTAATACAAGTTTATCTATCATTTGGGCAACTAGAACACATAGCACTGTGATTACGAAGAATTACGCTTAAAAATAATAATAAATAAAGTTCACAGACGTTTGGTTCCGATGATTTTGTCAGCTAGTGCGTACAGCTCCTCTACGGTCTGAAAAAGAAAATAATAATAAGACTCCAAGCAAATCAATTAACACGAGGATTTGCTTTGCATATAACCTTGTGGTTTTACCCGCGTACCAAAAGGATTTTATGTTTTTCCGGAACAAAAATGATTCTTTATTTAATTCCAAATCTCATCTATTCTTAAGCCATTTATCATCATAATCACGCCCTCAGTACGCTTGAGTATAACAAACATCGACACAAGAATACACACTGACTTTAGCATTTCTGATATCTGAAGTATAAAGTATGGAAGGAAGCTGGGCGAAATATTATTATTAAAATCTAGACATAATGGGGTAGGTACTGGAAATACTAACGCTAACATTAGGTACGTATCTAATGAAAATTAACTGACCTTTTAATCAATGTTTATTGATTGGATAATTTAACCCTATGATAACACAGACGCCGATCGGTTTAATTATTTCGAAAAAAATGCAATCGCAAATGGAGATACTGGGGGATATTTATAAATAGCTCATATTCAATCACACTGCACATTAGTAAATAATATCTCATTTATATAATCAAATAAGCTAGAATAAACACATCGACGTTGGTACGTGCCACAAGACAAATTTATGAATTCAATATACCTAGTAGAATTGATAAAACGGGCCGTATCCAAGAAACAACATTACGCGCAGACTCACTGATAAATAAGCCTACATTTAGTGCGTAAGAGTGAGACGTAGGTATAGTGGTTCGTATAGTAACCACGTTTTTATGATAAATGCGAGGTTAACAACCTTAGATAGAACCTACATAAGGAAATACACCGATCATGGAAACACGGTCAGACAAGAACTTTGTCAATTTGATTACCCTAATACCCTTTACTTGTTACTGAAACATTCAATATTCATTCAGCTTATTTCTAAACTGGCTGTGATCCTCTGTTTCGAAGTCGGTAAAAGTTCTGCTGCGTACGTCGCGAAAAAAATCTTTGCTGCATTTTGTTTTTACATAGAAAGCGTTGCACAACGAATATATGAAAATATAACATGCACTTAGTACAATTAACACTCCGACGATATTTTAAACATCTGAGTTGTTTACTTTGACTTTACTCACGAGACGGCGCCTATCTTTTAAAGAACTAAGTACTTGATAAACATGATCGATCGTCCCGTCTTAGTGTGTGTACCAGCTTTAAGTAGAATATAAACAAATCAGATCGCTTTATGGTCTTTAAATTGTCTGGACCTACCGAAGGACGTAAGATAGTTCAATATACCGGCTACTGCACTGGCTTCAAAAAAAAATCTTTAAAGAACACGATAATTTTGCATAGGAAATTAACGTAGACATATGCATAGGCATTGCCATCGGCAGGGGCTGGGAGGGCGGCTGTCTCCCCTAGAGGTTTTTTTTTTTGCTAAATGCAAAGCAACCAAAGTCCACTTACTTGACGTGCTTGACCGATTAATTCCCACAAAACAAAACTCGAATGAATTGTACAGAAAGAGCTTTGTATATAGTACGTTTGCATTACATTCGCCGTAGGTAAACTAGAGCCCAGAACATGACATTTTACCTTGGAGATAGTAAGACTACTGCAAAGGAGTGTAAAGCTTCATCAATGTACTTAGAGTCAAAGGTGGATCCAGAATTTATTTCTGGGAGATCAATTCTTTGACAATGAAATACAAGAATAACTATAAAAAAAATACTTGTAATAAAGATTAAATAATGAAAAATTACAAGTTTATTAGTGATAGCTTTCTTTTATGTAGAATATTCCCAGTTATTTGTTTCATTTAAATCGTTTGGGGAGGGGGCACGTGCCCCTGTGCAACCCTCCCCTGGAGTCGCCCTTGCTATAAGTTAAGTATTATTTCCATGACTCTAATGAAAGGAATTAGTTCTCCAGTATCGATTTTCAAAATATTATCTATTTTAACCGTGTTATTTATGTAAATTAACACAGATATGTAATTAGTTCAAGGTTAGTATCAACGTCGCCATTTTACGGACATGCTGCGTAAAATCTGGGAAAACATATTGTTGACATACACTTTGCACTTTCATCCTTTATCAAATCGATTATATCTATATTAAAATATATTATCTTAGATTTATTGTATTACAAGTTGTATCCTTCAGTTCCACCGCGTTCCCGGGATGAAAGTATGCTGTATTTCAAGTCTATATAATTCATGAAAGTTCCTTCAACCGTTATCTAATTGATAGTATTTCAGAGAAAATTCATTCACAGTCCTATTAATTGATCTCAAAATGTAGGTAAATAAAACATGAAGCATGTCTGGAACTATTAAAATAAACTACGTACATACCTACTACATTTTGTCATTCCACTTCAGTGCAAAAAGTCTGTTTTATGCCTTCTAAAATTCAATGCAAATACATCACACACAAGTGTGCGCACCAGATTTCTAACAACGTAAGTTCTAGTAAAAGTACGTTGTTGAGATAACTCTCGATGAATTGTGGGGTTAGGTCACCTATCTACCATGATAATTGGCATGACTAACGTCCAAATGTAAACCAGTTTGTACTAGGTGTGGTGTGGTTTATGTAAACACAGTGATAAACTAAATCACCATCACTTTTGTGTTAGCTTGCCATTTACTTTCAATCAAATGCATGATGAATATTAATAAATCTCATGCAAATATACACCGTTTTTGTAAGTAGTTTTAGAGCTTAAAATAGTTTGATAACCTGTTCTGTAAAAAGCTTTCAGTTATCTCGCAGAAAAGACTATAGTAGAATTATATTGATAGCTTGCTTTCAGGAAGCAGTTTTGTTAAGGTGGGTTATTTAAATAAGCACCTACTTATGTCAAATGAACCAAGTTTTAAACGCCTCCCTTAAAATATTTATCTCATAAAAATCATTAGTTTATCATCCTTATTAGATATATGGTGTATTTATCCTGACTTCCAGAAATTAAGTCACTAAGATATTTTTAAAAGTACATAACTAGCCGCACTACCCATTTAGGCAATTGTTATATTTAAATTAAGAAATATCAATAGTACTTTTAAAACTTTCGCGAACTAAATTCATTATAGTCCACTCGTGACCACGGTCAATGTAACTTGATCGAATCGTCGAGGTTAGTCGAAATTATATTTTGATTATTATGTGCGCGAATAGACCCGGTATAATCTACTATAAGAAATATCAAGTTAAATAATATCTGGCTAGTGGAAGAGAATAGATACTAACACCAAATAGAAGTGAACTAAAAACAAGAAATATATATTTTTAATGTAGTATGAAATTGGTTTCTTTACCAATTGGATGGATTGCGAGCTTTTATTTAAAGCAATCACTTAAGTAGTGTAGTGACTGAGTTGGCAAGGTTACGATTGTTTATTAATTGATATAATACACGAGTTAAAAGATATGACACCTAAATAAGTAGGTAGGTACATAGATCGTTTTAATATCATTCAATGGGGATCACACAAGGGTCATTTCAAGCTAGAATATATTTGGATAAAACCGGATTGCCACGTGCCCAGTTACTGATGTCCCAGTATTATGTAAACAAATCCTCAATGTAAATTCAACTTAAATATTCAAATGATAGAGAATTAGAGACTTTCTAACTTATTTCGAAATGAAAATAATGTTGACCAAGAATCTGTGACGATGTCCCTGATGTGATGTGAGTGTGTGTGGTGATGATTATTGTTTAAGAACAAGTGTCGTACCGTTAGATTCTTAAGTATTTTGACTTCCTGAGTTTCGTATTTAAGAAGAGCAAATTGTTCTTCAGTGAATCGAACGCCCTTTTCGATATCAATATTTTTTTGTTCCTCCAATTCCGCTCGACATTTTGCTAGCAGTTGTTCTGGTGTTAGTTGTTCACCTCCTTCTTCTGAAAGGTCTGGTTCAGCTTCTTCCTCCATTGACTGCAAATAAGTTAATTCTTTTATTTACTCTACTTCGAGGAACCCGACATTAATTGAATATAATGTCGATCAAAATTAATTTTAAACGTCGTATGCGAGAAAATGACAATGATTCACAGTGAAATAAATCTATACCTGGTCGAATTTTTGGGACGCTTTTAGTTTTCGGTAGTACGCGTCTGCACGTTTCTTCGAAGCTCTTGCGACTTCACGGTTCACCATTCGCCAAAATACGAAGACTGGATGATGGAAGAGTTCAGGTGGACATTCTTTTAGCGGTGTTTTTCCAACTAGGATCAGTCGTTTCAGCCTTTCCATCTCATCGAGCTGGAAAATATTTTCACATGAATTATTAGTGAAAACTAGCATTATGCATTAAGCTACGCCCTAATTTCTGTAAGATTTTAAGAATTACCTAATACACATACAATTCCTGCAAGAAACAACGCAATGCAAAACATTTCCTGTCATTTATTAAGCAATACCAAGCGGTGAAGCATTGAGGGTGGAGCAGAACCCTCAGTCGTAAAATACAAATGAAATTGTAAAGTTCATAAACAAAGTAGTTCTGTGATCGATTGCTAATTAGTTCCACATCAACTGTCACGAGCGTGCTGTAGTCACGAAACGAAACGAACAGCCACTTCGCTCGGTTCAACCATTTGATTGACAGCGGCAGCGTTGGGTTTATTACAATGTTTACTGTAGCGGAAATTATCAGTTATTAGAAGTTTGAAAATGAATTAAATCTTTTTATTGGATCCATTGGAATTGATTAGGAGATTTTGTGGTCTGGTTATTAAGTTATTTAGTTGATTGCAACCTAGTAGTAAAAAAGCTAATAGATTACGTAAATCTACTGGTTTTAGAGGCAAGCAATAACAAAACAAATTATAGGTAGGTATATTATATTCAAACTCACTCATACACACACATACACTCAGTAATCAGTAAAATGCATAACTTAATTTTATTTCTAATTCTTTTGATTTTATTTTTGCTAATTTGTTTTAATTAGGTAGTGGCTGTCATGTCACATTATTATTTTTGTTTTCTTACATTTTTGTTTTGCTAGATGTCTGTTTTGTTGATATTTTTCTAGATCTGTAATCTAACCGTGAGGTGGGGCACTGGTGACCTGTAATACAGGTTATTTTAAACCTAACTCAGGCACCAGTCAAACCGATTTAAGTACCCTGCTCTGTGAGAGAAAATAAAATACATTATTATTATTATTACAAGTTTTTCAACTTGAGGGTGGTAGCCAGCCAGTCGACCTTGCAAAATCTTATTGTTTGGATCCCACATTCACCATCGTAAACTAATGATACATTAACTTACCACTCTCGATGAGATCCTTTTATTAAGGTTTTCCTCGTTGACAGCTCGTATCCGTTCCTCCAGGTCGGTCATGTAGGACTTGTCCGTGAGCCGCACCAGGTTCGATCCCATATGCTTCTCGAGGCGAGCCCGCACGTGGGGGTGCGCGAAGCTGTCAACAAATTATTATATATCAGTTACCTATATAGGACTTGAAAGCAAAATACCAGATCAGAGTCAAATATGGCATTTTTAAGTCATCTTGGTACTTTAAATATTGCAACAAGTATTTTTAATGCTAGATAACATTTACAGTACTTGTTGACTACATAAAATATTACAATTTAAATAATATATATATATATATAGGTACGGGACCATTGTGTAAAAAATGGCAAAAATAAGAAAACATAAATTAATGTTTTATTATTATTGTATTTAACAAAAGTAGAGTGTTCATACCACTGTCTCGATGACGTGTTGGGGTTCTTGATTGAAGTCGTTTTGACAAACAATGTTTATAAACGCGGAGAGACACCAAAAGACGCGGTCTAGACGGCGCGTACTCACCGTAAACTTTTAGTAGTTTTGACGCTAGGAGCTCCGTGTCAGAGTTGAGACCTTTATCGTATTATACGATGGGCCTGGCTGGCACGGTATGGCACGGCCCCCACCGACACCACATGTTGGTACAAATTTCGAGTAAAGAACCATTTACACTCCCAAGTGTGAAAATTTCCGAGAACGTTTATTGCCAGAATAAATTGAAAAACCAAAATAGAAACTTACCTAGAACATTCAACTTGTTAGTATGTCAACTTGATGGACCAAATCCCTGGTTCTATATTGGAGCGCGTATTTTATAATTACATAAATGAAACACGCCTATGATAAAATGAAAAGAAATATCAGGAATTTTAGCTACATTCAGCAACAGTTGCGCTCATGGACTTTATGCTTCATAACTACAAAATCAAAGGTAGAGATAGATGATTTCATAAGTTTGATTTTTCGCGAGTTAGACGCGCGCCCTCTTTTTAAATGAGTGCGATTGACCTGCGGGTTTGAAAGCTACCGTGCTTCTGACAGAAAAAAATGTAAGACTTGATGTTTCGTGACTTCCTCCGCAATAGCACCCATTATTAAACGTGAACAATCACTTAAAGCAATCTTTATTTCATCCATAAACCAGATGTAACTGATTTTATGGTTTTGAATTCGAATCAAAGTTTCATAAAGATAGTAATCATTAATAAGCTTTATGTAAGGATATCAATATTGTATTATAGTTAATACGTTTTGCTAATTTACGAGTATTCAAATACAGAACTAAATCAACGAGGTCAAGATCGGTTAAGGAAATTCGTAATGTGTGCTTGCTACTTAAACTTACGTGACTGCACGGAGTTCTGAGACAGTCATACGTGGCACTGGTATGAAAACCCTAAGTTATTGTTATAGAATGCATTAAGGTGCAAATTTTTATTTGTATACAAAATTAAACCTCGATATTGAATAGCTCAGAATTAGGGGTTTTTTTTCAATCGAAGTATACCTATCTGGTTGCGTATGTGTGTCATAAGTTCAATTTCGATAGGTATACCTACTCGTAAGTATATTATCTGCTTGGATTGATGTTACATGTAAAAGAATACGCGTACAAAAGCAAATTGATGGATATTCGTTGCGAACTTTAGCTCCAGAGGTTATAAAACAACAACATTTAAGGCACGTAATCATTGCCTTATGTTACCATAACTGCATAAAACAATACTATAAACAATAGAAAAGACGACAACAACGACGACCATTATTTTAAATTTATATAATTACTTTTCAAACATAGATTTACTTCAAATATTATTATTTTTTGACGCCAGAAAGAAGTTACTACTTACATGTAGGTATTCCTTATAATAGGAGTTGTTCATTAACCTAAGTTCTGTATATTTTATAATTTAAAATACATAAATCTATGAATGAACCTGTAAATAAAATGTAATTCAAACAGAAAACAGAACCGCACTTTACGGCAAATTGACTATTTTTTTTTATGTCACAAGTGACAACGAGGCAGGCGGGTCACCTGATGGTAAGTGACAACCGTCGCCTATAGACATTGGCAATACCAGGGTATTGCTAATGTGTTGTACACCTTATTAAGGCGAAATGGCTCTCAAGTGCAATTGCCGGAACACACCAACAGGTGCTTGGCGACAGATTTTCAACTTGAGGGTGGTAGCCAGCCAGTCGAGTACTACAAAATACCCTACCACCGTGCTGTGGTTTCCTCACGATGTTTTCCTTCACCGAAAGCTCAAGCTCATTGTAAGGATTCAAACCCACGACCTTCGCCGCGGTATCCGACGTCACTTACCACTGAGCTATCATCGCCTTTTAAAATTAAATACAATTAAACTAAATTTGATTGTAGTGGATTTTATAAAGCAAAAACAATTTGAACGTATTAACTATATAGTTTAAAAAAATGATCAACGAATTGCTTCCTCCATTTATTATTTCCTACTTCACGTCAATGTGTCACGGTGTCAAGTTGCCAAGTAACGTACTTGGCGAGTGAATTACCTGAATACCATCACTCACGCCATGCAATTACTTAGTGGGTACCTGTTGTGAAGCAAAGACCTTTTTACGCTACTAAAACATTAGTTTCAAATATAAATTACGTCATTATCCTCTCCATTCGCTGAAGATGTTCATGAGGATTCCTAATTCTTTATATTATAACAAGAATAACAATTATTTTTATGCTATTTACATTATAAGTTGTGACTTAAAGTCAGCCTGAAACGTTAGTTACTGTATTTCGAGTTGTTAAAAAATAGTTAAAGAATGAACTCGCACATATAATATTTAACACCGTGCTGAATCCCTTAAACTTTCATGTCATAGTTAGTTATGCTTATCTTCAAAGCACTTTCAAATCCTAGGCCATTAAATGAATATGAAGTATATAATAGTAATAAATTATTCCACCGCAGAAATCCCGAGTGCGTGTAGAAATTTTCAATTTATGCAGACCCATTTGAAATAGGAGACCTATTTTATAACTTGAGTAGTAAAATTTTATGCCAACATAATACCAGCTGTTTTGTAACCCCAAATTGTCTAGGCTAGCAGTCTAGGAATCAGTTAGCTCACATGGGAACTACTATTTTAGGAAGTAAATTGACACATAAAAGAAAAAACAATTTGTGTGTTTTGAAAAAGAAACTATGTTTTCCAACTTTTCTGTAGGTGGCTATATAATTTATGGTTATTGTAAAAGTTTTAATCGGTTAGAAATATACCATAAAAGTTGTACCTACTCGTAAAATGTAGGATGTGTTTTATAAAGTAAACAAATTAATATCCGTATAAGTACAATAATTGTTGTCTTCAAGTTACGATAAAAAAATCTATTTAAATGTAACATTCTTATAAATATGTACCTACTTACGAGAATAAGTAAATAAGAATCTTATTGCATGTCAGATATTATCGCGCTACTGAATGAATCTCGAAATATAAAATAATATTAAGTCATCAATAGCGGGCGCTAGCAAATAAAATTCACGAATCATTTCAAACTGCAACCATTGCAGTAAGCTTGTATTTCTACATATTTTATGGTTCTGTACAAAAAGGTTTCTTTATTTTTCACTAACAATACCATTTAGGAGAAAAAGTATGCGTGTTCGTATTTAATTTCAATTCAGATACAAGTAGTACGACTTATTTCAATGGTGAAAATAGATTTCCCGGTATTTTGAGGTCTTGTAACTATTTTCTTAAAATTTGTATAAACATAACCGTGTAAGTAACGTTACCTACTTGTAAAATCCTATCTGTGAGTACATAAAAACTACATCTTACGCAAGCATTAAAGAGTACCTACTACTCGATGATTAATTCTTTATTGAAAATAATATATTGGATAAAATTTCATTATCAAGTTCAATTGTCTCTCGTAATGTATTGAACCATTGCACATTTCAACTTTATAAACTTACTGACGTATCATTTATTTACTATTTTTTTATGTAATCTGAATAGTGTTAGGTACTGTGTAATAAATAAATTAGGTCTTTATTGACCATTGTTTGTATATTTCCATGACTGAATATATAGTTAATAGGATTTAGTGATCTCAAGCAGGACTTTAATCAAGGTTCTTTTTAAATGGTACTTTTTAATCTGTCTTTTAAATTTGAATATTGCGTGGCGAACCCAATACCTACAAATCGTGAGATTGAATTTTCACAAATTTTCAGCACCACGTTGCGTGTTACCAACTCATTACGCAGAAAAGCGTATTTTATTTATTAATTTCTAAAGCCCGAAACCAATAGAAACAAACCATGAACGATTGATAACGATGACGTGACGATTTAAATTTCATGCTGTCACACTGTCTTTCACACTTGCCATAGTGCTGACTGATTAAAACATAAATCTTCGGCGGTTTCTTTAATAGAAAATAAATATAAAATATATTTTTTATATTACAACTGACAACCAGGCAGTCGGCTCATCTGATGGTAAGTGGATACCATCGCTTATAGACATTAGCAATAGGTATCAGCGGGGTTGACAATGTGTTGTGCAACTGCCGGAACACACCAACAGGTACCTACTTGGCGACAGATTTTCAACTTCACAATGGTGAATAGAAGATTAGTAAAAAAAATAGTGACATAGCTGTACGGGCCAACGACCGTACATTTGTCGCGGTCAGCATTTACTTTAGTATAATGAAAATTGTATAACTTTTAGTCCAGTTCACATTCAACATTCATACCGTGCACTCACATTCATCGTAACAATTAAGTCACTTTCAATAAACAATATTCCATATATAGATTATCATTTCAAGAACATTCAGTGTACCTTGCTGGTACAATAGCGTTCTAGCGAGGGGAATTTAGACCAGCATAACGAATGCAGAAGTGGCTGAACTTCTGATTGTCTCATGACGCCATTATTCAATGAGTTACCTAGTCTCTAATTTATAAGCTCTATATTTTGTGATTATTATTTATAATATTTGAAACTATTTAAAAGCTCCACAATGCCATCTAGTAAAAAGAGACAAAACTAATAGTCTGACGTGTTTTCCATGGCACTGAGGAAATAAAACACAATAAACTATGTACATACGTACACATGGTGATGTATCACAAAAATAATGGTGAATAAAGGTTTTTTTAAGGCAGAAGTCTAACAAAAGCAAACGGTCCTCATCTGCGACTGCTGGAGCAACCTGGTAAGTGCTCAACTTGAGTGACTAGTCTCTACAAATTACTCTACCACTTTATGTCAAAGAATCCGAAAAGGACAACATTTTTTTAAATTTCATATCCAAATGACAAAATTGACCAACTACCACAAATTTAGTGATCGATGGTCAAGCTAAGTTATTGGTAACTTCTAGACAGTTCGGTAGTTGTTTTGCTGTTATCATTCCTAGTGAGTTATTCCTAATGGTTAAGGCGATGATAGCTCAGTGGTAAGTGACGTCGAATACCGCGGCGAAGGTGTTCGAATCCTACAATGAGCTTGAGCTTTCGGTGAAGGAAAACATCGTGAGGAAACCATAGCACGGTGGTAGGGTACTATGTAGTACCCGAATGGCTGGCTACCACCCTCAAGTTGAAAATCTGTAGCCAAACACCTATCGGTGTGTTCCGACAGCTGCACTTGAGAGCCAGTTCCCATTTAGGCTTTGTGTGCTTACCATCTTTGGCCACATCATCACTTACCATGGTGAGATTGTGGTCAAAAACACAAGTTTATCGAGAATAAAAAAAAAGATAATCCACAGTCGGAAACTAAAATATGAGATAACATGCTCATATTGTGATGAATTGATTGGAATTTACGAATCGAATGACTTCATTGAAAGTACGACTGAGTAATGTGCTATTTAAACAACAGATATCCACAAAAGTGCCACTTCAAAGTACATAATATTAAAGCACAAGTAAATTTCCAGTAATAAAAGTGCATCATTTACTTGAGAAAATGATGATTCACAGAAGTTTACGGCATAAATTGCAATCCTCATTAGTTATTTGTAAATGTGTAGGTTCTCGTATGTATTTTCCCTAGTGACGGAAATAATGACATAATTTAATTCTGTTCAAATCCCATCGATATATGCTCTCTCTTTCAAAATAAATCTCTTATTTTCAGCAACGACTAAAAATAAATAGATTTTTATAGATGTGCTATAAATACGATGACGTTCGTTATTCGTCATTGTTTCAATGGGTGCCGTCATCCGAGACGCTTTTGTTTTATTCATCTCTCGGTCGTAAATAAATAGTGTAGAGCAATTGAGTGAGAACCAAATGGCTTTGATTAAATTAATGTTTCAAGAAAACCTTTTTAAGTGACTTATACCATGTGTAACAATCTATCAGAGCAAGTAATGCTTAGAATATTGGTGATTCGAAATTGATTTAGGTATTTAAAAAATAAGTGGTAATCCTTCTTTGTCTCGTGGATGGGGCGGACGTCCCAAAACTACATACAGAAAATAGAATACCAAATAGAAAAATAGGTAATATTTTAGAAATTAAAATGATTCATATTTAATATTTTCGGTAGGTAAATAAATATGATTTTTATATGAAACCTAATGTTATTAAGTTGATATGTTTTACTCGTAAAATAATAAAAAAAAAGATATCAATATTATGTTTATAAACTAGGGTAGGTATCCTGCTGGCGTTAACTAATTCCCTAGGTTGTTAGTAGGTAGGTACCTATATGCTTTAGCATAGAACTAGCGAGTAAGTAAGAGTTATAATTTAAAATCAAAAATTAACTAGGTTGCTACGCAATGAGTTTTTATAAGATATGGTAAGAAAATAAAAGCAAGTGCTAGTACCGAGAGATTGACGTTCATCGAACATTTCAGCAATAAAATGTGTATATTTTTGCAGAGTGCTTGTGTGTTTTTATAATACAGAATGTTTCAATAAGTACGATATCATTTGAATAGTATACATAAGGAAAAGCGGTATAAAGAAATCGACATCAACAAAACTTTTGATGACAATTCCCGTTCCAATGTTGATAAAATTATCGCTTATTTGAGGTCATACTGAATCATGAGAATAATAAGTGAAAACCCAAAACGTCAACATTATGTTAAGCAAAATTTGCGAGCACTAGTTGTTAGGTATATTGATATACTAGCTGTGCCCCGTGGTTTCACCCACTTGTTTGAAGCATTTATACTTTGAGAGATTTTTATTATAAGTAGGTTAGGTAGGTAGGTAGGTATATACATATAAGTCGAAGATTTGTTTTTAAAATGTTAGGTCTACATATTTCACGCAATATTGAATAATTAGGCCGTGATGTATGTAGAATGCGTAAATAACACTCAACGGTGATCACGACCCTGAAATCAAATTCAACAAAATATTTATCTTAAAACAATATACGGGAGTGTGAATGACGCAAAATAGTTGCAGATACCGTGTTATTATCATCAGGCCACTTTGAACCAGAAAGAACAAAAGCATGTCTCGACTGAGTATAGGTACTTGTCAGATGTTTTACCTATGGATGTTTCATCACTGATTTATGATTATACACTGTGAGAGTTGATAGAAAAACGTGCTGACGAGAAAATGCGTGTTTTGATTAGCTATAAAAGTGTAAACATTACCTACCTACCCGGTTGTATCAACATGTTTGAACAAAAATACAAAAATAATTTTCGATAAATGCTTTAAGTAAAATTCACTATTAACTCTGATTTATTTTAAATGTTTCAGTGCAAACCTACTTTACATTTGCTTTTTTTTTTTGGTAAAAGTTAATTTTATTATACAACAAATTTTATCAATACTTCTCGTTTGTATATTAAGCATTTGTTTAATAATTGTCGACAATACCAACTCTTTTATTTTTCCAGGATTTCATTATATTATTTTGTAAAGTGACTGTTATCGTATTTAGAGTTATTATATTTAAATATAATATTATATATTTAAAACATAAGATAACATAAATTAAACAAGCATGAAAAATTTAAAAGTGAAATTGCATCAGCGAAACAAGCAAAACAAACTTTTTAAGGAAATAGAGAACCATAAAGCCTAATAATAATAGTGGTTGTACCAGGCAGGCATAAAGGCTGTGATAGCTTATGAAAAGGCACCTGAGTGAGGAGGCTCTCCTCGACGGAAGTTCCAATGTTAGGCCGTCATCAGCATCAGCAGCAGAACGACGTCGGCCGCGATCGGCCAGTAGCTCTATCGTCGTCCAGAATGTCCCCTCGGAGGCATTTGAGGGTGTCCGTTGCATGTTGATTCACTGATGATAACCTACAGCTGCAAGTTGCCCGTCTCACGGCTTTAGGTGCAATGACTGCCGCCGCCATTACCGTCGCCGAGCCACCCCTACCGCAGCGTGTGGGGTGTCAGCCACCACACGCGAACATTAATCTCTCGCCATGACACGTTTCACGGTTAATTTAACTTGCCGCAATTCATAGGGCCTATCGGCACTTAAACGCTTCAATTGTTGTTTAATTAGTGTTCACAGTGTATGCATCGTTTTTCTGATAACTTAAAGGTTGTTTAATTTGCTTTTCATGACTAACTATAGCTAATGTTTATATTCTACTACTTAACTAAAATTATAAATTCGAAGAGTTTTTGAATAGATTTGATTTCATAAATTAACACAGGGATAGATCATATCATGGAATAAAACATAAGATCCTTCGGGTACATAGGTGAAACCGCGGGTTGGAAGCTAGAATATTATAATTTTTTTAACGCGGTGCAGTGTTTGGTTCTTTTCTTGTTTTTTTTTTTACAAAATCGTGGTTTTAAAATATAGGTATAGGTAGAATATAAATATTTGCTCAATGCACATGCACAATATTAGTTAAATGTGTCAGCTATTCACCCGGCTCACCTGGTTCATCCGGAGGTGACCCGGATGGCGCCAACGTCGCAGGTCGCGACCGGGTCAGTCGGATTCTTTTGCAAAGACGTGGACGGCCTTCACAAACTTGCAAATAATTGCATGGAAATACTACTTTTTTATTACTTTTATGAAGTCTGCTGTATTATAGTCTACTTGCTTGCAATATAACCAAAACAAAATAAACAAACATACCAAATCGATAAACGTTTTAGGCAGACGTAGGGAGTGTTTATTTGAAATAGAACTGCTGAATATAAAATCATATAAAATCGGTAGCCAAATCGATGATCGGTAGTGAGTAACATTGTAGACCTACCTATATGTCGTACTCATATGTGATATTCAAAATATAGACATTACAGTAAACGAACGGCTGCTGATCACGTCAGCTTTTATTCTGGTTGTACCTTCACTTGACAAATCACATTATAATTTAAGGGATTTAATGAAAAGTGTTTTTCTCTTTCACACAAGAGATGGTAAATGACGAAGCTGCAGTATCCGTACGTGGACATAGTAGCTCACAATATAATGATACAAATGTTGATACAGATTATTATGACGTCATATGATACGCGGACAAGCGATAGTTTATATAACGCTAATAAGGTTTTATATCTTCTGTTTTATTCCTATCATCTAAGTTTTACTTCTACCTTGAAGGTTCCGTACAGAATATATATCACAGACTCTACAATGGTGGCGTTAAATGCCGTGGGTTCGAATCATTAAATGAGCTTAAGCTTTGGGTGGTAGGCCTGAAAATTTTTCGCAAGCATCTACTCTACTAGTATTTTCCGACAGCTGCAGAGCCCTTTCTAGTAAGTTTAAGTGTATTCCGAACCGGTGTGGTAGAGTCAATTGTAAACGTTCACTAACAAATTATTTGAATCTTTTGGATCACTTCACCTATTAGGTAAGTATTATCGAAAGTTCTTCGCACTAAGTACTTGTAGATTATAATACAAGTAATTGATATCCTATTATATTAACACATCGATTAGTCATTGCTATTATGGCAGTGGTCACTAGTGATAAGGACACGGCAAAATAGAGATTCGAATCTTGAAATACCAAAATATTTTTTTTGGTATTTTGGACATATGAAAGTTACCTATGAAAGTTAATAAGTAGGTACCTAGTTTTGTAGCATTTGGTGTCTAATTTATTATGTGGCTGAATGTGTACTTACGCATATTGTATGATCTTCGCTTGCCACCATCTTGAAAGGTGGCTTGGCAATTGAAATCTTTTCATTTTTTTACGACCCATTTCTCCTTCGACCAGTTCATCTTCGCCTTCAACCTAAAATATATTTATTTGGGGATTTTTAACTACCTATTTCTTATTTGGTTTTGTACGTCATTGGTGCTCTTGGCGTGGTGGGGAAGTGTGAAACGAGAGTAATAGTGGGAATTATCTATTTAGTACCTATGTAGGTATTTAAGAAAATAGTACGTGGTAGGTATATCAGTTATCTGGTTTCCATTAACTCTTTGGGATCAGATGGCCGTGTCTGAAGGATGTCCCAGGTTGTTTATTTATTTAAAAATTATTAGTTATTTGATATAAATATGAGAGAAACGTCGTGTTGCGGAAAGATGACTGATTTTAAATAACTCAGGTAAGTAGGTACCTACCTGTAGTTTGACTCTCTTATCCTTCTCATCAACCCCTTGGGTTGAAGCACCCTTAGCGGCGGCCGGGTTACTCATTTCTGATCCTTTTTGGCAAGTGATTTAAATATAGTGTGGATATTTAAAAAAAATGCATAAATATTGTGGATAACTATAAATTTGCCTAAAATATGTTTAACAATACACAAAAATTTACCAAAACATTAACTTTTGATTTTGAAAAATAATTTAAAAAATGCCCGATTAACTTCACGGTAATTTTGACATAATGTGGAAATCATAGATAATAAATACACTACGGTGGAAATGATTGACATTTTAATACTTTATCTAGTTGGTTATTATTACAATACTTTTTCTTTTCCGGGTTTTGTGTCAGTGTTTTCACTAGTATGATAGTTAACTCTTTAAGAAACTCTATCAGAATGTAATTTAAGGTATAATAGAATAATATCCTCCTCTTATCCCACTAATATCACTAATATTATAAATGTGAAAGTTTGGATGGATTGATGGATGTTTGTTACTCAATCACGCCAGAACAGCTGAACGGATCTGGATGAAATTTGGCACAGATATTGATTATAGTCTGGAATAGCACATACGCTACTTTTAATCCCGGGAAAAGATAAAATCCCTCGGGAACGCGGGTGAAACCGCGGGGCGGACAGCTAGTAGTATGGCACACTTAAGAGGGAGATAGGTCACCTATCAAATATGCCTAAAAATTACATTATTAAAAGTGTCACCATTTATGAGATATTTCGATATTTCAGATTTTTATTTATCTTTACAAGTACGCTAGTAGGTAATTATATTGACGAGCAAAGAAAACAGCATAAATAAAACACACAATATATTGCTAACATCCAGAGTAAATCCGTTAATATTTATCAAGTTCGCTCATTTCCATGAGTTTGTTCTTCTGGCGTTGTTTGGCAGTGATCCAGCGCTGGCGCACCTGTGGTTCAGCCGGACCCCACTCGCTGTTTGAACGACAATTTTCTCGGACGCGCTGAAAGGTAAGACATTGTATTCTACTGTATTTAATTACAAATGATCTCTACCTAAAGAAGTCCTTAGCTAATTTGGTGGCATTAAAAAGGATAGGACTTTGTCTCATACAAAATATCAGCCCAGTATCACCAGTAGGTAATTTTTAGTTAATCTATCAAAGATAGTTACGTTGGTTTCCCCTATATAACTTCTATTCCGAAACATTTAATTTTCTTAACATCATGTGGACCGTCTGCCTGTTTGTCAACCTATTGACATAAACGAAAATTGAAACGCAGTCGCATAGTAATGTACAGTGACCGTATAAGATATTCTCAACTGTTAATATTAAATTAAAGAGTAGACTATACCGGGTCTATTCGCGCACATAATAATCAAAATATAATTTCGACTAACCTCGACGTTTCGATCAAGTGTGTGCGCGAATAGACCCGGTATAATCTACTATAATGAATTTAGTTCGCGAAAGTTTTAAAAGTACTAAAGAGTAGACTGTTTGTTTGAGAGCCCCTTGTCACCGTGTGTCACTTACCGTCAGGTGACCCGCCTGGTTGTTGACTGATTTCTGACATAAAAAAGCAACTTACATGTATGAAAGATCCTTTGGACTGGTATATAACTTTGGCGGCATATATGGGTATACATATAACAGACACAAGCGCTACGCACCAACCCGCAATCCCTGACGCATTCAAAAGGGCGTAAGTTGAAATCAACTGAAATACATTACGAAGGTATTATGCATAATCTTTGCTCATTAAATTATTCTCAGTAAACATTAAAAAAAAACACTCAGACATACATGGATTAGAGTAGGTAGGAGTATTCTCTTGGACTAATAAACCACAGAGTATTCTAGATGAATACTTTGAAGTGTATGTAGTTACAATCTGTATCGTTTACAAAAAACGTAATAATATAAATTAGCGATCGTCAATTTTTTTCCAGTTTTTTTATTAATAAAATCCTTACCAAAAGTATGAAGGGAATAGTATATTTCCATAAAACAATCCAGAAGCATCCCAAAGGCCTGCCTGTCATGAACAGGATGTCAAAGCTAAGTTGAGGAGAGCCGTACGTGTATACGGCGGCAACGAGCTCCAATGCGCACACTAGAGGCACACAAGCGATGGCCACGTGGGAGTCCAGCAGTCCTAGCACGTGCAGCCCACCCTGGTCGCAATATAATCAGGAAATACTTTTAAAACAACGATTTATAGTTATTTGTTATACAAGAGTGCAAAGTTGCTTTTTAACCGCGTGCTCAATTTTGATGACCGAGCAAGCGAAGGTAAAATTTAAATCATGAGCGTTAGCGAGGGAATCAAAAGAGCACGAGGTGAAAAATCTTTGCACTCGAGTGCAACACGTAACTTTTCATCCCACCTCAGCGAGGAAATTTTTGAATCCTGCGCTTGCTCGGTCAGCAAATTGAGCACGCGGTTTAAAAGCAACTTTTCACTCTTGTATAACAAATAACTATAATGATGTTTTGAATTCACAAACTTAGTGCACACGATGTTCTAAATTCAATTTACTTTATCCTCTAGCGGATAAAAACTGCTTTTGCACTCAGATATCGAAGAGCAAAAATACTCTTTCCGAGATGAAATATATATAACTACTTCGCAACAATAAATGGTTATCTGAATAGTCTAGCAACTCTTAATTTTTATTTCGTAGTTTGCATCATTACAATATTTCCACAAACGAAATTTAAAAGAGATTGCGTTTCAATCAACTGAATGACATCGGGGTGAGGGTGAGGTGGTGTTATCATTCCGTCTAGTGGGCATGCACCACACATAACTGTCGAGTGCAACAGTCACGCGAATACGTCATAATAAACCTACTATGTATATTGCAAATGTTTGGAAACTTTGTTGCTGTACAGATAATTATATGATACACTTATTTCTACAGTATAAAGTTTATTACCTACCTACCAGATTGCGCAATACGTGGTAATGCTATGTTTGGAACTGCGGCGTGGAGCCTCATAATGAATTTGGTAATTGATTGAGTGAATTAGTAGGGACTAGACTGTATAAAATAGAATATATTCAAGAAGAACATTATAAGAACTTAGTTATGCAAACCATTTCAAAATAAATTGCAGAAATAATGTCATACCTCAGTGTTGCAGATGACCGAGAGACTAAAAAGCCCCAAACATGTGAGAAGAGTGAAAAGTTTTTTGCGAGCTCTCAGTGCCGGGAATTCGTCAACTAATCCGGCAATAACTGCTTCTATAGTAACAAACTGTAAAATAAAATATGTTTATAATGTCTGAGTAGGCAAAAAATAAATAACCTACTCGCGATATTGGAACGACTTCTAGTTGTGCAGTCCATTATAGTCTCTTTTAAAGCGTTCTACTCTTTTGACCTGATATAATAATAGTGATTGATAGCTGATGAAGATAACTAGTTAGCCTTGCGTATCTCTCAAAATTATTTTAATACTTACCATTGTATCTATACCGTTTTAATACTACAATTACTACAAATTATATTTTAATACTTACCATTGTATCTATACCGTTTTAATACTACAATTACTACAAATTATATTTTAATACTTACCATTGTATCTATACCGTTTTAATACTACAATTACTACAAATTATATTTTAATACTTACCATTGTATCTATACCGTTTTAATACTACAATTACTACAAATTATATTTTAATACTTACCATTGTATCTATACCGTTTTAATACTACAATTACTACAAATTATATTTTAATACTTACCATTGTATCTATACCGTTTTAATACTACAATTACTACAAATTATATTTTAATACTTACCATTGTATCTATACCGTTTTAATACTACAATTACTACAAATTATATTTTAATACTTACCATTGTATCTATACCGTTTTAATACTACAATTACTACAAATTATATTTTAATACTTACCATTGTATCTATACCGAGGAAAAAGAGCATAATAAAAAACGTGATAGCCCAGAAGTTAGGTGCTGGCATCATTGCGGCAGCGGCTGGATATGTGACGAAGGCCAGGCCAGGCCCAGCCGTGGCTACCTGACCCACCGGCACGCCAGCACGGTCGGCTGCGAAGCCTAGCACGGAGAACACGACAAAGCCTGCCCATACACTGGTTCCGCTGTTTACGAGAGGTATTATAATTGACGATCTGAAAAATAAAAACAGGTATAAAAACTGTGGTAGTAATAGAGCACTTAATAAGTTGAATTGCAATTCCTGAAATAATTTTTATATGAAGTTTTGGGATGGCCGTCCCGTTTGCGGGTCAAGGGGTTAAGCAAATATTCTTGTTGATTTTTTAAAACTTTAAGGTCATACCTTAAGTTGTTGTAATGAAATTTGTTGAAGCTGGCCATACTGACTAGTCCTCCCCACCCAGGGCCAAGCGAGTAGAAAAGTTGCGTAGCGGCATCTGCCCATACCTGTAAACAAAACAAAATATGAATTGGCCTCCAAGTCACGGTCAATGTTACAAGAAAACGGATCAATTGAAAGTTTTGACAGTTTATACCTACGTATGATTATATTATCACAGACTTACTTTAGGATTCGCCAATTGTCCCCAATCCGGGAGAATATAGTACAATATACCTTTCCAAGCGCCAGGTAGAGTCACACCGCGTACAAATAATGCAGACAGCACCAAATATGGGAACAAAACGGTGAAATACACGATCTGCGGATTATAAATATACAACAGTTCTGAGAAATGAAATCCAATGTGATTGACAAAAAGGCAGCGAGCCAAGCAAAGTCGATTGAGAAAAAAAGAAAACATTTCAAAGCTCACCTTTCCGACGCTCTTGACACCGTTACAGATACAAAGATATACAATGATCCAACAGATGACGTTACTCCAAAATACTGGCCATACTATCCCACCGATTTGATGAATACCGGGAGACATATGTAGGAGCCGTATGCTAAAAATACATTATTCATACTGATATACAAAAATAAACAGCTTTAACTTCTTACAATTTCAAAAACAATTGATTGTTGGACTGATTCAAACAATCTGTGTAGGGGGCTTTTTGATATTTATAACACTAGCATGGTAACAAGACTATGACTTACTGAAAGAATTCATCCTCCGGGGTAGTTAATGTTGATCCGTTGGAAGAAAGGGCACTGACATTTTGTGTGAGCTAAAATAAAGCGAATGATTAAATATTCCAAATAAATGCATTTCATAAGATTATAAATCTAATATTAGCTTACCTCGGTGCATTTCGGAGTGTTCCAAGTATTGCCGCAACTTTGCCACGGCAATGGCGAGCTGAACGAGTGATAAATGTAAAGAATTGGATACGCCAATATAGCAGCAAAGTAAGTCACCGATATTATGTTTAAGATGACAACAGCATATCCTGCACCTACAAATTTTTTTTTAGATAAAGCATCAAAAAGTTATTGTCAGTTAAATAAATTTGTTGTTTTTATAATTATGAAAGTATATTCTCGTAAGTATGCAAGTTTACCTTTGAACAGTGGATTTATATTGAAAACTGAAATGCACCCAGCGCTAGCAAATTGGCCCAACAGCGTCTCCAAGTAAACTAGAGGTATTCCGCATATAAGTAAAGTAAGGAAATACGGTATAAGGAACGCTCCTATAACATAAACAAACATATCTCAAGTATTACGTCGATGTCGGTAGTAAAAGTAAAATCACTATAGGTACGCACCTCCGCCATTTCGATAACATAAATAGGGGAATCTCCAGATGTTTCCGATGCCAACAGCGTATCCAAGACATGAGAGTAAATATTCGAGCTGACTGCCCCAACGTTCATGATGACTCCCCGCCATTTACAATATCGACCGTATAAGACCTTATCAAACGCTTAACTGACCCTATCATTGATCAAAATTGAGGATGTGTTTATTTAAGTAATATAGTTTCTGATTCATTTTAATCTGATACTTGGAGAAAACGGAGGAAGATAATCTTCCTTTAAATTAAAATCGAGAATCAAAATAGATCTGACATCTCTGTTGGGGCCTATATGATATGGACATTTGTTTCAATTAAGTTAACAGAATAAAATATAAATTTCAATATTCAATAGACGTGAATAAAAAGAATATCCCAATAAAAATAAAAGTATATTAAGATAACAAACGTAAAAATACAGTTTTAGCATTATATCAAAAGATTTTTATTACGAGTATTACGCGCGTAAAGTGTCAATTCCAAAACCAAAATGACATGTGAGGTTATCAGGGACCTGTTGTTTTGAGGACCCTACATCAGTCTCAGGTTTACCTTTAGTTTGTTTAACTGGCACTTGACTGTACTGGAGAACCTGAAAATAAAAACCACTTGTCATCATTCTTCTCAGAGAACAGAGATATATTCGTATTTTTTTTTCTACAGATGAAACAAATATAATATCTTTATTTGGAGCCACAAATATCAAATACTGTCTACTTAGTTAACAAACAGACAACTTACATTCTTACTCCGAGACTACAAAACCGATCTTGAAGAAACTTGGCACACAAATTGAAACCGCGGGGAACAGCTAGTATATAAAATTATCATAGACATCAATTATTAAGGTACCAACAAATTAGCTTAAATTTTAAGTTTATTAACGACGCAGCTACGATTTTGAATAAGCAACTTTTAAAATTATATTCAAGAAGAGTACCCTATATCCTTTACCAGGGCCTAAAGTAACTGTATCTACCTACCAAATAAACGCGTTCATTTTTAAAATCACATACGTTTTTGCATGCATGTTTTTTATACACACCAACGGCACAGAATGTGAATGTTATGTAAGTGTTAAAATGTCCTGTGCTATATAAACTCACGGATAAGTCTCCGTCACCCCAGTGTAAAGCTTCATTGGTGCCAAGTGAATCATCCCAGTGGAAATGTTGCGAGGGTTGACTCCAGTCTGGATTCTTTAACGAGCATCTGACCGTGGCTATGACGACTCTCTGTTCTCCAGAATTTTTTAATGATATTGCACTCTTTTTGTCTACTTTACCTTGCTTCCCAGTAATTGTCTATAAGTATGAAAATGTATCTCTACGTAACGTGATATGAGTAGGTACTTAGGTACTATATTTTGACAATGCTCAAGGCTGAGATGTTTTTTTTAAATATTAGGCTTATAAGCCTCACCTCACCAAGTTTAGATACCGATTTTACCGTAGACGGCACACTAAGCCTAGAAGGTAACAGTCACTAAAGTGTAGTGTAAAACAGAGGACTGGATAAATTATTCTAGCCAATCCGTTGTTATAATATGATAACAATAAGTACTTAATTGAAATGAAATGAATTAAGATAAGTGACTCGTTTTGTGTGGTCTTACAATGATTAAGGTAAGGTTTCTCGACCTCAAAGACACAAATAGGTATTCTAAGGCCTCAACTGCTGTTGAGGTCCTTATGAAAGTAGTATCTACTGAAACTACCACCGGTTTTGAAGTTACATGAAAATGTACCTTACTGTTTTACGATATGGTCCACCTGTATTATCATGCAATTAACTATACATTATACACATTAACCTTATACGAGTACCTACTATTACAATAAGGTTAATTTTCATGTAACTCTGACAACTGTCGCAGGGATCAAGCTGTTATGAAATATAAGTGTTATAATAATTTACCATAGAATATATCAATCGGATGGTAATGACTGTACGAAATGTATCCCTAAGAGCAGTGAGGTTGGGAACAAATATCCTCACAGTAGGCTCTTGGAAGTTCATCACTTTGTTCCATTGAATCCTGTTGCTTTCAAACGTAGAGAAGTGGCAGAGCTCTCGGGAGTTTTTTGTTGTTAGATGTTTGAACACGTCCGAATCGTGTGCTGATCCTTCGTCTCCTAAATTGGAAAATAAAGATAAATTCGTTTCGATTGATTTTTCAAAAAACTAGCGATTCACTACGGCCTCACTATTCGTTGCACACATGATAGTTAGCGAGTTAGTTAATCCTGATATTCTAAACTCTGATGCGACTTACCCACACGGTCAACAAGTGTTGATGGTAAGTTAGAAACTGGCCACATATCATCCTCCGGTATCGGTAACATTTCTGTCAATGATTCATTACGGCGAAACATTAAAAACCCTCTTCTGGCCGAGTCTAATAAGGGTAACTCCAGTTCTACGTGGAAGGTTGTTATAGTTCCCTAAAAAATAACTTATTGGTATTTACAAGGTATTGTCTCACTATTTCACCGATCACTGCTGACAAAAAATTGCCTTGCTGAGTTTCTTGCCGGAGTCTTCTCAGTTTAAGTGTATTCTGAACCGGTGGTAGAGTCAATTCTAACGTTCATAAGTGCCTTACCAGGGTCTAAACTGAATAAATGAGTTCCTTTTTGATTTTGATTTAACAGTGTTTTTTTTTTCACTAGGGTGCTTTGATCCATTATTATATTGTCCATCATAGAAAAACCTCGTTAACTGCATTTGAGTCCAGTTGCGCCTTTTGAATGCCGAAGTAACATAATTGAAAGTAGCTTAATGATAATAAAATAAGTTAGGGGAAATTTTGGGGTAGGCCTATGTCCATGCAGCAGTGGACGTCTTTCGGCTGAGATGATCATGATGATGGGGGGAAATTTATATCTTTGAATCTTTACTCGATGAATTGGGATTGAAATCATCCAATGGCCTCATTGAAAACAAAACGTAATCGTAATAACTTTCTTATTTATTATTAATATAAATATACCTTCTCGGGTTTTGGTGGTTGAGGAGCGGAAATTATTCTATAAACTGTGAAGTAAAAATATGTAGAATTCAAATCATCTGGGTGCGGTTCAAAAGGATCTACCGATCTGTCCGTTGGGAGTATTTTGCGGGAATCCAGCCATCTTAGTTTCAGCAATCGCATGAGAGTATGACGTGAGTATGCCATAGAAACCTAGGGGGAAAACTAGGAATTTTATATTTTAGCAAAATACTGTTGAAACATATCACATAGCGCCATCTGTGGGCAGTAGTCAGCACCAATACGTAAAGTACCGAGCAAGGGTTTCCTGCCAACTGTAATGCGGTGAGATTCGGTAGCTTAACCAATGCATCTAGTAGAGGGTCCAATTGATAGATGTCATTATCAGACAGATCTAAAACCGTAATGTGAGATGGTAATAGTGCAATTCCTTCAATTTTATCTGCAAAATGAAATATAATGAATTACTTTCATTAAAGTACTAAAAGTTATTTCATGAAACGATAAATCAATTACCGTTATTAAGCAAATTTTTAGATAAGCCCAAATAAAATAGATTTGCAGGTAAGTACTCCGAGAAATCCACAATTTGATTGATGCGGTTAGCTTGAAGTTCAAGGGTTCTTACTCCAGGTGGAATGAATCTCGCATCCAAGTCAGCAATGAAGTTTCCGCATAAACTAAGACTTACAAGTCTTTTATATTCACTCAGGCCTTTATCCAATTCAGTCATCTATAAAAATTAGTTACAGTGACTATGCTAACGAGTCATTATAATTTACTCATTCATTATTGGCATTATAAAGGCTCACCAGAGAATCGTTTACTCGTAATACATTCACTGTTTTTAAATCTTGCTTCAATACATCTCGATCACCAAGTTTAACAGCCTTTTTAATCAATTTAACCATATCATCAGTTATACAATTAATGCTATGAAAGCATATTTGTCCCTCTTCATTAGACATTTTTTCTATATCCCATAAGGTAATTGGTAATAATACGTCCCACTGTTCTTCAAGAGAACTAGATTCATCATTAAGGAATAAGTTCAGAATGCTTTTCTTTATTTTGTTTTGCAATGCTTCTGTAAATCCTAATGTTGGTATATCGTCTCTTAGGGACTGTTGTTTGTGATAGCGGATACCTGCTCCTATCAAAGTCCAATCTATGCCGGTCTCTATGCGCTCCTGGTAACCTTTTAAACAAAATGATGATTCTCAGATAAATGCAGGCTACTAAAGCAAGATTGTCTAATATGCCCGACTCTACATCAACTCTATGCACAAAAATAAATAAAATTGAAGAGTCTGTTTAAAATGTCAAAATAACAGATTTTTACTAAATGCATAATAACAAAAAACTACTTTTAAAACTTTTGTCTGTCTGTCTGTTTCCAGCTATGTTCCGAAACATATTACACATTTAAACGGGACTTTCATTGGTAGATATCTAATTAGGCTAGTTTTATTTATAAAAAAGAATTAGCGCTGCACAAAAAAATTCAAACCTATGAATTTGTGGACAGAATCCGATTCATATACTTAGGTACGGAAGTACATATTATATTCCGGGAAAAGAGAAGTTTTCGAATTTTTAGTGGTTTATACTTAATACCTTCGACAGCGTCAGCAGGAACGTACAGAAGACTATCAGTACTGATTGCAGGTCGAGTTACTTGTGGTTTAGTTATTTTAGCAGTTTCTTTTGATTTTGGAGGCATTTTATTTATCTTGATAAGAATTGAGATTTTGAGATTCTGAAAATGTCAAATATAAATATGGCAGGCACCTACCCTAGTATATAGTGTATTATCTATGCACCACCTGTCTATGAAACTAAGAAATAGAATAAACTTAAAAAGTTATTATCATGGAGTTTGTAATTGAACGTATGTGAGTATTTTTAAATGTAGGTACATAAAGATGCTTTACGGGTTTCATAATAAAACGATTTTTATTATTAACGCCATCGTTTAATTTTTATATGTATTACTTTAAGAATAAACTATATTAAAATAAGTGTGTAGAGTTTTATCTTAAAGTTTCATGTAGGTACATAGGTATTTCTCTGTCAATAAAATGTATGTAGGTATTATACCTCTACACATTTCCATTTTCATACGAGTAATACTGATATTATGTCGGTAAAGCAGTCGCAAATTGTTTTGCTAACCAGTGACACCAGGTGCCGCTGGAGTTTTATGAATGTGGTGTGCTTATGCATGTGCGTTTTTACAATCTGTGCGGCGCGCGGTTTCTCGATAGACAGCTGCCAATGTGCACGTCATTTGAAACTCCTGTCAAGTTTTTTTAGTATGTCACATTCATACTACATTTTTCGAACGTATGAGAGTAAGAGAATTGATTCATTTTATAGATGAAGCAATCATCACTTATATCGTCGCTCAATCCGTACATGGATAACAAATAAATGAAGCTTGTAATTTTCCGTGCACTTTCCTTGTACATATAATTTTGTAAACGATCTAATTTTGTGTTTACATTGACATGTGTGTGCGCGGGAAATTTAAGTATTTTTTGTGGCGTGAACTGGTTTTAGCTTCGCGAAGTGTAATCTTTATAGTTGTGTCGAGTGAAAGTAAATTACTGTGCGATGCGGTTATGTAGCATTGGTGACGTTGCCAATACCCATACTTGTGGATGCCCTTGCGTTATTGGCAAGACTACATAAATGCGGACTATTCTACATTGTTTACTTCCGGAGCACAAAGTTAACCTTTACGTTGTTCAACAGGTTGTTAAAGCGAAGGTAAATAAAAAGTTTACATAAACATGGTTTAATTGTTGTTTAATTTTAATGAGATTAACAGAAGTTTAATTTTATTAAAACTGATTCTTAATATTTATGTACCCATTTTGAGGTTCAAAATTATGAAGATTGGTTACCATGTAGCAACATCGCACCTATTCAATTAAACAGGTTAATTATAGCATAAACTATATTAATAATAGGTCGTTACCTATGAAATTGCCGTTCTGCAGTACTGGCCATTTCAAATCAAAATAATTTTTGTTTGGCATAGAATTCTAATTTCAAATTAATTTTATTTTAACCTGTCAGTTCTTTCTTGGGACAATTGGGATTTCAGAGGCCGCACCACTTGGTTCTCAAATGGGACAATTGGGACAATGACATTTACTAGAAAATTGGGCGCGAATTTTGAAATTTTGAAAACTGTGCGCGAGTTGACGAGTTGTTGGACAGGTTAATGTCGCGAGTCAACAGATTAAAAACATGGATTTTTTCCCAAAAGTAGTCATTTGTTTATTGATTAGTGTTACATTTTCATCGCATTTCAATCTTTTTCGTCATCATGGATACGTTAAAAATTCGAGTAATAATAATAGTTAATACCGTCGTGGCAGCAACGCGGCACAAGCTGCCGCTTGTGCGCAACATCATCGACGTTTACGGAGCTAACACTACAAACCAACGCACCACCTGTTATTGGTTTGCTCGCTTCTGTTTTAGAAATTTCGACCTGAAAAATTAACCTCGCGGTCGTCCGAAGACTTTGGTCGACAATGACGAATTAAAGGCGATTGTGGAAGCTGATGATACACAATCTACGGCTGAATTAGCAGCAGCTTTCGACGTTAGCGTCAAAACAATATTGGTCCATTTGCGTCAAATTGGCAAAGTAAAAAAGCTTGACAAATGGGTGCCCCACGAACTCAATGATCGCCAGCGCGAAGTACGCGTCGAGACGTGCCTTGCACTGCTCAACAGACACACAAATGAAGGAATTTTGAACCGCATTGTTACCTGCGATGAAAAATGAATTCTGTTTGATAACCGCAAGCGCTCAGCAAGTTGGTTGGATCCTGGTTCAGCACCTAAACAATGCCCTAAACGAAAACTTACCCCTAGAAAAGTGATGGTCACTGTTTGGTGGTCTAGCGCCGCCGGTGTGATTCATCACAGCTTCTTACCAACCGGGGTGAGCAATACTGCAGATGTGTACTGTGAAGAACTGAACACAATGATGGAGAAGCTGGCACATCTCCAACCAGCATTGGTCAATCGCTCGTCTCCGCTGCTCCTGCACGACAACGCGCGACCTCATACTGCACAGCAGACGGTCACCAAGTTGCAAGAACTAGGGTTGGAAGCTCTCCGTCATCCGCCCTACTCACCAGACCTTGCACCTACAGACAACTACATTTTCCAGAGTTTGGATAACTTCTTGGCGGGAAAAAAATTCAATACCCGAGAGGCAGTACAAAATGCCTTTGAAAAATTTGTTGCCTCCCGTCCAACTGATTTCTTTAAGAAGGGCATCAATAAACTGCCACTGCGTTGGCAAAGATGCATTGATTGCATGGGTGATTACTTCGATTACACTAATAAAAACACATGAAAAAAAATCGTTTAAATTTTTTCATACAAAACGGCAATTTCATAGGTAAAGACCTAATATATCCACCGAAAATGAAACTTATTTAAAAAAATATATATATTTACTTTGCACATCTGTGTTTGGATCATAGGATTACCCCATTCTACCAAATTTAAGTTAAGTTACAGTTTATTGATTTCTCTACATTGAGTATTTCACATTTTCTGTCGCCCCATTTTTATTATGATCATATTCCACCCAATTTTCTTATTGCGTTTCAACTTTACCTAAACTTCATTGTGTTTCTGTTAATTGTCACTTTTGTCCATACATTCTGACGTCCATTGACACAAAAACGGTTCAGTTCAGGCCGAGACTCTTATTGCAATTCACGCAATAAGAATTGGTGACCTTAACCCCACTGATCGTCATCATTATTTAGATTATTATCAAACCTTGATTGATTCTGGCCTTTTTAAATGCATCGAGAATATTCGAGACGTCAAAGTACTGTCTCACTGTCTCTGTTAAAGTCAAAACCAATTATAAATTTCGTCGGAGGGAATCATTTCTTCCAAGATTTATTTAGCTTAAGAGGACAGGCTTAAAGGACAGCTTATGAAGGTTGAGCCACACAAGAAGTTATAGAAGTTTTCAGCCTTCAACTGAGAAGAACTGACAAGAAACTCTGCAAGGTTACATTGTCTTAAAATATTTATTGCACTATCCGGCTAAATATATTGGTTATTTCTTTCAAATGATAACCAATTTTAACAATATGGTGTACCTACTTATGCTGCCGAGTGCAGCTATTTTCACACTCTTTATCATCAATATAATCTTTTAATAAGAGCTCTTTCCTCCAAAACTTTATGCAAGTCCAAAACCAACCAGTTTTCTTATCCAGATATTACTTATGAGTACTTATGTCAGTAAATACCTCGTGTCAAAAAGTAGGCATAAGTACGAGTAGTTTAATGGGGATTCCCCCGTGATTGGTAACATTTTCAAGAATGTTTGTTGTTTGATACAATTATAAATAAAGTTGGATACTTTAAATACTCTAAGGGCATACAATTTCACATGTAAAAAAAAAGTTTTTCTGATTTAAGTAATTAATTTAAGTATTATTACAACAATGGTTAAATCCGGTGATATGTTTGCTAATATGTCGTAGGTATATGATGAACGATGATCATAATTAGTTTACACGTAGGTACATTAAGATAAGCTTACAAATATTAGGAAATCTTGACTTGACCTTGCTTTTGGCTGCTTGCTATTTAAAGATATTTTCCACGTCGGGTGACATTCGACATTGTATCCGAGTTAGGTAGGTAGGTACCTACCTAAATATATGTTTTAAACGACTTCAAAAAAGGAGGAGGTTATATGTTCGACAGTATGTATTTTTTTCTTGATAAAAAGGCTAGGTATACATTAGAGTATAAAATAGAGGTATCAAACGATTAAAAATACTTATAATGAGTTTACTTAATAAAGATATTTTTGAATTTGAATTTAAACGTAACATTTAGTTTTTTAGATATTTTCTTATGTATTTAATAACTTATATTTAATCTTAAAAGGGCATAAATGTACAAGTATAATCTATATATGTATTAGTATTCTATATAATCTGTATGTATAAGTAAGTACTTACTATATCATAAATAAAAACACGTTTTATGTGTCGAACTATATCATCTTCAAAACACGTTGTGACACAGTGCAAATCAATTTGCATGCTCAACTTATTGTTTATTTCTTAGAAAAATACTTCATAGAGAACTCAGATGCAGTAAGAAATTATTGACGCATTGTGAGATGTTAACAATATAAATTATACGTTGACTTTGATATCATGGTATTTTCTTTATGGCATCAAATAATTTATTTACGGGCTGCTTGAGGGCTCTATCAATATGATTTCCATGCATATGATCATACATAGTATACAGCCATAGGCAGTAGTTAACTGTATATTTTTAAACACATACTTTTGTTTACAGGATCATAAATTTATTCAGGATGGCGACGGCGACGCCGCCGTTTACAGTGAAAGAAGGTGGCTTTGAAGTTGGAGATTACGTGGTGTTTGGCGTTCTATGCATTACATCATGCCTTGGTGGAATATGGTACAGCGCCATTGGCACCAGAAAGAAGGTAGTCAAAGACATCAGAGACTACCTCCTCGGCGGAAAGACTATGTCCACATTTCCCGTCTCCATGTCGCTTATTGCTAGGTGAGAAGTTAACTGTGTATTCATAGCTTCTTATGAAGACCGATTTGTCGCTGAATGATCAGTTAATTGTTAATTTGTTTTTGACTGAGCGAGCGAAGCGTCTCCGTTTCAGTTTGGGCAAAAATGTTGTCTGTTCGGCGGCTGTCCGTCTATCCGGCTGTTCATGAGAACAGAAAAACCATAATAGTTGTCAACCTGCTCACAAAATTTTACGAGAATCGGTTGAGAAATTTTTAGGTTTTTTTTTATTTTATTCAAAATGGCGGAGCTATGGGGTTTGAAAACGTAAAAAAATGCGAAAAGTGATAAAAAATGTCACAACACTTTCCCAAAGTCTACAGCTCTCAAAGCTTGGAGACACAAATTATAGTAGGTACTTTAGCTACTGCACGCATGTACAATATTAAATCGCCGAAGTGCGTTTTTTCTTATGACCGAAGGAATATGCCATTATTATTTATTAGAAAATATTGATAGAGAAATATGAATTATTTTTACCTTTTTGTACAAATAAAAATACATTTCTCTAACAGTTACGTATCCGGAGTGACAATCCTTGGTACACCGGCCGAGATATTTAACTACGGCACGCAATACTGGCTGGTGATCATTGGAGTGGTTCTCAGTTGTGCTACTGTAGCCACTGTTTATCTGCCAGTATTCTGCACTCTGCGGTTATCGTCATCTTATGAGGTAATCGAGATTTTTTTAATTTAGTGTGAAGTTACCCTATTTTATTTATGAGTAACGTATATGAGCGCCATATTTTGTGATGTTATTTAAATGATTATTACCGTAATGAACTAAAATAAACACGACAGGTATGGTCGCTTACTTGAGTACTAAAATCAGTCTCTGGCCCCATCACTACATTTCTGAGTATTATGGAAGATATTTACCAGAGGTTTTCGCTAAACTTCTAATAGCCATAACTTCATAACAGCGGTGCTCCTGTGATTTCGTTAACCGTTGATATTGATAAGATATAAGACCTTCACGCTTTACAACAAACATTATAAATGAGTAGGTGAACACAGTTAGTGTCTACCTGTCTGTCTGCTTGGTTTCCACTGCTAAACGGCTGAGCAGATTTTGATGACATTTGATATAGATATACTTTGAACCCTAGGGAAGGACTTAGGCTACATTATTAAATATTTCGTGTCGGTAAAAAGGGGATGAAATGGCAAAATCCGCGATAAACAAATTCCACGAAAATGAAGTTACGGACAAAAACTAGAAAATTTTAAAAGCGTTGCGGTGTTAACCCCACTTTTGGTCCTTACCACAAAGAATAACAAATAAATGCTATAGCGTAACCACTGACAAACTTCATAGCGGCAAACTGTAAATAGGTATCTGGTTTACAATCATCTCATTGTTGCCATGTAATGTATCTCGTGTAGTTAGCCATGGTTAGATCTTATCTTTGCATTAGGCGATAGGTATATCACATCGGCATTCAATAAGATTGACAAGCGATTCGCGGACTTTGCCCTCTATGCAAAAGTAGAGCTCACGGAATGTACTACGTATGTATGTACGTACTAATCCGACGGTCTTCATTTTTATGTCTCTTGTTTTGAATGCAGCCGTAATCATTATTTTGCTGGACATTATATTTTTATGGAATAGACAATAAAATTGACGTCTTTTTTTCTATAAATTGTATGTTTTTAAATACAATTTATAAGATATGTGTAAGATTTTAAAAATAATAAACGATAATCACGAGACGTCACCAAAGGGTTTGTGTAGCTTTGATACATCTTTTTTTTAAAATCCTGGTCTAGGTATATTTATTTTGTATTAAGACTTGGTTACGTCTTGCGGTTTTACCCGTATTTTCGAGATAAAAGTATAGATGTCCTCTAATTTATGCAGATGTTTTTGTTATTTACATAATTCATTATTACTAGGTATATAATTTATTTATTTTTGTTGCAGTATTTAGAATTAAGGTTCAATCGTCATGTACGTGCCGTCGCGTCCATCCTGTTTCTATTAGATGAGGTAAGTGTGTTTACCCTTTATCTATACTACCTACATAAAACGCTGATTGATGTAGTAAGAGTAATAAAATGAATGAAGGCTACTTTGTTTTTAAAACCAGTCAAGGTTATGTCATTAGCCACATTATATTAAAATAAAAGTCAAGCCAAACAAGTTTACCTACTCACTTTTTTTTACAAAATACCGTGATTGTTTTTCTTATTATACAAAACCTTTATATTCTCATTACCTAAATCTTTATGAATACATAGAGTAATCATGAAGAATGTAGCGATTGTACCTATAACATTGATGGATGAGTGGATCATTGCATTAAAATCAAAAGAAATCTTGTCTTTCAACTTTGATAGTTTACCTAAGCCACACAAATACCCAATAGGTTGGTATTATTCTACTGCCCACAGCGATATTATAGTGCCCCAATATCACTTTGCATTCTCGCCAAATTTACGGAGATTGACATTATTACTTGTATACAACAGGAATCAATTATGAAACTACCAAAATATTAAAGTAAATCAATGTTTGGTACAAATAAAAGACAGCGATTATTTTTTCTACTAAATATTATGAAATAAAATCTTGGTTTTGATGGGATTTTTTTTGGCTCAACACATACCTACGTAAATACGTATTTATCCACAGTTTTGACGAGTATGCAAAATCACTGCCTGTATAAATGAATAGGCCATAAATAAGTATCTATGAAAATAGTAAAATCGTTAACATCACAATGATAGATTTTTTATACCGACTGTCTAAGCACGTCAGTAATGTAAGGTAGGTATAAATACCTACTTAGTTTACTTGCGGATGTAAGCGTTTGATAAATGATAAAGATAATAAATAACATCTATGTTTTATGATTGAGAGCATAGTCTTGTTCAAAATGACTGCCTATGTTGTAGGTCTGTTATGTGACATTTTAACAGATTTTTCAAGGTCGTTATTTATTGACGTCATAAAAAATATTACAGATTGACACAAATTGAGCTGCCTGTTGTACTCACTCGAATAAAATTTATTTATACCTATGTATCTACTACTAATTTATAAAAATTCTCCATATTCCAAATTAACTATATTAAAATTTTTAACTTACTGTACTATCTCTAAAAAACATAAGAAAAGTAACTTACCCATACATGATATTGCCATAGACTAATAATTTGATAAGGGAAAATTTATTCTATCCTTTCCTTATTTTTTTTGAATGTTTTTTGTTAGCAGCATAATCGGTACGATTATCCAAAAATACATGAAATGCATGTGTTTTATTCCAAGATCTGATCCAAACTTTCACATTTAAATACTAATAAAATACTAGTTGAAATAATTGGCAAAATCTAATAAAATTAAATAATATTTTAGGATATAAAAACAAATCTACTTATTCAATATAAATTCTTTTATCAAAATCAAAATCTCTTGGCAAACAGCTTAGGTAGGTACTTACTAGGTATAAAGTTTGCGCAATTTATAACGTTTCATAGAGCTCTCCGAGCACGACGTAGGTACTTTCTATTTCAAATGATGAAGTATTATTTCTTTTTAAATTAAGTACAAACTAATAAAACCACATATATTTTTATTTCATTTTCAATTAACAACAATGCAAAAATCCCAACATATTTCGGTGTTCCGATCTGACTCTGTGCGCTCTAGATTTAAAATATTACACACAAATAAAAAGCTGAACACGGTTTTTATATCAGGGCAATTGGTTTGTATACTTAATCAGCAAGTCTTATTAGTATGAGGTGGAGGTCGTTCGCATCGTTGACATGGTGGACTTTGGCCGTACATCGCTGTCGTGTCGTTATAATGAAAATCAACATCAATTGTCTGTCTCTACACTTCTACAGTAAGTTTGCCGGAACTTATTGATATTAACACACTTGACTAGGCTTGTCTTCCACATTGTATATAATTTAATAATAATTATAACATTGAATCCAATATGAAGAATAAAGGCCTTTCACACCTTTAGGTACTCTAGTTTAACTTTTCTGACTTTAAAGGACTAAATTAAAATGCTTTCATAGCCAATGCCTACACTCTATCAGGCACCTAACTAACACATCATATTCAGTATGCAGGCGTGATTGTTTCTGATATATCCGTGTTTATATTAGTGAGATTATTAGCAATTTAACTTGGCAGCTGTCTATTGATATTTTTTTAAGTGTAAAAGCGTCAGAATTTATGGTAATAAATAGCAAATGATAGAAAAATATGTAAATAATTTTCGTAATCTTTAAGCTTGCTGGTATGTCCATAAGGCTATACTTTAATATATACCTACGTTCATAATGCCAATAAGTATCCTAACAACGTTGTTTTATATTCTTAATGTCCTTGTTATTTTTTACTATGAGATCAATTAAGCTTCGTTTGAATTGTTTTTTTCCTGTTGTTATTTTTCCATCTTTATTAAATCATCACAAGACAGTGAATCTGTTACAGGTTTCATGTCTGAAGTTTGACAAGCTGGCAGGTGGGTCACTTGATGATTATAAGTGACTACTTTCGCCTATAGGCATAACCAATACCAGGGTGATTTCCTGATTGATTTCTTACAAAGGAAGTTTGCTCTGCTTATTAAATAATAATACCCTAATATTTCATACTCTGGGACAGGAGGAATATCGTAACATCTTTTCATAGTGCAACCCTAAACGTTAGAAATGGAATAATAATATACTTTTTTCATGATTCTGTAACTAGTAGTTCAATCATTCAGGTATTTCTCACCGCTAATCACACAGAAAGACAATCACACATTTCAAGACGTAAGTATTTTTATCGCATTTATTGTCGGGCAAGGTTACGTTTGGCATGATTATAGACTTTGGAACCGATGATTTGCGAATAGACGATGTAAACTCTGATGACTAACAATGGTCAATTGACCATTCATTTAATCTAGTCAACAAGATTATTGTTGTTATTCTTCCTTGAACACTGTTTAGGTAGGTGTACTACTTTATAAGTATACAATTTTTTTTTCTATATGTATTGATATATATGGAACGTTTATCATCATTATCTCTTGATGGTTGTTTTGTGAGGTCCTATTTCGTTCAGTTCAGTTCTTCCTGAAAATAGGAATACATAAAAGCTTTATTAGAATAGATAATTTGCAGGTAGTTCTTATATTAGTGAATTTATGTGGCGTGCACATACGACGTTCGGCGACACGTCACTATTGACGTGATTATGTAGCGGTTTTATAAACTTACATTTTATGACGTATATAACCATGACCATGGTTGCCGGCCGCACGCGAGGACGTCAATTATAATTTAATGATATTTAAATCTATCTATCACTAGTCGTTTCAGTACTCACACCTTTCATAAACATAATATCATTCTTCACGGCAGCCCATAACTTATTCGGCCTTCTCTACCTCTATATCCATCTAAACTCTGGAACTTGACTGATGACTCCACGAATGTTAACTCGTTGCCAGTTATATGTCAATCACTTATTGATTTTAGAAATATTAAAAAACTAAGGAAAAAAAGATTTTTCTCTTGTTTTTAAAAATCTTTTAACTTGCCTTATCAGTGAGTCGCAAAACGTACTAAGTGTTATTGATAAGCTTCATCCTCCACTTGATATATCTTTCCCGGTTATCAATGCAGCTAGTCTTTCCTTTAATTCGAACTCCTAAAGATATAATTATCATAGAGCTAATTATGATCAAATTAATAATAAGCTTGCAGATATAGATTGGGGTGATTATTTTTATGGACGAAGCGAAGTAGATGATGCTTATGGTTTTTGATGATGTTATTTGGACATTATACCAAAATACACAATAAATTCCAATAATTATCACCATAGAAATAGAACTATAAAGATTATACTTCATTGACTCCTCAGAGTGCAGTACTATATACGCTATAAGCACATCATCATTATAAATCAAACACCGGCTATGTGCATACAATGGGTTTAAACGTACTTTTACCTAATTCAAAAATTAGGCTTCGCGTAAGTTTTTTTTTAATACCACTAGGTGGCGAACAAGCAGAGTTGCTCGAATATAGCTCGCAAACACTGCAATGTCACACACTTCATACATTTGGTGGAATTTTATGCACAGTAACGAATACTTGAAATACATACCTACGTATCCTAAGAAAATTTCATGATGTTTTATTCGATGTAGCTATTGTCATTGTTTCCTTGCCAGTTTTTAAGAAATTATGCTATTATAAACACTAATTTATAACTAACTAACGCAAAGATACTCGTAGTACCCATGTATGTCGATTGTTATACAATGCTTATATTTCAGGTACTTTTCCTGCCAATGGTTGTGTATGTTCCTGCTCTAGCGTTTAATCAATGTAAGTAGGTATCTAGTCAACTACCTTAAATACTTAACAGTTTTTAACGCATGTTTGGTGCGTTTGGATTGTGCAATTTCATTGATAATGTGGCCAAAGATGGAAAATGGCGGTGATAGCTCAGTGGTAAGTGACGCCGGATACCGCGGCGAAGGTCGTGGGTTCGAATCTTACAATGAGCTTGAGCTTTCGGTGAAGGAAAACATCGTGAGGAAATCACAGCACGGTGGTAGGGTACTTTGTAGTACTCGACTGGCTGGCTACCACCCTCAAGTTGAAATCTGTCGCCAAGCACCTACAGTCGGTGTGTTCCGACAGCTGCACTTGGGAGCCAGTTCCCATCTAGGCTTTGTGTGCTTACCACCTTTGGCCACATCATCACTTACTATGGTGAGATTGTGGTCAAACACAAGCTTATACCGAATAAAAAAAATATAAAAAATGCACGAAGCCTAGGCTCTCAAGTGCAGCTGTAGGTATATGTTTACACTAGTAGATCATCGCCGGCATTTCATACTTTAATTACCTACGTTTTCACATACACACCGCGAGTGGTGAGGCCATAGCTATTATGTTCGGTGCGGGCGATGATAAATTGTCGGGGGGTATAATGTCACTTCTTTTTAGTATTATTACCCAGTATGTGGTTGGTAACATTTTAACGTGAGTGTGACAGCCAATTACCTGCGTATGATTTCGTACGCAAAAAATTGAAGCTTATTGTATGATTCGAATCCTCGATTCGAAGCTACTACTGACTACCACTACCATTGTTCATAAGGCGGATAGCCTTACAGGTGATGATATTTCAGTGGTAATATCTTTATGAAATCTATTTTGTTGCAATATAATTTATATAATATTCCAATCATTCTATTTCTGAAAAACGGATGCTACATTATAAAAAAAGTGTTGTGTAAATTTACTAATCGACATATGCATATTTAATGCACAACCGACATGGGAACGAACAAGAAAAACACCAATGTTTTATTATTCAATTTTATTTATTTCATTTTGTGTTATCGTTTATTTCAGTGACGGGTTTCAATGTATTTGCCGTCGGCGGTATTATGGTAGTGATATGCGGGTTTTACACAGTATTAGTGAGTTTATTTTTTATTTATAGTAATTTATGTTTTTATTTATTTTCATAACATAACTCCTGCTTCAACTCCTAATAATAAAATATTCTACTCTTGTTAAGTCAGTCACACACTAAGCAGATAACATATTTTAATATCGCTCTCTATATATCGCTGTTAATTATACGTTAACGATAATGAGTTAAATATTTTTTTTAGTAGCATTATTCCAGTGAAAAAAATTGGTTATCTAAACTTAGCCATAAAATTCTACATACAATTTGCGAAAGAGTAAGTACGAAGGAAATGTCATTTCAATTCAATAAGAAATTAAGTATTGTTAATTCTTATGAAATCAGTAACCATCAACTAATAATTTGCAACAAAATTGTTTGGTATCGAAAACGTTAATATAAAATCAATTCTTTCTTTCTTCTGACGAGCTGTCTAGCAAATCTAGAAGAATACGCCAACTCATTATAGTCACACTCTGTATAAACAATCTGCACTAAAAACAATAATAGGTTTGAAGGATTTCGAGTGAATGTATAACTTTTCGTATATTATCTGCATAGTGATACCTTCAGATATTTAAGTTTTTTATACGCAGATAAAATATTATCGTATCTGCGTAGTGTGTGATACGCTTTATTAATTTGTAATGTTTTACTATGTCATTACTCAGGGTGGTCTCAGAGCGGTTGTGTGGACAGATTCGGTTCAGACCGGCATAATGTTCCTGGGAGTATTGTTGGTAGCGATAGCTGGTACGGTCGCCGCCGGCGGCTTTAAGGCCATTGTCAAAACGGCGGGTGACGCCGGGAGATTTGAGCTCACTAAGTAAGTTTAACAAAATGAGCCTTCTTTATAAATTAAAAAGGTACATTGTCCAACATACGGGACTAACACAGTGTTACGATATGGAGTTTTCTTAGGCGGTTCTAAATGTTAGGTACCCCAAATTTTACTTTCACTGATAAGTATCCAAATGGGAATATTATCAAAATTACAGAGCTTGTTTTGAGCCTGCTTAAAAACTAGAAATTCTTATATTTATTTAAGCTACCTATCTCAAATACTCCTAAACATAAATTCTAAACGCCTCCTAAAATAGGTTATCTCAGCGTGCAGTAATTTTAATTTAAAATTCAAGAACGTATGTGGATTTAATCAAATTGCCTTTATTTGAAAACAGAATTGGGTTAGGTACTTATTACGTAATAAACAACTTATTAACCAGGTCATACGTGCAAGAGCTTCCTTATTATTGGGTTTTGATTGCGTATTACTAATTACTCAATGTTTTTTGTCAGTTGGAGTTTCTCCCCTTATGAGCGTCAGACTGGATGGGGCGCTATATTCGGTGGATTTCTCTACTGGACTTGCTTCAATTCTGTCAACCAGACGATGGTGCAGCGTTATATCGCTTTACCAACTAAAGCGAAGACTATGAAGTAAGTCTTTATTTTTATACTTACTTGTTACAGATTTTTCTTTGTTGGTTTACTTTGCATCTGAAGCCTGACAAACTTATAGGTAGACATTAGCAATACCTGGGGCCTTGAAGGAAACTAACTGGCTCTCAAGTGTAACTGGGCGGTAGCCAGCTAGTCAAGTACTACAAAGTTCCCTACCACCGTGCGATGTTTTTCTTCATCGAAGGCCATTGTTGGATTCGATCTTTCACCGTGTGGTAATCGATGTAATCGGCTACATTTCTTGATGCATGTAGATCGTAATAATACGAATTCTTTGAAACCACTCCCTTGTATTTTAAATGTACGTAGACAGGTGGTATGGTCCCCTAAATTAACCGGTCGTCTATTTAGGCGGAAGCTATCGGAAGATACAAGAAGTATGTTAATAAAGTCATCATTTTTAGAGCTCTAAGCATATTCTGCGCGGGAGCATTATTGGCTATAAGTCTTTGCGCGTGGTGCGGGCTCGCAGCGTTCACGGCGTGGGTGCAGGGAGGGTGTCGGGAGGGGGGTGTGCCGCCCGTCGATGACCGGCTGCTGCCAGCCTTCGTCACGTACGTGGCGCGCGCCCAACACCTGCCCGGCCTCGGCGGGGTCTTCCTTGCTGGGGTCTTCGGAGCCGGATTAAGGTCAGTACTCTACGATGGGCCCTGGACAATCTTTTGTAGGTGTACTAAAATCACAGTAGTATTTAAGGACCTTGAACTGAAAAACACAATGACAGTTATGCACACACAGACACGTTTGTATAGGAATTACTTTCAACTCCATCTCGTTTTTATGGCGGCATTCTAATACTTACACAAGGATTAAATGTATGAATGCAATGCACTCAAGGATAAAATTGTCGTAAGATTTTAACAGAATGTAGATAAATGATGAGACCAATAATTTGTGCAAATGTTAGTTGGTGACTTATTATGAATGTATAACATGGGTTAGATGAAGTCTGTTAGACTTCGTAGACATAACAAGATAAAACAACTGCTGATTAATTCGAGATATGAGTTTTGATTTTGTGTTCATGTGCACATTAATTTAGTACTACAACTAAAACTGTAAATTTTAACCCTCTTCTATCTCGATTTTAGACGCTTACTTACAATGGTCTTCACGATGTGATAGTTTCTTCCTCTCTTTTTTAGATTTACATACGAGTAGGTACATCATCTCTTATACGTTGTAGGTTTTATATGCTTTGGACCACGGTTAGATAGTGGCCCAACAAAGGCTTTATTTTGATAATGAGGGTGCGCTGGTTAATAAAAAGAATATTTTTTTCTCCTTAAAATAAACTGCTCGAGAGCAGACTCGCTAGCTTTATGTCACAAATCTGACTACACGTTAGGCGCGTCTCTTTTGATCCTTGTCTGTGATCGTTGGCTAAATTATCTAGATAAGTGAACTTCATATTATTTCCTTAAAATGGACATCATTTAATAATATTACATAGTGGTTGAAAACTTTTAGGGAGGCCTATGTCCAGCTGTGGACGTCTTTCGGCTGAAATGATGATGATGAGTGGTTACGTTTCAATTAGCAAATCAAAATATCTACTTAATTGTTTTTAATGTCAGATGTCTGACCAGCAAGCAGGCGGGTCACCTGATGGTAAGTGGCAATGTATTGTCGCCCTTTTTACAATGGCTTGAAGGCTGGTTTTTAAGTACATCTAACGAAACACACCGATGATATAATATATTGTGGTCCCAGTTCACTATCAGCAGTATTGAATGCCTGCGCGCTAGTGTGTGTGGAGGACATCCTCCACGGCTGGTTGAAGTTGCACTTGAAGCCGTTCACAGAGGGACTCCTGGCGCGAGGTGTCACCGCTATACTGGCCATCACCTCAGTTGTCATGCTCATTGTTATTGCAAAACTTGGCGGGGTTCTTGGTGAGTGGAAACCTTTTTTCAAATTTGAGGAAGTTAGCAGTTGAGGATCTATTTTGGTCCAAATAACTTCTTTGCTATTATTGAAATAATTTGGAAGATACCAGTAGATTGTTTAGCATACATACTCAATAAAAACTCTTAGGTGTACTTAATTTATTCAACTTTATTGGATATTTGTTTAGCCATTACTATTATCTAATCTGTGGTATAGTGTTTAACTAAAATAATGTTACAATGAAGCTTGTGTTTAAATTATCAGGTGTAGCAACAGCATTGTCAGCAATAGCAGCGAGTACCACTTGTGGTATCTTCACCCTGGGCATGGTTTGCTGGTGGGTGGGCCCTCGAGGGGCCATAGCAGGGGCTATCGCGGGGGCCTTGGTGGCTGGGACCACGTCGCTGGGCACGCAGACTGCTGCCGCTCATGGCTTGAGAGCACCACCTATACCTGTTAAAGCAGTGTGCACCAACGCTACGCTTATAGATAGTGGCACTATACTGGTAATTTTTTTAGGTTTTGTCTAACATTTGGGTTCCTGACGGACGATGGAAACATGTTTGGTGGTAATTGCGTACATCAATACATTTTTAAATATGTAACTATTCAGGACCATAAAAATGACACGGTTCTTTTGACTTTGAACAAAATAAACTCGAAGATGCAGCTAGAGATAGGCATCTCAACAAATGACGATCATCCGCAGAAGGAAAAAGAATTGACTCTCCAAAACACATAACTTGAATTGCAATTCCTGTGATTCTATTTTTAGTAGGTAGGTAGTTTTGGAACGACCGTCAGCGAGCCAAAGGGTTACGCATAAATACTTAAAACGAAGTAACATGTTGTGAGTCGTCAAATGGACGTCAGCATAAAGCCACCCTGCAAATAGCAGTGCAATGCTTATTGAAACTCCTTCCAGATCCTTGCCTTTTCCAGACCCAAACTGTCCTCATACGAGTTTATTTGATGCTATCCAATTATTATCGATGGATCTGGTAAGGCCAAATGTTTAGGTATTGCCATAGCATCCTGGCTACCTGGCTTATGTTCCCAATTTAAGTACCTAGCTAGGACGAATTTTAAGCTATGAGATCTTGTAGGGTTAATAAAAAAAACATCTAAGTAAGGAATGTTTGCAGGATCCAGAATCAATCTTCCCCCTATTCCGGATTTCGTACCACTGGATCGCACCGCTGGGCCTCTTTACAACTCTATTCGTGGGTGCTATCGTCGGCTATTTCTTCGATAAGAAATACCCAGGGAAAATGGACGCGGAGCTCTTCACGCCAGTTATATGGAGGCACTTACCGGAGGAGTCTCATAGAACCTCTGGTAATATCAGACGGTCTCTATATGGTAATGATGAAGTGCCCGTGCCGTCATCATCGCCGCTTATGCGTGGAGGGATGGAAATTAAAGATCAGGTATGATTTCTAATAGATCTTTTTGAAATTACACTAGAATTTTGATCGTAATTCTTGAATTTTCAAGAAAATTCAGAAATTATTATTATTTCTCAAGAAATTTGTGTTTCGAAAATTCGAGTCTCGAATGACGATTTCCATCCATGGTGAATTCGTAGTTTAGATAACAATCAATGATTTTCCATTCAATTTATTTACTGTCATAATTTTTGTTAGTTTACTTGTTTTTCATTATTTAAGTGCAAAATAAAATCATTATTCTATTATAGCACTGTATAAAATGCCAGTGAACTATTTTTGCTCTTAAGAATATGGCAGGCGTTTTCAAAACACCTATTTTCTGACATTGCGTACAATCTTGTTTTTCTCTGTTCTAGGTACATACACAAGAAGAAAGCAATAAATGAGATAAAATGAGGTTTTATAGTTTGAATTTACCTTAGTGAAACGGGACGAATATTTTGCTAGTCACCAACGAATTTGACACATAATTTTTATATCATACCTACCTACTGTTTATTATTCGTTATAATTATGGTGATTTTAAACCTCGTGGTGATAAAACAATACTTAATTAATTACTTAATTTGCGATTCCTCGAGTTTTATTTTTATATGTAGTTTTGTTTGAGACGACCGTCCCATTGGCGAGTTAAGGGTTGTGAATTACGAAAGTAACATTTTTATTTGATGTTGCTACATCTAGTAAAAAAAATATCACATTGTATGGTTTCGTTATAAATATGTTTTTTAAAATTTCTTGGCTATAAGTTATAATACATTACTGGGACCAATTTATTTCCATCGATTTGTAATGATATTAGTATTACTGGTTTGATTTATTTATATAGTAAGTAAGTTATGTACAGGATTCTATGTCGCGAAGTCCGATTGTCTTTGAAGGTACCTACCTATCACGGACTTTTGGAGATTGGATATTGCATCGTTACCCTCCTCGTCGATACCTTTAAAATACATTGGGAGAGACTTATAGCCATATTGTAAATGTAGCAAGAACACTAAGTCGCGGATGAAAAGTATTATTTATTTTTATTTTGACATGTGTCATTTGTTAATATTTGCATTCGTGCCATTATGTCCTTACTAGACATTGCTGTTATGTAGATATAATCAAATAGAATATATATAATCATAACGTCTTAGATACAATAAGATTGCGTTATGAAATCCAGGCCAAAATGCATTTTCAAATAACTGAGTTCCATTTGCTGAGTTGTTGGGGCTTGTTATTTCGATAAAAATAAATTATTTTAGATAATTTTTGTTACATGCACAACACTTTTCTAGTTGTTTAAACCTACTTCCTATAGCTATACAATTCGAATTCTGAATACTTCTGGATATTTGTCAACATTTTGTCGAGATGGACAAACTTTTCACTGGAGTAGATATTACTTATAATATGCGCCCTAGGCGCGCGGCTCATGTGCTGTTCTATAAAGCGCGCTCTACATTCGCGACGCGACAGACCGTGAAAGCTGCGAATCGAGAGTGTTGACGTGTTATCCCTCAGGTACACGGGTAAAACCACGGTGGACAGCTAGTACATACAGCGTATTTTTTTGAGTGTGGAGGGACACGTTCTCTCGTGGAGTTCACACTGCGAACGCGGCGTGAATTCACGTCAGCAATCACACGCGAGTGTAGAGCGCGCATAAGACGGTAACCAGTGAAAAAGCAGCGCTTAATATAAATCCATTGTTTTGAAATTCAGATTAATATTAAGGCGTGTCCGAAACGCACCGCATTGGGTTCGCAACCCGGGTGCACAAAATAATATTCCTCACATAATGTAGTGGTTGTACGGAATTTTATGACACTCTTTGAACACATAAGGTATACTGATGAAGCCTTTATAATAAAATATTTTCATCAAGAAAATCTAATGCTATTAAATTACATGAAAATTATCAAGTTAATCAGTAACATCCGTATTTCTGAATTTGAAAAACATTTCATACTAGATTTTCGTGAAATTCATATAGTACTTATATTTAGGGTCAGTTTTCAAATCAAATCAAAACTAAGATTAAATGCCTATGCGTATGCACAAATCAACTTATTTGTTTTAATTGTGGTACTTACTGATAAGTTATCTCATAAGTGTTAATTAATAAGTCATAGTTTTGTTTGTAATTTAAGTACCTAATGGTGATTTGCAAATATCAACGGTGTACTTACTCATATGTTAGGGAATCTACACATAATTTGTACTAACACCTATGTATTATGGCATTCGTATCGTAAACGGTTACCTACATATATTCATTATACTTTTTTCGTTATGTTGATTTTGAGAAGATCAAAAAAGAAAATACACTCTACATTGACTCTGACAGACTATTTGGCGAGGTAAGTTAAACACACTACCTATTTTATGGGTTCGATTCCCATCCAGGACAGACATTTGTGTGCATGGACATTATTGAACATGTCTGGTTGTCTTGAGTCTGAGTTATTATATCTATGTAAGTAAATTCAAATTCAAACATATCTTTATTAAGTAAACTTATTACAAGTATTTTTAATCGTCAATTTTTTCATGTTAAATTCTAAATTCTAACGCTCGGTTCGGAAGGTTGCTTTTGCTGAGTAATTATGTTATATCTTCTAATATATAAAATTCTCGTGTCACAGTTTTCGTTGCCATACTCCTCCGAAACGGCTTAACCGATTTTGATGAAATTTTTTGTGCTTATCCGGTATCTATGAGAATCGGCCAACATCTATTTTTCATCCCCCTAAATGTTAGGGGTAGTCCACCCCTAAATTTTAATTTTTATTTTTGAGACAAAATTTCTAATTTCTATTTTTTTATGATACAACATACAAAAATACATACAATCCCCAATTTTCACCCTTCTACGATCAACCCTTATTTTTTAATAGCCATTTTAGTAATTTGAGTAATCGGTCAAGCCGTTTCGGAGGAGTATGGTAACAGGACCGATTTGGATGAAATTTTGTGTGTGTATTTCAATGGGTTCCTCGATGATTTGAAAACAAAATTGGACCCGGTAGATGGCGCTGGAATCGGGTTCTAAGTTTTGTTTTAATTTTGAGGGCAGGACGACGTCTGCCGGGTCCACTAGTATTATATAAAAATAATGTATGTGTGTAAAAATGTTGTATATAACTTATCTGGTTCCCATAGTGCAAGCTCTGCTTAGTTTGGGATTAGATGGTCGTAAGAATGTACCAGGATATTTATTTATTTACAATATAATTTTACCTACTTACTGTCTCCTCTCTCTCTCTTAAAACTATAACAGTATTGTATTGTACTTATTAGTATTAGATAAAACTATGTAGATTATGATTTTATTAGATATGATATAACTATGTAGATATACACAAACAGATACGACAACTGTCTCCGCTCTGTTATGAATCTTTTTGGTGAATTTCAGAAACGATTTTAGGTTGTAGGTATTTCTTAATTGAAATTAACGTTCAAACTTTTTTATTATTAATTAAACAAGCACCGCGATGCGTTTCGGACGCTCTATATATTTCTATGATTCTGTTATGCAACCAATTATATTAAGCGTTGCTTGAGTTCTGCCGTTCGCGCCTCAGGCACTTTTTATTATATAAACTAGTCCCTAAAACATTTTTTCCCAATACTATCTATTTCTGAACATGTTTGTAAGTTAAATGTTCTTTATTTAAAGTTATATCTATTGGAAATTAGGTTACATCAGCGGACTTAAGTTTTAAAAACTTGTGTGTGTTTTAGAACTGTTTTTCTTTTTACTTAATAGCATTCACGGATTACGTACCTGATTGTGATTTCTTGATTACAGTAGCAGTGTTTATAAATGAAATATGTAAATATATTTTGTTACCCTTATATCATTGTACCATACTTTACAAATTATATTTATTAGTAAGTATTATCTGAAAATGCGTAATTTGTTACAAAAATAAATTGAATACGTGATTACTCTGTGTGTATCAATTCATATTCAAAATTCGTGTGTAACGTGGCTTATAAAGGGGATTTATTTATAAAACGGGCTACTGTTCCCTCGTAAACTTTGGAAAGTTATAAAATAGCGGGGAATTGTGGAGATGAGGAGAATAACGTAAATAGTCAGGTGTTGCCAACTCTCGGTGCAAAAGTAGCGCTGCCGGGACGACGCGGACGGGTGATTTACATGCGGCGCGCGCGGCGACGCCTGCTATTAAAAGTCCCGCAGAAAGCGCGATTGTGGAGATGTCTTGATGTGGGATGTGCGGTTGGAATTGCGTGAAACTGTGAACTTACAAGCGGCATGTAAAGCTTTCTTCGTATACACAATTTATGCGCTGCTGGAATTTGTCTTTGGACTAAAGTGCCGTACCTACTTGGAATTATGTTTAAACCGCAGATCTAAGAATCATATTTAGCATTTTAAGTAATTAAATATGTAGATAATGTATTTATTGACAAAATAAATTAGTTTGTAATACTCAACTAAACAGCAAGGTATTTTTGCATAGGATCTCGAAGTGATAGAGGCTAACAATAAAATGGCAAATTACTGACAAAAAGCATCGTAAAACTGATTGCGGCGTCGAAAAGCCTCGAATGAACGGAGGCTCGATCGTAAACTGAATTGGCCTAGGAAATGTTTAATTGCCTACTTTAGCTTGTAATTAAATATGCGTAAAGCGAACGGTTATATCCTTCTGTACACAGAACCAACAGGAAATTTAATACACTCAATTCTGTACATATTTTGAGTTCTTAAAATATTCAGAATTTTATAGAACAATAAAAGTAAAGTACTTAAGTAAAGTAGTAAAGTAAAGTACTTATTTATTTCATTTAACTATATAGTATTCGCCCAGTAGTCGAAATTCGACCATAATCTTTTTATTTTTATAAAAACATTTATTTATTTATGTAAAGGTGGGACAAAATTATAACACTAAAGTTCGTCAATAGCTAGCTACCTACTAAACAAAAAAACATCGGTTGAGAAACAGAAGAGAAAAAGGTACTGAACTCTTTTGTCGTTGCCTATTTACATTTAGACTTTCTCTTGGTTTCACCCGCGTTCCCGTGGGATCTTATCTTTTCCCGGGATAAAAAGTATCCTATGTTTTATTCCAGGATATGATCTACCTGTGTGCTAAGTTTCATCAAAATCCGTTCAGTAGTTTGCTTGAAAAAGTAACAAACATACATATGTACAATACACATCCAAACATACTTTCATAGTAAGATAATATATCGCATATACACAGACGCAACCAGCGTTCTTATAGCCATGAGTAATATAAAGAGAGAGTGGAAAGAGAGAGATACTGGTCTTCAACATGGACGCCAACATAAAATCATCATAAAACCTACCATACAGATATTAAAGGACCGAACTATTCATTCATACCTATACATTATATTCACATAACATTTCTCCGTTATACAATACATATTAAATTATTGCAGAATATACACCTAATTAAAAGTAAAAAAAACAACAATCTTATTTCTTTCTCCATTCATACACACGTGTTGCTCATTAACGCTCGAAAGTGCCATAACATTTTAATGGGGAGGTAATTCCGGTTGTGATATTTTTTAGCATTAATTGCAATGTTTCTCGGCTAGGTTTTCACTGATGATGAAGCCCCCCGTGGCGTCAACGCAAGACAACTTTATTGCCGCCGTAAAGAGCACGCGGCCCATCGTGGTAGACGCCCAATTAATTAATGAGCCAACTTGAAAATGAATTACCCCATCGGGATTTTAGAGGTGTACTGAATAACGGCTCTTACCCGTTTCATACTAAATACTTCGGGGCATGAAATAAAATTTCATTGTTCTACTGGTTGTTCCAACTTGTTCCTTTATTACAGTTGGTAGGCACTTAAAAGATCACGCACCAAATGTGCATCTTATCTCTCCAAGAGTGACCGGCGTCGTTACGCTCTCTTTAGATTTGATAATATAGAGATGGTACAATGGCTGACAAAGGGATCTCACGTGCTGGATTTTCACTTCATTACTACCGTCGCTTATAGACTTAGCTCTTGGGGAATTGATAATGTGTCGACTTGTTTGCAATGCCTTAAAATGCTCTTAAGTATGGCTTGCAAGTACTGCAACTTTTAACCCAATCGTCAAAATAATATCATGTAAATATTTTAATACATAAGTATGTAAAATTCATCGCCTTATGTTAATGAATGCGTACTCGTTGCATAGTTATTCAACTAGCGAGCTTAATCGTCTGGTAATGTGAGCCGGTCGAGTGTTATACGCCGTTGTTTTAATTGAGTTTTCTTCCCTTTGCACCTTTGTGGCGTCGGCGACGAGTGGTGTCACACTCAAACGACTATGGGCTCAGAGCTTCGTAGATTAAGGTGCAACGAAGCGGTGGGATCGTGGAGGTGACATGGCTGCTTTTTCTGAAACCTCTAATAATACAAGGGAAAATTGATGTGTATAAAAGTACCTTGTTTTAAACGATATCATTCATCCATATTTTTATCGGCAGTTATATAGAGAAATTATTTTTGATTTTGTTCACAAACAATATTTCAAAATATCATCTGTGAAACTATGAATCAGGCTTCCTTTAAAAAAACATTTGAACATCAGTGTAGCATAATTTTTTTGTAATATAGGCAATATTGATACTTTCCAGATGTCCTAGTATTTGTAAAAAAAAGCGCTACGGTTAGGTACCTTGGATCATTACTGCATCAATGCGTTCTCCAGGAATCCAATATCTAGAATTGACTACTATCTACAACCGTACCTACTTGTACTCCATGCTTGTATTCTTCGATCAAATTACATGGAAAAATTGATAAGTCAAATTTGTCAAAATACTGTTAAGCAAAAGGTCATTCCGTGATGGAATCATGACCGTACTGACGATGAGAAACATAACTTTTTCTAGATCCTTAGTAACAATAGATTAGTAAAAAATCATATTTATGTAGAACATAAAAAGAAAATATTATATTTATTCGTGGTAGTTTTCAGCTTAACCACGTTGTCGCCTCATTTAATCGTTGCATTACATGCAAAGTGCATCTCTTACATGTAAAACAGTCCCGGGGGGTATTTAAATTTTCGCCTTTCCCCGTAATTCGTTGAGTGCAGACAAAGGCTTTCAGAGGAAACATTGTTAATGTTTCCCGATGTATTTCATCTTACACACCTGCTCTACTCGTATGTACCTACGTCTGTTCCGTCATCTATCGCGTGTGCTAAGGAAATCTATTTTAACTTGATACCTTTATGATTTGAACAACATTTCATCCTCAACCTGCCTTGAAATTATGTTTTGACAACGATTCTTTCATCAATAAAATTTTAAAACGTATGTTCTTTAATTTTAATATTAGGCTGGGGAAAAAGTCATTTCGCATTACAGTATGTATGAACTTTTAGTTTAAATTTATAAGAACATAATTGAAGTTCAAATTAGGAAAATGTGTGATTTTCATTTGTTTTTCGTACTGTCAAGATGAGTGAATCTAATGAAAAAATTCGATACATTTTAAAATTTTACTACAAAAAAAGTAAAAATGCAACGCAAGTCGCGAAAAAAATTTGCGATGTTTATGGACCTAGTGCAGTGTCTGTGAGAGTAGCACAAATTTGGTTTAAGCGGTTTCAATCCGGAAATTTTGATGTCAAAGATGCACGTCGCTCTGGTCGCCCTATTACGGATAAAATGGATGCCACTTATGAAAAAGTGGAGCAAGATCGGCATATCAGTAGTTACGACGTAGCTGAAGAACTGGGAATTGACCACAAAACAGTTTTGGCACATTTGAAAAAAACTGGGTACACAAAAAAGCTCGATATTTGGGTACCTCACGAGCTAATTGAAAGAAACCTAATGAACCGTGTACTCATTTGTAATTCGAACCATTTTTGAAGAAACTGATAACTGGTGATGAAAAATGGATCACGTACGACAAGAACGTGCGAAAAAGGTCGTGGTCAAAGGCCGGTCAGGCTTCACAGACTTGCGAAACCCGGGTTAACTCGCAACAAGGTGATGCTGTGTGTCTGGTGGGATTGGAAGGGCATTATTCATTATGAGCTGTTACCACCAGGCAGGACCATCGATTCTGAACTCTACTGCGAACAACTGATGAGATTAAAGCAAGAAGTTGAGAGAAAGCGGCCGGAATTAATCAACAGAAGGGGTGTGGTTTTTCATCATGATAACGCTAGACCTCACACATCTTTAGCCACTCAGCAAAAATTAAGAGAGTTTGGCTGGGAGGTGTTAGTGCATCCGCCGTATAGTCCTGACCTTGTACCTTCAGATTTCTACCTGTTTCGGTCTCTTCAGAATTCTTTAGGCAGTGTCAGGTTAACATCACGAGAGGACTGCCTAAAGCACTTGTCGCGGTATTTTGATCAGAAGTCCCAAAATTTCTATAGCAATGGTATCACCTACGAGATGGCAAAAAGTTATCAAACAAAATGGTACCTAAATACTTTAGTTAAATGTAAATAAACTATATTAAAAAATGTTTTGAATTTTCTTAAAAAATGCGATGAAACTTTTACCCCAACCTATTATTTTAATATTATTCCAGAGTGAAATTAAATAATACCCTATTATATTATTATGTAAGTCATTAAGATTTCTTAAACTTTTCAAATGCATCAAAAATTATCTTTAATCAAACTCTAAAATTGTGGAAAAAAACCTGGAAAAAAATTATACCTACATAAAAATTATACACATACATTACGTCTTCTTATCTACTTTTACATATCATCATGTCAGTCCGAAGACGTGCACTGCTGGTGGTGCGCTGCTGAACGCGGGTGAAACCGCGGGGGACAGTAAGTTCAAATATACATAAGTTGAATAAATAACTCTACGGCTTAATTAAACTAAGTAACTAAATTCAATTTCTTTATTCCTTTTAAGCCGCCATTACACACATATATTATCAGTAAGACTATAAAGAGTAATTGCTGAGTTTATTGCCGGCTCTTCTCAGCAAAAGCGGAATCCAAACCGAGCGTTAGAATTTAACATGAATCAAATTGACGATTAAAAATACTTGTAATGAGTTTACCTAATAAAGAAATATTTGAATTTGAATTTGAATATGTAGGTAATATCAAAATAACGAGAACTCATGTTGCGTCTTCATATGGAATAAAACAGTTGTAAATCATCCAATGTAAAAACCCTTTGATGGCTGGCTTAATACTCAAAGGTTTCAACCACAATTAAGGCTTTACGACGAAGAAAAACGGTGAAAACTGAGTGCCAAATAAACACAAAAATAGCGATGAAGAGTCAACAAACGAATTTCCGACATGTCAAAGTAAATCTCTGGCCGACAATACGAATGGCAATAAAATCCGCCGCCTGGGGTTCAGTCGACGATTGGTAAGCTCCTATCCCCTACTATAGGACTGCTACTGATGTTGCATTTATGTGAGAAATACTTACCTAGTCTATTGCTTTTACGTAATAATACCCACCATATAAGCATAATAATATGTTCTTCCTGTCTGAAATTATTAAGTGGAGACTCAGTAGGTAATTCGTTTTAGCTCTGTAAATAAGTTTCATTCACTTTATATTAAGTACTTAGATGTTAGTTTCGATATCCAACTGTAGGGGCGATCGCCTAAGCTGTGCAAAAAAGGTATACTTTTCGCAGTTTTCGAGAGGATCCAGTAAACGGTGTAATTTGTGAGATAAGCGCCGGTTTAGTGGCGTTGAACGCTGGACACAGACAGATAGAAATCTGCCAATAAGAGGGTGGCGTATCCATAGTTTAGACTGTGAAAATGCACAGCTTTTTTATTTCGAGATAAGACTGGATTATGGTATTGGGGTTAAAGAATTAGTAATGTTATCCGAGAAGAAATGTCAGCGTTATTTTATCTCGTTTAGTGTATTTGCTTGTGAAGATTCACTATTTGGAGCATAGAACATGCCGAAATACATAGAATATGTAGTACTATGTAGATTAAGGGTTGGGTTGGGTGCAGTGCGAAGAGATTGCAGATGAGACTTTCCGCCGGACGCCTCGCGGCCATTAATTGAACTCCGTCGCAGCCACTTAATTTGAAATAGTACCCAGAGCACAGGCACAGCCTCCCACCAGGTGGATGCTTTGTGCGCTCCTGTTTGCTAAAGTCCTCGTATTTATTTTAGATTCCATTGTGCTCCGCTCCAACGCTTTGTCGGGAAATAGCCCACTCGCGTACGCCTGCTTTGTTAATTTTATTAATACGTGAAACATTTATAAAACGCGACCGCACAAGCGAATTAATGAGTTTTATTGTTGAACAGAGAGTAACGTGCCCGAAATGAAGCGCGCCCTCCACTTAGATGTCTAAATTCATACGGAGCGAGGGAAGGCTTGGATTTTCACGTTTTAATTTATGTACCTTATTTTATGATCATTCATGCACAACGAAAATGTTACGCGCATATGAGATTTGAGCACCTGCTGCTCGTATTAAATTATAATTAGGTACAATAACACAATTGTTTTAAGGATTTATACACACTCGAGCCCTGGGTAGAAAGCACGATGCAAATAATCCCACTTTATCTGGCAATCTGACGAGTTCAAAAGACGCAACATGTAGGAGATATTTACGTTGATCCTGTAGAGTCGGACCGCATCTAAATAACTGGGCATTCCGTCGGAGCGGACCAACAAAAGAATTTAATAACAACCGCTATGTTAGGGCGGGCTCGGCGGGGCGGGGGCGGCGCCGCCCTCGGCCGGTAAGCTTATTATCGCGCCCGGATTCCGGATCCCGGAGCCCAGAGCCCGGAGCCCGGCACCCCGTCGGGGCCGTGGTACCACCAAGAACATATTTGCTTTGTTGAATGTCACCGGCCGCCGTCGCCGCTGCCGCCGCCCTTACAGAGTCAATAGCCAGAGTTTGTGCGCCCGCTTAAACATTAAAGAGCTCGCAATGTTTAGCGACGGCGCAAATTAAAATAGGCTTTATGCGAAATCTAATTTGCGAAGAAGGGAACCGAGTGCCTCGTTTGAGGAGCACGGGTACCTGAAGGTAGATGTTTGTCTTGGTAATGGAATTAATTCTGCTGTTAATTTATTTGATATAATTTATTATTTGGAGACTCTTGAATGATCACGTCATCCATAAAATACAATTTTAATAGCTATTCCCCGCGGTTTCGTTTGCGTTCCCAGGATATAAAGTCTCTTAGATTACTCTTGGAAAAGGTTGACGCTATAATTCACGAGCATCCACAACATCAAGCTACAGATTTTTTTGTTATTGAGTGGGTAATTGACGCAATATTTACATTAGGTATATACCGAATCATATAGATACGTCACACATACCAACAACTTCTCAATTAGACAATATTTTTGGATAGAATATTGGTAGATAATTGAAACGGCTTTTTTATAAACATTCTCTGAAATCGCAAAAAAATAATCATATAGGTATTAGTATCGATCGACTAAGGTTGACCTTTAGGTGATGGATGAGTTTGTTTTTTTTACAGATTTTAGAGTTGGTCCCATGATAAAGTTGTTTAAAATTAATATCCTCACAGAGGTTTGAAAAACGCCATTTATTATTATCCAATATGTGTAGTTTTACCTAAGTACATGAAATTATAATTGTGAAACATTTACATTGACCGTGTTATTATTTCTCCCCCTTCCTATTTACACTAATTTCTGATTAAGCCCGTAAAGTTTGATGTTTCAAAATAAACAGCGGACTATTCGCAAAGTTAGCAACTAGCTTACATTAAATGAAACTATATTAAAGATTCAAAGAGGGTTCGTTAAGTTACACCTAACCGCAGGTGGAGTGCCGCGAAGCCTTTGCTAGCCTCTTGAATAAGTCAGCAGGACACAAATCATGGCCGCTTTACTGGATGCGCCATTCAAACTTGTTGTTGATGCACTTGTAATTATTATTATACAAGTGCTTTAATGTATTTTTTTTATTTGTATTGACTTTGTTTGACCTCAATCTCGTTTATATTGATGTAGCAAAAGTTGACAAGACAAGACATATCCTAGAAAGAATGATTCTAAAGTACCTAATAGCTACCGGAACCTACCGGTAGATGCCTGTTATTAGCTACTACCAAATACCATAGATGGTAAGCCATCGAGCTATGGTTTCCTCACGATGTTTTACTATAAAAAAAGCTTGTTTCGTACCTCGTACTACGTTAACGGTAACTGACGTCACCACCACTGAACTATCGTCGTCAGAATTTAGTACTGGTTTACTTACTATTTTTATTTGATGTTCAATTACTCGTTTGTAATTACAATTAATTAGCATAACATAGCATAAATATAGACACCGTTTTTAACCAAAAGATAGCGTACATATTATAATAACAAATAATATTATAAAAAACAACACTATTTACGGATCTAATATAGCGCATCCAGTTTTTATACCCATAATCCCAATGGTTGTAGGCGTACTGTTGCATTCCGTATGTTAAAGGAACACGGAATGTTTTGATGGATAACAATTTTATTCGGAAGCATTTTAGTGTCAGTCACTCGTAAAGAGCTCACATTGAAATGAGCACTTTGTGGTGTGGTGCCAACTTTATGAAACCTATAAAATATTAAAGTATGGTTTTTTAAATACTCTTTCGTAAAAGAAATAGTAAATGTTATATGTTTTAACATGTCCAATTCATTTACATCTCATAGACTATCAACGACCACATTGTTATAGCTTTAGGTACTGATAGCGTTTCGTTAATTAATGTAACAAATGAAATACTTAAATAACATAATTAAATCAACAAGAATTTCTAAATTCGATTTTTAAATCTCGGTACAACATGTTCTTCGGAGCGGTCGCCACAGCGCACGGGGCTAATAGGTTTATTTGACCGCAGACCGCGGCCGGCTCAAAGGACCTTCGCAAAAAGCCACCCTTTGACTACGTCTTCAAATATTTGGACCAAACGCCGCAACCGCGCATTATTTTCAGTATAAACATTCATAATCCGCCCATGAAACTCTCCGAGGTACGGGTCAAAGCTGATTTCGTTTCAGGTAAATACCGGGAATTCTCTATTGCAAAATTATGGTAGCTATGTTTTTTTTTATCAAAATCTAAAATGCCAAATTTGATACTTTTATCCTACAAACATTATGAAGCGATTGACCTTATCAAATCAGACCATCAGATCTTAAAAAAGAGAAGAAGAAATAATCAAATGTATATGTATGTAGGTACAGCAAGTGATGATTGATTAAGTATAGGTACCTATCTTGTTAGTTGCGTACAGTAAGAAATCTGGCGTGTGTTCAAGCTAATCGAAATGCCACTGATTAAACTTACACGTTTACAGTCGCGTACAGATATTTGCTTCTCGGTAATTCAATATTGATAGCAAACGCTCCGTCAATCCCTGGTGACGGCTGTAAAGCAACTGTGTCAACCTGTTTTCGAGTGCACAATTTTATGTAGAAACACTATCAGGTTAATGGATTTAGTTTACCCTCTAGGTAATTTAATACAACATTAAATTAAAAAAATGTCTAGCGGATCCTAAAATCCACTGCGTACCCTTCACTCAAACCTACGTTTCGACATGCCAACTTTCATAAATATCAAAGCAGGCTTCCCAAAAACAATTTCTTGGGAATCCACGGACGGCGTTCACACGTCGCGTCGCTCCCGTTGGCGGTGGCTAACACAATTTTATTCGAGCATAAAAAACGAGCTCATCATGCAAACGCCAAAGTCGTGGGACGTGGCTTGCTCCCGCGGTAAAACAATTTATCTGCATCGACGGAATTACGAGCGGTGCGCCGTGAATAAAATATGTCGCCGGCTGTCAGTCCAACGAAGACGTTGTCTGTGAGCCCACGGGTATCGGTCAGGGGTGATGCAAAGCTCATCTTCGTTTTTTAACTGCAGTTTTTATTATCCTGTTTAAAAAAAACGCTACGATTAGATATTTCATATTTGATTCTGGTTGTAAAACCTGAGCTAAATTTTAAAAGATACTAGGCAAGACAAATATTCACTGAAAATTTCAAACATGGTTCAGTAAAAAATTTAAAGAAATAGTTTTTTGAAACGAGGAATACGTAAATGTTTTATATAATTTAAGAAACAGTATGCCAGTATTTGTAGGTGTGGTAACCCTGATCGCAAATTTGACGAGCGAATAGCGACGTGCGGTGGAAGCTGCAGGAATTAGGTCCCGGTGAATATATTTGTAGCTGTATTTTTCCTGAAAGTTATTCTCCGACAATGATGGGTGTCGGACGTGGACATACACCTGACGTGATGTCTCTCCGTAAAGTAAGCCTCTGGGGATTGAATATAAGGGATGTTACTTATGCCAAATAAATATTAAAATTATTAAAGTCAAATGTAGGTAGGTACTAGGTTATATATAGGTACCTACTGTTAAATTATATTACCCTTATACCTAAGACATGAATATTATGTATCTTACCATGTTTTAGTATTGAAGTGTTTCATATTTCATGTTCAATTTACTTAATTTAATTTATCGAGTAATTATATCTTCGATTATAATTATTCGATAAAAATATTCATTGATTCTGTAAAGCGAGTAACCAGTTACGAACATCCCTTCCTAATTCAAAAAATAAACGCTTTTAAAACATCATAATTTCCCCTCTGGCTGTGTTAAATCATAAAAATTCCACGTTAAATGTATGACAAGTGTATTTTCCATTCGATCGAGTCGCGGTTGGAATGCCGATAGGGACTTAAGTAGGGTTACCAACTGTGTGTAGCTATAGTGTACTCATGTTTAAGTTAAGTTTATACCTTAATAAATGATTAAATGATATTACTATATAGTAATTGAAAATCATCTGAACAGTGTGTTTCTATGACTTACGATATAATATTCTATATCTATATATATTAAAGCATAAGTCCTGACTGACTCATCAACGCCCAGCCTAAACCCTTAGACCTAGGAAGCTGATTCTTTTCACAGGTGTTGTTTTTAGGACGTGACCGAGGAATAAGAACGGATTTTTTGAATCTATATATATAAAAGGTTAAGTCCTGACTGACTCATCAACGCCCAGCCTAAACCCTTAGACCTAGGAAGCTGATTCTTTTCACAGGTGTTGTTTTTAGGACGTGACCGAGGAATAAGAACGGATTTTTTGAATCTATATATATAAAAGGTTAAGTCCTGACTGACTCATCAACGCCCAGCCTAAACCCTTAGACCTAGGAAGCTGATTTTTTTCACAGGTGTTGTTTTTAGGACGTGACCGAGGAATAAGAACGGATTTTTTGAATCTATATATATAAAAGGTTAAGTCCTGACTGACTCATCAACGCCCCGCCTAAAACCTTAGACCTAGGAAGCTGATTTTTTTCACAGGTGTTGTTTTTAGGACGTGACCGAGGAATAAGAACGGATTTTTTGAAATTCAACCCTTAAGGGGGTGAAAAAGGGGTTGAAAGTTTGTATGAAAGTCGGTCATTTTTGAAGCTAGAATCATGAAACTTTGTTTTTAAGCTAACAATAAAAAATAAAGAAACACTTGTCTTAGAGTTTTTTTAAATTCTACCCCTGAGGGGGTGAAACGGGGTTTGAATGTTTGTATGGAACTCTGCCATTTTTGGAGCTCGAAGCATGGAACTGTGTCTTTAAGCTAACAATTAGAAATAAAGTAACACGAGTTTTAAAGTTTTCTAAAACTCCACCCCTGAAGGGGTAAAACGGGTATTCAAAGTTGGTATGAAAAATTAGAAGGCCTGACTCACTGACTCATCAACGCCCAGTCTACCCTTGGACCCTTGGACCTAAAAAGCTGAATTTTTTCACAGCTATTGTTTTTAAGATGTTGACGAAGAATAAGATAGGATTTTTCGAAATTCAACCTCTAAATGGATAAAAAAATATGCGACAAAAAATCTGTGAAAAACATTGCTAGTAATCTAATAGCTTAACAGAGCAGATATCCCAGTGAAAGATCTCGCATGGTCACCCTAGTCGTGAGTTCTGCTTAGCATTCCGCGTGGGGCGACGAGTCGGGAAGAATAAAGGCATCGAGTGGCGCCTCGTTAGCGTATTAGCGGGCTTCCCGTGGCACTTGAGCTCTAAACTGTCAAGGGTTGAATTACTCTTTGAAATTAAAATATTGTTTCACAGGCTGCCGATAAGTTTCCCATTGATATATCTTAATACAGTCTCTTTCTTTCGTAATAGGCTGAGTGATGGCCTGTAATTATTGGATTCTTCTAGACGACGAGCTTGCTTGCCAAAAAAGTTATGCAGAAATTCACTATAATAGTTTTATATTCGTTATTTCTCGATCTGCTAAATCATTCAAAATATATTAAAATAATATTAAAATATTATCTGAGATAAACTTTAAATACCTGACTAAGACATTTCTCATAAAAAAATATCCTAAATTATGTAAAAATAATACTCGGCTAAAGTCTATTAAAAACGACAATCTTTAAATATTTACGCTTAGTTTAATCTAGTATTTAAGTTCTCCTATTTATAATTATCATAGATTCACCTTTACCTACCTACCTACTAATTTACGAAAATAGATCTTCAGCCATTTTAGTCAATACCTAATATTTACAATCTCTGAACCTTACCTTCGTAAAAATATGACGTTAAAATAATAAAAAAAAAATCATTAACTTATCTAAAGTTAACAGATAGGTAAATCCTACTAATATTAAAAATGTGAAAGTTTGTTTGTTTGTTATACACAATCACGTGAAAACTACTCAAGAGATTTTGCATAAAATTTGGATTGGATGAACATTGGATACTTTTTATCCTGGGAAAAGATAAGATCCCTCTGGAACGCGGGTGAAACCGCGAGGGATAGTTAGTTTAAAATAAAACAAAGCTCCTCAGTTAATATATTTTATCAATAGGTTTGGAAGTCAGTGAAGACAGAATGTTACCGCATTAGAGGCGGTTGAATATTGATAAAATAAATATTGGAGCACGTGACCTGAGGCGCTGTGCCTTCTGTTTGCCTTTGCGACTCATTGGAATGACTGGTTCTATTGGAAAAGTGCCTTTCTACAAAGAACAGTAGGTACCTATATTAATTTGTAGAAAATGGTAACTAAACTTTATTAAGTTCTGGCTGTCCTCTGCGGTTTCACCCGCGTTCCCGAGGGATCTTGTCTTTTCCCAGGAGAGGAATATAGCCTATGACACTCAAAAATAACGTGGCTTTCTATTGGTAAATGAATTTTCAAAATCGGTTCAGTAGATCCAGAGATTACCCCATACAACCTCACAAATTTACCTCTTTATAATATTATAGGTATCTACTATCGATTTATTAATAACTTGAAAAAATACAATGAATGTGGGTCAGTTGTAGGTACTAACGTCAAACGCTGTGGGAGTTGTAAATTCGAATGTTACGAGCCTGAGCTTTAACTATTACAAAGTGACGAAATCATGATAATCACCCTTAAGTTGATAATAATCGGTTGATAATCTGTCGCCAAGCACGTGCTGTAGGTATCTTTTGACAGCTGCACTTGAGCGCCATTCAAAACACATTCAAATCACGATGAGATTGTGGTCTAATATATCCAAAATAAAAATCGTCGTGTGTGGAGTACTGCTCTCATCTTTGGAACGGTTCGGCCAAATATCAGCTTGAGATACTGAAGTCAATTGAGAAACGAGTAAAGAGGCTCATTGGTCGAGGCAAGACTTCAGAGCCATGAGCATCGACGCAGAGTTGCCAGCCTCGGTTTCACTTCGGCGAGAGTGCGATGGAATTACATTCATTCATCGAACAACCAGACACTGTGGCAATTGGCAATACGCCACCGATACATGGTGGAAATTCCACATTGACGCACGATTCGATTTGCTTCCTCATGCATTATGCGTACTGCTAAGGAGTGGAACTCCTTGCCTAAGTCTGTGTTTCCCGATAGTTACAACTTGGGAGTCTTCAAGTCTCGGGTGAATAGGTTACTTCTAGGTAAGCGTGCACCATCGTAGACCACAATCGTCACCTATCATTAAGGTCAAACGCGATACCTATATATGCGTAGGTACAATAAAAAAAAATATAGAAATACTACGTGAATATTCCCGACGAATTACGTTAAATATCATATACTTACCTACCTAAGTTGAAACACTTGAGACGAACCTATTCTGCTGGTATAGTGGATTCACGAAGATAGAATACCAATTCAAGAAAGAATTTCGACTGTTTTTTTCAAAAACCTGTAATAAGTATTAGTAGTTATAGTTAGTGAAGTAAAATCATAATATTTTTTTATCAACTGACCTTATAATGATATATCTACCGACCTTCGGTAGTTATTTAGGAGGTTTAATAGTCCAAGGTAATTAGCCAAGCATTGTACCTATAGCTCGACCACCGAAGCACGGCGAAGTTTGTACACTCGTGTGACTGCTTTATAACACTATGCTGTAAAAATAAAACTCCCTTTTAAAATAGCAATCTCTGCAATATTAAGTGTAAAGAATGTATTTGATTAAAATTAAATTCTAACTAAACGTACTAAGTTCTATATTACTTAATCTACCTAATAAATACCTTCCCGATTCAACTCCGCTATCTCTACAAATGTTGTATTAGGTATTCGAAATCTAACGGATATTTGAAGAGACTGAATATTTATTCAGGCGAGAGAAGGGACCTCTCGTGACCAGCAAAGCAAACGGATATTCACTAGTTTGAACACTACTTATGGGTGACAAACGGAACTGGCGAGCTATGATCCGTGAATGGACACCTTCAATAAATTCAGTGACTACGGTAGCGTATGGAATGTAAGGAACTATTTGAGGATATTCGTGTGTTATTTTTACATTAAATTTTAGTACGAATAAACGCATTCTTGGAGCAGTTAGAGAGGTATTCACTAGGCTGGATATTTCAATATTGGATACCTTATTGGATATTTTGTTTGGTCCAGTTGTAGGCAGATATTATTGCGTTTGCTCACAATAACAGCATAGTCACGATGAATGAATGTACAATACATTCAGTAGAATGTATCTTGCTTTTTTTTGTTGTCTTGTGTTTGACTACAATCTCACTATGGTAAGTGATGATGTGGCCGAAGGTGGTAAGCACACAAACCCTAGATGGAAACTGGCTCTCAAGTGCAACTGTCGGAGCACACCGATAGGTGCTTGGCGACAGATTTTCAACTTGAGGGTGGTAGCCAGCCAGTCGGGTACTACAAAGTACCCTACCACCGTGCTTGCGCTCATCTTGGAAACATGGGTTTTTCTCCTTCATTATTAGGATACCTATTGGGATGGCTTACGTGTAATTTTGTTGTCCAGCATGTATCTACCAATATAATCACGTAATATGGAACGTATATAAGTAAATTAGATTGGTTTTCAAGTTTCTGTTTTGTTCAATTAAAGCTCTACTGATATTTGCTCCGTGATTAATGTTTGCCCAATGTTTCTCCAATAAAATTTATCAATCAAGCCAAAAGCCGCATGTTTGAATTCGAAACAACAATTTGCAATATCATCGTCAATTTTGTATGGAGTGTCGCTAATCGCCCATGCAGCAGCCAATTTCGCCGTGAACGATCCGCCGGCGGGTGCTTTTGTGCCTTGTACTCGATTCTAATTGAAACTATTTTGGACGCAGGACAATGCGGCATTGTCCGCGTGTCCGGCGGTGTTTGCCGCCTTTATTAATTCAGATGGGCGTGTCGGCGTGTGGGCGTGCCCGAGGCGGGGCGTGAGTCCCGAGCCCGCCCAGCGGCGCGGCTCACTCGCCGTCGCCGCCGCCGGCGAGCGCGAACACCGCGTCCTCGCTCAGTCGCTCAGTCGCTGACTTGACGCGACGTCTGACGCTCATCTTTGCGCGGACTACTAAACTTTTTATTCACGATAACAATGTACATTAATACCTAAAACTTTGAATAAAACTAAACTGTAGTAGAGTATAGAGTTATTCAACGGTGTGTGTTTGTGTAGAGGACGTACGTAAGTCCGAGCGAGGCGCGCCACGTGCTTCTGACATTTCCCGCACGACCCCCCCCCCACACGCACGCCAAGTAAGTTTACTTTAATGTCATGAATTAATGATAAAAATATTTTAGTATTCACTTATATGTTACATCTAAGTGTGAGTAGAACTTGAACGAAAACTTAGCTGATAAACTTTTAAATAAGTTTTGCTGACATTTTCCTATTTGGATTTTTTAAGTTGGTACTTAGTAAACATAAATAATTTGTAAATATTTCTATTATGCTTACACAGAGTAAGGTTTTATAAAAAATCATGTTTACTAAAATAAAATATTTTTGGTAAGTTCAAAAAGTTTAATCGCATACCTACTTCAAAATCATGTTTGAAATTTTAAATCTATACCTACTTAGTTGTTGGAATCTAAGATTTTTTAAATTAAAAATATGTCCTGCTTATACCTGTCGGCACACAAAATATTACGTTTCCTATTATTTACATCACATTGTCATCACAATAGATATGGGATTCGATGGCCCAAGAGATAATTTATGAATTGAAAAATATTAGTTTTGGAAAATACTGAAATAAAAAAAATACCAAACAAATACTAAATTTAATTACTTAGTTGACAGTTTATAATAGAAAAAGATAATAAATTTTGTTTTGCTAAAACAATTTTAAATATTCAACATAATTAATTTTTTTTAATATTTAGGAATTTAGTATTCACAATTTAAGTAATGCTTACCTACTTTAAAAGTAACAATTAAATTTGGTATTATTGAAAAATATACCTACACATCCTAAGAACCAAAAACTCGAGATATTTATTTGTAGTTTTTGAATCTACTTATTTATACCTATAATTTAACTACAAGAACCTACTAACTATTTGGTAAATTATTATAACCAACATAGAAGGGAGCTGTAGCCTTGGCGAAGAAACTTATACTATCAACCACAATTAATCAGCGTCAAAACACGCTTTTAACCAAACTAAAAGTTTCAAAGTTCAATTAGTTTATTTTTTTCGTACCTAAGTATTAGTAAAAATCAAAATACAGTCCCACTATTTATGTAAAACAAATCAGACGTCATCGTTTCGTTTACGTATCAAGACCGTATTTTTCGCTCGGATAAAAATGTCCGCCCGCCCAAACCGTGTAGCACCTCCCCGCCCGCGCCCCGCGCCCCGCGCCGCGCACCCCCTCCCGGCTCAAATCATCGCTGACAATGTCGATTCCGTTTTATTGGCCCGCGATCTTTTTATGGCAATTGGCAAGGATCGTTTTTCCATTTCGATTGGGGTGCTTTGTCGCGGTTTTCTTTTGCCGGCTTTTTTGTCAAGTTTGCGGGTAAAGTGAATTTTGATTCTACGAGTTCTTTATTGGCAGTTACTTTGAATTTATAGAGCTGTGTATTTAATGAAATCAGTTATGAAACTACTGTGTTTTTCATAAATTCAAATACTTGCATAAGTAGGTACTCTGAGATTGTATTGGAATTATCTAAGGGCCTTAGAGGGTAATTTCGCCACATTTGCAGCTTCATCTAAGATAACTGAATTGTTTTTAAAATGGCAAAAATGCAATGGAACGAATCAATTCATGAATATAAAACATATCTGAACTCAGGAAGAGTGTATTAGACTGCCAAGATATTGGTTAAGAATGTAGTTACAGGATTGTTTTTTACGGAAAGTCTTGTACCAATATGTCCATGGGTAGTAAGCATAAAGGAGGGAAATGACTCTCAAGTGCACCTACCGAAACACAGCGATAGGTCCTTAGCGACAGATTTTCGACATGAGGATGGTAGTCGAACTAGAAAGTTAGGATTTTAGGATAGGAGGAACATTTTTGGATTCGAACCTACGTACTTCGCCGCGGTATTGGAACGTCACTGATCTAGTGCTCATCGCCTTAATAAAACTATTGTAAACTAGCTGATCCTTCCCAAAAAAATGCAATAGAAGAAGGCTTTTAGTTTTTTTCCAGTTTTCCAATTTTCCACAAACACCTTATTTGGACTAACAAGAAGGTAAAAAAGTCAAGTTGGTCCAACCGTTCTCGTTTCAGAAGTAAGTAATACGCTGACCATTAAATTTTAACGTTTATTTTTTTACTAGTTTTTTGCCCCGTGGTTTCACCCGCGTTCCCGAGGGATCTTATCTTTTCCAGGAATAAAAAGTATTATATTTATTATTCCAGAATATGATCTAGTTTCATAAAAATCCGTTCTGCCGTTTTTATGTGATTGAGGAACAAACATCCAAACGTACAAACTTTCATTATTACTTTTTTATAGGTATTGTTCTTTACCTATGCATGTGAACGCTGCACTGTGGCAGTAACGAGGCACGCTCATTACGTGAGCTTTGTTACGAGGCCTCATGCCAGTGGTTGTACTGTACCTACTATATCTATATGTGATATTGCTCTAGCTATTGTTAGATTATGTATTATACCTACATACATAAAGTCCATAAATTCATCGCCTCCTAATAGTTTTCATGACATTTTCTAACAAATTTATTTACTACTTGCTGTCTCCCGGGATTCTGAGATAAAAAGTAGCCAATCTATTTCGGAGTTCAGTCCGGACAAACTAACTCACACATAAAGTTACTAACCCACTAGCTTTTTTATCACAGACTACGTCTGTAGGGTTGATTAAAAAAGTTGTATAATCTTCCCTAGATAACAAACCCGATACGAAATTTCATCAAAAGTTGTTTAGCCGTTTAGCCATGAAAACCTAGGTATAGGTCTACCTAGGTATATTTAACAATTGTAATAATAATAAGCAAGAAAGTATGAATTAATTAGATGAAATATTGCATTGGTATAGAACTCCCAGACTATTTTCCCTAATCACTACTCTCTAAGCATCATAGTAAACTGCGATTACGTCGATAATACAACAAAAACCCATGTATTACAAATAAAGTAAGATATGAGATGGGTGGTGCATCGATATCGCATCGCATAATGAGACTAGCGGCAACTGGCGGCCGCAAACGATAGCGTTAACGAGCCGGCATCGTAACGACCTCGTTACGGCCTCGTTACGGATTAGGGGGATGGGACACCAAAGCAGCTTACTCCTATAATTGTACAGAATTTATAGCTAAGTTTGGTTTTTTTTCGGTTGTCGGAGCTGTAGTTGACATGAGACTTTTTAGTAGGAGGATTTACAATAAATAAAAAATGGTTATTTCCATTGCCAATTATTGGACATAAGACACTGCTCCGCATTCCGAGGATGAAAAGTAGCCTTTAGCACATACTCAAGCATATTGTAGCTTATCTACTGTTAGAAAAATAATTTTCAGAATTGTATCAGCAGTTTCGGAGATTACACCTTCCACATCCACCCTCATACACAAACAAACAACGGGATCAAGAGAAGCAGTGTCGCTAAATGCCTCTTGTTCTAAATTCTCTCACTAGATGGCGGACATTACGTTGAGAATTCAAGGAGCGCGCTAAATATAATGCTAATAGAAAAACAAAACAAGAAAAATATTTTTTCTATTTATTTTATTATTTATTAGTGTGATAATTGAATTTGTTATGCACGTCCCACTATTAAAAATATTAAGTACGCATGTAATTTGTATAAAAAAAAGAATCATCAAAATCAGTTCATAATTAGCAAAATGATCGCGTAACAAACATACAAAAAAAAAACATACAGTCGAATTGAGAACCTCCTCCTTTTTTGAAGTCGGTAAAAAAATAGGATAAATCACTGTCCCTCATGTCTGTTACATTGCAAGTTGCAACTACTCGTATACATAATGTATAACTTCACTAAATGAAAGGTTAAAATGAAGCTGTTGTAACACGAGGCTGTCTGGTGTAACGAGTTCAGTGTCATGTTATGTTATGACATAAATATTAACATGTTTAACATGTTGCCAGTGAGGATAAAATGTGTACGCACATTGTACAATTAGAAATAGTTAACTAAATATTTTTCAATTAATAATATATTAATAGTGTTTACCACATTATTTTTATTATAGATAGAGTATAGAGTGGGAACATACAAAAACTAAATTTAGATCTTTATGTTCACATTTTACACTTTCCTCAATATGAAGGAAGCAATGAAGATGGCAGCAGTGATGCCAGTGTTAACACCACCAATTTGCACAAAAATATTTTTGATGATAGCAACACCGCCCTTTGTTTGTGGTACCTACTTAAGTATGATTTTGGTCATAAAAAAATACTACTATTTAATTAAAACTAATTTTATTCTGTGCGGGTTTAAATTATTGTAATCGTAGCAAGCTACGAAATCCCGTAGCATTGTGATCATACATACCTACCAGTAAAATTTTAAAATAATTCATCAAAATTAGATAAATAAAGTAATTGACTGATATCATAATTTATTTAGATAATTGTTTTTATGGTGAGTATTAGTTTGTTTGGGTGGAAACGTAAGCAATTTACTTTCTTTAAATAAAAAAAACATTGATTCCATGTAAAAATGGTACAATGATACAACAGTATCAAATCCGAATTGAGATCTCTTTCATAACTGGATAGCAGACACCTGAACTCATGGCTGAAGCATTGTTTCCGGGTAACAAGCAGAGACGAAAGGATGTAGCGGTCGCATTAAAAACAGATAAGGTTTAAAAAGCAGTTCCCCGCAAATGATGCTAAATGATAGGCACAGACGAGCGGCGCAATTAATTGCATACTACTGCTAGGTATTTACGAGTTGAACTTTTAATTTGGTTCACGAGCAGCGTATAACTTTGCTTATTTCAGTATTTTGGTGCATATTATTAATAAATTGTACGTTTACAAAATATTAACGTTTTCAATTTAGGTATAATAAAACTCTCCAAACTAACATATTAATTTTACATTATTATCATCTACAAATACTACCTGAAATTCGGCACGCTGATATTTATTATGACGTAGCGTAGCGGATACGCTAAGAAAGGATTTACCAAAATTCACCACCTAAGGGGATGAAACGGGGATCCAAAGTTTTTATGGAGAAACGGGATCGCAGGTCAATCCGCGGACGGAAAGCTAGTTAAAAAGATCATAGTAAAACGCGCTACGATTAAATCGCTCGTCTGCAAAGACATCACGGCCGATTGGTTTAGTTAGCAGTGAGCGTCGCGCCTCATTTGCTTGCTGCGTCGCCGCCCGTGCCGCGCGACTTTGTTACCACTCTTTTCATTCCAACATCGCTCTAACTATCCGTTAAAGTGATAAATCGGTGCTGTAAATGTGGATTATCAATGTTTTAAGCACTTTTATTATGCTGTATATGTAAACGCTATTGGAGTCGTACACGCACTTTAACAATGCGTTAGATTGTTTGAAAATTGGTAACTGACAATTCATTTATTATATTAAAAAATTGTTCAAACATTTTTTTTAGAATCCATTCTAGCACTGAATCAAAAATCTGCCTACCGAATAAGATCGACCGACGAAAGTCTTGCGCTAGTTAGGTTTTTTATTTCGTCACAATAATTTGTTTAAGACTACTTGGCATACATAGTAAAAATTTAAATTATTAAAATCTAAACCCTTTAAATAATACAGAAATAGCGCAAAAGTATAAAGAAAGGGCATCGGTTGAGCGCGCCCAACAGGTTGACGGCGCGGCGGACTTTTAATGATCCCTTAATGATTGAGCCGCGGGCAACACGATGCGTTCACAATTCTCACTCTGATAAATGATGTAGAAATAAATACTTACCTATTATAATATACCTATATGCTATTAGAATTTTATCGTGAAAATTATTACTTAAACAAATTAAAACAACCACTTCATGTCATAGGATGAATCTAAAATGTGTACTCTCAAAACAAATTGTATTGCTTGAGAGTAAATCGCTTCATAATCTGCTTACATTTTTATTTGAAATAACCAAAGCACGTTAGGAATATTTTGTGGATGGTTTTATCAGGAAAAAATTGTCATCTCTAGAGTAATCTTCATGGAAACAAAACATTCAAGATTGTATGTACTAGCGCTACTAGCTATCTTCGCTACTGCCGACGACAATACTGCATCAGGGGTACATCCAAACTGAAATATAATTCTGAAACATTGGTAGATATTGAAAGAAACTGGACCTTTCTTCAGCGTAATGTGTAGCAGAAAAAAAGGGTAAAAACGGAAACCCTATTACTAAGACTCTACTGTCTGTCTGTCACCAGGCTGTATCTCATTAACCGTGATGGCTAAACAGTTGAAATTTTCACAGATGTTGTATTTCTGATATAACAACAAATACTAAAAACAGAAAAAAAAAATTCAAAGAAAAGAAAAAAAAACTACAAGATTTGTACGGAACTCTCGGTGCGCGAGTCTGACTCGCACTTAACCAGTTTTTTTTTTATTTCTATACTACTCGAATTCTGTCTACTCGTATGTTATTTGGCTCCACCTGATGGTAACCTATAAATACTTGCAACACCAGAGGTATATCTCGAGCGTTAACGAACCTGCAAAAAATTCTTCCGACTTGAAGTTTTGAAGCCCAAGCGCCCGCTCTTCGCTTTCTGGCTTCTCCTATTTCACGACAGTCCGCGGTATGTGGTGTTAGATAGGTACCATTTCATTTCACCTATGAATCCCTTTAGAGGATCTTGGCTAATAATTTTAGAGCTTATATGGTATTCTTAAATAAAAATAGAGGACAAACAGACATTAGGTACAATATAGACAACAGAATATTAAGATGGTCAAATACCAATTATCTCCTTGAAACTTCGTGGCCAGTGTATTTTTACTAATATAAATAGAGAGCAACACATTCACCGAGGCATGTCACGTGTATAAATAACGGTGTGCGGATCACCGGCTACGAGGGTGACGCGTCAAGAGGCTGTCGTTAAGCAAGCTTAATGATTCCTTAATGATATCGCTCGCGGGCCGCTTGGCACTGCCACGTGGTACCACGAGCTGACGGATCTTTAAAAGATATGTCGAGTATATGAAAAGGTGCATGGTTTTAATATTGGGTAGGCGTTGATCTTGAATTTATGGCAAATAAAATTTAATGGGTAATTTCGACTTATCTGATAAATACGGGATCGTTTTACACACTCCTTAGTTAATTAGTAAGTGAAGTCGATTTTGATGGTGATAAACTTATTAATTACGTAGTTTATTATTTAATTAGGATTGTATAAATCAAGCCTCATTCTGTTATATTATGTTGATATAGTGGTAGAAGGAATTTTATTTAGCTTTAACAATAATTTTCTGTTGCATACGACATTAATTTATAATTTTCACAATGTTAGTATGGAAGTATTATCGTATTACTTGGTAAGCAAGCTAAGCGACGTCGTGCGGCGTGCCTCTGCCGGCGGCGGCCCATTAAAAATAATCGATGCTTGCGAAAATATCGAGGGCTTTCCACTAATGACATCGCACGGGAAAACAAAGCGAACGGGGTCGACTCGAGCCGACACAGTCGAGCGGTGAGTACGCTCTAAACGCTCGATTTCGACTCAATAACCCGGCCCAAGGAGTGCAAGGAGTTTTGGCTGCGTCGAGACGTCATCAAGATGTTAAACGATCTTGATTACGCAAGGTGTAAAAAATTGATTGCGATTTCTGCTCGCTTGGCGCTAGTCGTTGTGGTTGCGAGCATAGGTGGTTGCTGCGGTAATTATTTGAGTGGATTTATACACCAAGATTGTGTATATACCTACGTTTATTTATATTTTGCCAGCTTTTCGCAGCAAAAGTTTGTATGGATACAATTTACCTATTGGTTTACGATCGCAAAGTTGATGAAATACCTTCTTAGCTTGTGATCTTCAAGATTTGTGAAATATTTTTTGATAAATTTTTGTTCATAGCAGCGTAGTTGATATAATCTGTAGCTGTATGATAATATGTCATTTTACACGCAGACATCGCACTCATCATTTACTACAAGCAGAGTATAAGCGTCTGCAGTGTCCAATTAGATTTCTATGTAATGAAACAGTAACCATAGATTCAAATAAGCCAAAAATATAATACAGTTTTACGAGTACCGTAACGGAAGTTTATTTCCGGAATTTGGTGTTTAATAGGTTAATTCATGTGGAAGATGTTTGCGGAGTACCGCGTACCGCCCGCCGCTCGTACCGACACCGTCCCGCGCGCCTTGGTATGGCTCAGGTCCCGCCCGCCTTGTTTTTCTTACAAATGAAATTATTGCGCGAATAAAATATTTTACTGTCTGTCAATTTGCAGGGTTCACTTCTTCTTCGTCGTAATGTTCCGCAAGATATTAAGCAGAGGTTAAAATTTTACTTGCGCCGAGTTATTGCCCGAATGCCAGTGAGTCGGCGTGTTGTTGTTAAATTCTACCCGGTACCAGTACCTACATCGGGCTCGTTCGTGGGCCATTATTGCTTGATGTAAGACAATGCTTACAAATAAAATAAAATACTCACTCTTATTTATTGCTTCGTAGAATAGCGACGAGAATTTTGCTCAACGAGTTTTTGTATGTTTATTAAAAAACGCTTTGCTCTATCTAAGTAGAATTCTGTGTTCAGATTTTATAACAATTTAAATGTGAATGTTAAGTTGTAACAAATTTAATTCCTTAAATTTTTACAGAGTAAACAGTTTTCATATGTAGGTTGAATTCTTTCTTTTATCTGAATCTTGGTTTGATCTTCTGCTGAAAAAATATATATCTATTAGATTTTTAGTAATTTAACTGCCAGGATAAGTACTTACCTGAAGTTTTTTTACTTTATGATATAATGTTAGATTGAACTTTTCTAAAAAAATACATTAATTGGCAAAGATTTGACAGTTAACAGAAAAATATTTTTTTTTACACAAATATAAAAAAATATGTGTTTTAGAAACACCCAACTGAGTCTTGGTCGAATTCCAAAATATTCTATTGGCAGAAAAACAGATATATTGGGTGCATATGAGATTCATTCAATCTGTGAGCTCCATGCAACAAAGCTGATGTAATTGGTGCATTGTAGGCGGCCGCGGGCGAGCATCGTTAGCCTTTCTTTCGTAGACGCGGTTTTGTCCGGGCCCGGGCTTGCTAATTAACTATGAAATTAATTGACGCGGCAAAGTTTCCGAGTGAAACCTGAATTAATTGGCACGTCCGACTTCAGCCTAATTAGGAGCCTGAGGCTTTTCAGTATCGCGCTCGTTGAAGCCATGAAAACACACACAAAAGTGTTGTGAGCGTATAGTTTGTTTGAGCGCACGGAAATTTTTACTCATTCCAATCTAAATATGGATGCGGTTGATTGTTAATTGCGTGTGCCGAGGATATCATGCGTTATTTGAAAAGTTAACTATGATGTACTCCGACGTGGATGACTTATATGTGAGCTATGTCGTTCAATGAACTTTCATTTGGGTACTTGTCAATGCTGTCACAAAAACCAATATAGGTACAAATTATGCTTAATTTGCCACCCCGTATTTTGAATTGTATACAACAAATATTAACAATGTTATAAAAAACACATTACAATTATTTTAATCGTCATTCGTATCTTATTTTTATTTAAAAGTAGTTACTAAGTGTAATTCACAAATGTTATGTTTAAACAATAGCGTGCGGAATTCATCCAGTTGCGTTCTTGTCGTGTATAAATTATATAGTACCCTTTCGAAGTTCAGCTCATTGAAAATAAACCCAGTTACATAGGTAGGTAATACATATTATAATTATTTATTTGTGTGTACACGTTACAATAACAGCTTTAGTTTGCAAGAAGGGCCAATGTAGGGGGACAGGGTTTGTCCCGGGGCTAAGGAACGACCATGATTAACATACATTATGAATTATCGAAAATGACTGAGTCCGATATTCCTAATTATACGTTGCCGTTCCGACATAGTAGGTGTACCGCCGAGAAATGAATAGCTTTGTGTTTTATTAATACGAGTTGCCGACCTTTATTAGATATCTTTGTTCGGATGAATCATGTTTTCTGGGCTCTATTAAATGTTAATTGGACTTAGTTGGAGGAGTTTTTTTTTTTTTTTTTTTTTTTTATTCTGGATAAGCTTGTGTTTGACCACAATCTCACCATGGTAAGTGATGATGTGGCCGAAGGTGGTAAGCACACAAAGCCTAGATGGGAACTGGCTCTCAAGTGCAGCTGTCGGAACACACCGATAGGTGCTTGGCAACAGATTTTCAACTTGAGGGTGGTAGCCAGCCAGTCGGGTACTACAAAGTACCCTACCACCGTGCTATGGTTTCCTCACGATGTTTTCCTTCACCGAAAGCTCAAGCTCATTGTAGGATTCGAACCCACGACCTTCGTCGCGGTATTCGACGTCACTTACCACTGAGCTATCATCGAGTTTTGGTTTATTTTGTTTTAATTTAAAAAATAAATGAAGCACGTAGTTTTACAGACCGTGATAATTATACTATTAGGGCCTTACGTGGTGTAAAGTTACACTTCGGTATAAATATTTACTAACAAACAATATTTCTCTTTGACGCAGGATATCATAATTTACGAAGATTATTTCAGGAAAAATACAGTTAAAGAAATAGCGTCAACAGATTTTTTTTTATGAAAAATATTGAAAGTAATCTGTTTTATAAATATTTTTCGTGTTCTTACCTTTCCGCAATTTTATTTTTCCGCAAGGCACCGGTGGCGGTGTACGGAATCAAAGTGGAATAAGCCTATTCGCACGAGAGGACGCTTCAAGTCGATCGCACAATCTGAATGACGGGAGTATCACACCACGCGGAGCGCCCGCCGCAATGTGGTCGTGTTATAGGTATGTTAACGTTGGAAATCATAACGTTTGCTTACAGTGGCTTATAGTTAATACAGTTACCTATGTATAGGTATGGGCTTTAAATACCCTATTCAAAATGGTATTAAGTTATTTACACGTGTTAAAACGCGTTGGGTGTCTATAATACCGGCTATTTGTGACCAGTATTGAGCTGTCTATTAAATATTAAATCCTTTGTTATACTTTAGTGAAAATCGTGTTTCAGCATTACATTTCCTCAATGGAAATAGATGTTGAGTAATATTCAATAATTAATATAATTACTGGTAGGTAGGTAGGTTTACTATAGGAAGACTTTTTGATCATAATCTCATCATGGTAAGTGATGATGTAATCAAAGGTGGTGAGTTAACAAAACAACTGGTGCTGAAGTTAAGCTGCGCTCCCCTTAAACTGCGCAATAGTTTCCTCACGAGTAGGATTCAGAATTACGACCTTTGACATGACATTCAATGTCTCTACCACTGAAATCTCATTCCCTTAAATGTGAACGTTTATTTGATATTTAAATTGTGTATCTCAATCATAATATAAACTAATATTATAAAGAGTCAAGATTTGTTTCTTTATTTGTTACGATTTAACTCAAAAAAATACGATACATTTTCCCTGAGTAACATTGCCTTGCTGAGTTTCTTGCCGGAGTCTTCTCAGTTTAAGTATATTCCGAATCGGTGGTAGAGTCAATTCTAACGTTTATAAGTGCCTTACCAGGGCCTAAACTGAATAAATTAGTATTTGATTTTGGTATAACATAGGCTATAGGTAATGTATATTTTTATCTCGGGAAAAGATAAGATCCCACGGGAACGCGGGGTAAACCGCGGAGGACAGCTAATACTATAAAAAAACATGATTCCTTTCAATTACTAAAGGATTTCGCTAATAATAAAGCCAATCATTCAGTTTATACCCTATAAAGGCTAAAGCTATTGAAATTACTACCAGTTCTGAAGTCAGTGTTAAATTAAAAATAACTGGCAAGGAATTCAGCAGGATGACATTATGATTTGACTAATTTATCTATGCTTATTCTAGGCAACATGCTCGTGACGCCTCTGGCTACGGTAACCGCTTACCATCTGGTGGGCCGTAAGCTTGTTTGCCAATAACTGAAAATAAATAAAATAACGAATACTCAAATCAATGAATTAAAATAAAGTGTTGTTTATTTTTCCAATCATTGAGTAATAATTATTTTCTCAAAGTAGAGACAAGAAGCTTTGAAGTGACCGCTAATGGTCAGCGCTGCGGAGTGCGGACAGTTCGTAGTCCGCGGCAAGGGTTGCGGAATCGACTCGTTAGCGCCAAGAGGGTCCCATTATCGCGATAAACAGTTCTAGATTCCTATCAAGATAGCCGTTCGTGTCACTTGAATTTTTATAACTCTACATAAGATTTTGTTAGGACTATTCTGGGCTATTTGGTTACTCAAGTGAGTTGGTAGGCACAGAATTAATAAACGAAGGGCATTTTTTAAGTTCACTTTGATCAGAACATTTTGTATGGCTTGCTATAGGATATGAAATGTACAATTTTATTAATTGAAATAAATCTGTAGCTTGCCATTGATGTAGTTATATTTGAAACATTATTAAATGTTAATTTTGAAAATATTATTACCAAATTCTTTGTTTTTTTTTATAGTATTTAATTTATTTACAACAAATGTACAAAACATACAAACAAATATAAAACTACTAGCTGTTCCGCGCGGTTTCACTCGTGTTATCTTGTCCCGGGACAAAAAGTAGCTTATGTGCTATTCCAGACTATAATCTATCTCCATGCCAAATTTCATCCAGATTCATTCAGCCGTTCTGGCGTAAATGAGTAGCAAACATACATCCATCCATCCATCCAAACTTTCACATTTATAATATTAGTAGGATAATAAATAATTTACAACTTCTTCGAGGTTGCCGCTGCTGCCGATCGGCAAGGTTCCTAGCAGGCTGGCAGCGTTTCCTCTTTCAATGGCTAGGCTGATGCGTAATTCTTAAGTTTCTAATATAATTATAGTAATACAATATTATATTTTTGGACTAGGTCATATTTGTTTTTTATTACACCAAGGTTTAATTTAGATCCTAAGAGGGCACTTATTATTATTAGTAATGAAATTTTAGTATATTATGTATTATTATAATATCTTCCAGCTCTGATTGATTTATTAAAGTTGGCACGTTGCTTGGAGTGAGTAACAGAGTTTGCTCTATAGAATGAGCTAACAAACACCACTAATTTATGCACTCCTGATCGAGCAGCAGAGTTGATTGCTTTTCTTTGTAACTTTAGTAAATTACCTACCTATTAGATAATAAAATAGTTATACCTAAAATAAAAATACTCACCTGAAAATATGCTTTATGTGCTTATCACTTTCGGTCACATCATCACGCACGTACCATGGTGAGATAGCGGTCAAACAAAAGCTTATCCAAAAAATAGAAAATGTTATTAAAAAATAAATAGAAGTGTGGGTACTACCAGCAATTCCCGTCGGAATGTAGTTTCATGTTCTGCAATGTAAAGTTCTGCTTTTAGGCAATTTTTTAGAGATTGGCATATTTTGGAATGGAGTGATATGAAAGTGAATTATTGTTTGTGCCAAGCATTCATTATTAATTCGTGTTTTATACTAGTAATACAGCCATCGAAGTGAATTTGGCGAAAATGGAAAACAACATTCTATATAATATGCCTGTATTTTACCATAACGTACATAGGCGTTAGTTAGAACCATTTCCTGTCCGTCCGGCGATGGTAATTCCAATATATATGGATAAATACAGATGGGAACATTACCAAGTATTCGATTGAACATTTCCTCGCGTAAGGACTCACTAAATAACATTTGAACATTGTCAGCGCGACGATTTGTCAGGCGTGACAACAATAACACAACAATCGTACAACAATAAGCCATTAGACAAGTTGAGGAAATTTTCCGGTTATTTCCGATTCACACCGATTGTTACGGCCGAGCCGGCCATTCGAATGGCCATAACTCGAGCCGAGAGCCGCGTCGAGTGGGGTCTATGGCCCGCGACCGCGGCATGGTTATATTTATGGTATATTTGTGGTATATTTACGACCTATATAATGCGTGATATTTATTGAGTGCGGCGTAATTAGCACGAGTTTAGATTTATATCCGACTCACTAGTCAAACCAGTTACTTACTTATACGTTTTTAATGGTGTTTCACTTGCGCTAATGAGGCATTTGAACTTTCCATAGCCTTTATTGGTGCAATAAATGTAATTCTTTGTTGTTATAATTTATTATTAAATTACAAAGTTAGAAACAAACGTGTAACAATTAATTTTGGTTGTTGTATCACTAAGTAAAATCGATGTTTATGTCGTAAATTAGTATAAATAAGTCGGCGTGGCGCGGGCGAGTGCGCCGGCGCCGCGGGCGCGCGTAAATCACGCACAACCGCTTATTAAGTTGTTACGACCGCCATGTCCGTTGCCCACGCGTGTCCGCTCGGCGCACTATGTCCACGCCCTTATATTTGCGCTAGCACAACCTCGTATCCCACCCAATATCCATATAATATTGTGTTATTATGTTTATTTCTCTTCACACAGTTTGATTTACGATACCTTTTGTAGTTCCATTAAAACCAAAAACTTATGAGAAGAACCTACGATTTGAATGTAAGATTAACAATTACTAAAATAACCGGTTGGTGTAACAATAGATAAACGTAAATGACAAACATTTAATTAAATTGTTGTATAAAGTTGTTTACAAGTAAAGGCATATAAATTGAATGCGCTATTCGTGTGTCATCGAACAACGATCAAGTTGGATGAAACGCTCGCGCTGCGGGCAACCCTTGCCATTTTAGTTTGTGTCTAAGTGTCCGCACTATTGTGCAAGAGCAATATCTGTGAAAGTTGTGTTCCTTTGTATAGATGCAGACAACAATGAGCCATTTCGAATTAGCTATCGATTTATCTGCGAATGAAATTTCACGAGCCCATTTCGTGTCCACGCCCAGACTCGTACAGGCATACTCTGGCACACAACGCAAAAAGATTATGACGAATTCATCATACTAAATAAGTTTTATCGTTTTACAATTTCACACTTTAACTTATGTAGGTACTTCATAATGGCAGATGATTAATTTATGGATAATGTTGGACTAATTTGAACAAAATCCACGTAATAATTCATTCCTTATTACGGGTGGATACTTTAAAATGGCATACCTAGGTATTTTTAAAAACTATGTTAGGTAAGTCATTCGGAAGAACTTTTACTTTAGGACCAACCCTAAAGTAAAAGTTCTTCCGAATGGTAAAAAAAAAACATTCTTACATTTTGATCGTCTAACTAAAGTATACTTTGTCAAAAGTAGGTATACTTTAGGATCCTGGGGCCGCTTTATATTGATTTTGTCTTCTTTTAATTATTAATTCTTATATCGCATTTATATTTTAGTCAGATTTGAATGTTTGTTATTAAATAGGTACTTTATTAATTAGCCGTAAATTGTTGTCTACGAATGCTATCAATAATTTTAATTGTTATGTTTACAGGTAAAACAAAACTATAATATCTAGATATTTAGTAATAATAAATGTAAGCATAATGTTAGTATTGCAAATAAATAAATGAACCAATTACTCCATTAAAACAAATCTTAATGTTTTTTTTTTCCGAAATTAAAGGGTGAACTTAAAACTGGTGGACTTTTAAATATTTTATACTTCTGACCAAAATTGTCTCATCACGAAAAAAATAGCATTTTGGGCTTAATATTTGCAATCAAAACTCTTTTATTCTGTTTGTATTCATGACCATAATTTTACTTTACCTACATGTGTAAGAATTGATCACGTAAAATTGCCGCGTTCTGAACAAGTGATTTACCGGCTAAGATAACACTCATTACTAAATCTTTCCAATCCTCACTACTATTGCTCATTCGATTGATGTTGGTGCGTCTGTAATTTGTCTATAAAAATATGATTGTGTTTATCATATTTTTTGTATATTTTGTGTGAATTGTATAATTATGTAAGTATATCATAAAATTTCGTTGCTTTTTAAATATTTTTTAACGTGTAGGTAGGTACGTAATTAACTTAAAAACAGTTGCGACTGTTTTTATAAATTAATTATAAATCACTTTATATAACAATAACAGGTATTACAGAAGCTTGTGTTGTGTATGACTATTAATCAACGTGGAAAGTTGCTGACGTTAGAAAGCACACTAAGTTTATAAGGCTCACAATCACAAGTACGACTGTCAGAGCACACATCCGCTTGGCGACAAATTGTCAACTTGAAGGTGGACGTTGATTTTTGTTCTTATTAGAAAGCCTCAGAAATTTAAAACTTAAATACAATAGCTTTCTTCGACGAGTTAAAAAGACATTGAAAAAAAAATCTGGTCAACTAAATACGCACATGTTTGTATCGAATGAACTATAGGGCGTGCTAGCACAGTTCCGGGCGAGGCGAGCACGAGCGCTGAGTGATAGCGTCTAGTTCAATGCGTGAGAAGCGCATCGCTTGTTATTCCCAGATTAAATGCCAACAAATTTCATACTTGTTACTATAATACTAATATTATATTCTCATAAAATTCCAGGACCATTAAAACTGTTTTTTTTAATGTTGGTTTAATAGCATTAGTTACCAGATAATGACTTTTTCTTGATGTTAGATGGCCTCTATAGCCTAATAAATTTAAGAGAATCACCGGAATTAGTTAAGTCAAAAAAGGTGCTCGTTTAATGTAATTATAATGGCATAATAATATAATGTAGCGATTAAAGGTTGGAACCTTACAAGCTTCTGTACTTCAACAGTCATCGTTTAAAATACGTGAATGCATCATTCTAATAAGCATCGTTAGCCGACAAGGAGCGACGCATCATTACACGCACACACGGCGCGCGGTGCGACGAGATGCGGGTTTTTTCGCAATTTGTCGAGAAACATTAATTAAAACACTCCCTCGGCATTTGAGACAATGTAGCGACTCTCATAACACCGGCCCCACAATGAGCGCAAAACTCGCAAATTGCTTATTATTGAATTAATTTCAGTTAACATTCCGTTTGGTGTTGTCATACTACTTTTTTTTTTCATCTTAGGTCTCTTATTAAGTTACTATTTACTTAGTATCAATATTAAAATCAATCTCGGCGTTATGATCAGTTTAACTTAATTTTTCGGGCTTGCTCGGATCAGACAGGCGACTTTGAAAACCAGCTGTAATTATCAGGAGAAGGTACTACATAGATCGACTTTCATTCGTTTTCCTAGACAAGGGTTGTATGGAGTAAAAATATTTGTTCATTCGCGTATTTTAATAAAGCAAAAAGTTTGTTTGTAGCAATATTTGTTTCTCGGCTCATTTCGGTGCTCCCACGTAGCCGGTGTAGTGTCGGCGAGGGCATCGCCACACCGCCACACCACCGCCACACGCGCACGGTGCCGGTGTGCCGCCTGCTTTGCACGTCGTCATTTCCTCGAAAGTAATTCAAATGGAATCGTGTGCGCCGTTATTAAATATTTCATAACTTACCTCGCTCCCGCTCCACCCCCGCGGCCCCGCTTGTGTCTCACGTCCCCCTTTATCCCCGGCGACCGCATATTAAAGTCATAAAAAAGGGTTGTTTGATCTATCCCCTAAAACAATTTACATATCTCCGCTCAGCCCGCCGCTAAATTATTTAATTAAGAGAGGCATAAGTTTTTATTATTTTAATATGTTGGGTATAAAATTGTGTTAATGGAACAATGCTGCCGTTGTGGACTGAATTTAACCCTCCGGAGCGGGAGATTATGAGCATCGACGTAAATGTACGAAATACTTCAAGTGCTCTAGTTTAGTTAAGAAATAATTAATGGTTTGTGTAAATAAGTGGATTCAAAATAATCTCGAGCCTTTAAGCAATCTCTCATTATCATTGCTTTTCAAATCGTTTCAGAAGTGTTATGCTTATCAGATCTTATTTTGAATCGTTTTCTATTGTGTTGAACAACAATTTTTGATCTGGATTATTTATGAGATTTATAATATGTCTACGAAAACTCAAACTCAATGCATTTAAGGAACTAGACTTTTTTTCAATTTTCTTCTTATCTCTATAACTTAAATATCGTCACGTATTCCGAACGCATTGCTTCTAAGAAGTTTTGGACTTTCAACTTTGGAACGATACCAATTACCAACACAGTGAAAACATTCTGAAACTACGAACATATATAAAATTAGAGTCGTATTACGGAAACTGGTGGGTAATAAACATTAGGCAAGCGAGCCACAATAAAAATCCAACACGTGCCGTGTTCATGGAATGCTGGGGCATGCAGCAGCAGCACTGCCTCAGCCTGTATTCGGTATTTTAAGCAGCCTGTAATGAAAACTGCGGCGAATACCCGATTACTCCGTCGTCAGATCTTGCTACGACTGCATGTTACAGAACGCAATTTCAAATGAGGTGCGTGCTTTTAGAAATCATATGCTTGTTTTTTTATTTTAGATCCACCTCTATTCAGCACTTTAAATATATTTAGCTTTGATATCTAATAACTAAAGATACACAATCAGCGACAAAAAATGGCCTTACCGAATGTCTACCCACTTGAACATTTGGGTTGTCTTTTAATCTAGTAGCATTCGAATGCTCCGACGGTAAACACGCCTCAGTGTTTGTTTAAGATATATTTTGGCTAGTAGGTATGAATCGTAAAATTTTATTGCCTTTTGTAAATAGCTTTTTAATACAGTTGCTCAAAAAGTGGTGTATTACAGGGACGTATAGCGTTCGGGATGTGGGCTATTACATACTAGTGCTTTTTTTTTACCTTTACCGAACTAGTGCGTTCTCTTTCCCAACTGTCAAAATAATGTCTATTAAAAAGAAAAACCAACCATGAAGTTTTTACTAAAGAGTTTTTGTGATTCATACAAATACGTATATTTCTAAAAAGAAGCTACTAATTTATTTCAATATCAGATTTAATGATTTAATTGAATAAGTTAGGTTAGGTTTCATTTAATTTCATCTCATTAAATTTCATTTTCATTTCATATCAATAAAAAAAATATACTGAAGACTAAGCTGTATGGATAGTTCCCTTTGGGTGAAGAAAAAAAAACTCTGCTTATATTCTACGGTTGGCGCCATTTTCCAGAAATTTTCTTTGCGAGTTTAGTTGTTTGTTGTACAAAATGAGTAATTTCGACCCTATTTTTTTTAATTAACACCACCGGAATCACTATAATTGCACAAACATTGTATGACAAATATACATGAACAATCATACGAAATTAATAATAGTTTGTCTCAAACAGTAAATATGCAACCTAAAACTTCCCCAGTAAGTTTAAAAAACTGTACCAATTTCAATGTACATGTGTACTATAACTTTTATAAGAAATAAATTATTAGTTAGTTGAGTTTATTGTGTTTTTATTATTTTATTAAATTGCTTCATTTTTTCGCAACTGTATTAAAAATAGTCGTTCAGTACACTTGCGGAACCGTCATTGCAACTTGTTCCGACTGTCAACCCTCGCCTTCGGCTGCGCCTCGGCTCGGGTAGACATTTGTCGGAACTCTTTGCAATGACAGCCTTTCCGCACTTGTAATGAAATATACTATTGTGAATAAAACTTTAAAAAAATAACTAGTATTACCCAACACAATTTGAAACAGTTTTGAGAGAAATTTTGCTTGGGATTTTTTATCTTTAGTTATTAGATATCAATGATATTTAGTACTGAATCTTTAAAAAATAAATAAAAATATTTTTGTCGTTTTAAAATTATGATTAAATAAAAACAACGAAATTTTATTAGTTTAATAACATAAGTGCATTTAGTAAAATATAATTATGTACTTATAACTAACACACCTTAGTAGTCTAAGAAATCGCACCTTATTATAGGGTATGTATGTTACGGTCACAGAGCTGGCAGCCTGGCACACGACAGGGTGGTTGTTTTTGACCACCTCAGGTTAATGAGAGCATTTTTATGTGCTCTCGCAATGAGGAATGCAAATTTGGCGGCGGTTACCAGCGCGTTACACTCGCCATTGTTTTAATGCTGTCGTTTTGTGCTACCCTTTGGACTTTTATACCTTTAAATACATTAACCCCCGCCTGAATAACGTGAGACTTTAGAACTTAGCTTTTGTTTGTTTATATTACGTATTAGGGAGGTTCAACCCTACTGAGCTTATAAATTAACATTAGTCTTTGTCAGTTTTATTTGAGAGTGTTATTGTTATTTAAATTTGTTTATAATTAATTAATCGTAATTATATTCCTTGATACTTGTAGTGAATGTATCACTTAATTTTATTTATAGATGATCTTGAATCAGCAGGCTAAGTTTTCTTGTTATTGTATTTAGAAACAAGTTTCTCAATATGTTAGCGCTAACTTTTAATTCCAATGACACGGTAATAAATTACTTAAATTAATACGTGAATTTGACGACTAAAATAGTGATAATAAATCTCTTAATAAATTTGAATTTCAATTAAGTAACTACTAAATGGAAATGTTTTTTGAGACTTCGATGGTATTTTACTCATTCATATCTGCATAATGATGAAGTGTTTTTGTTACTTCGCGTTTATGCGTATTTCGGCGAAGCCCGCCGGATGAGTTCGGTAATGAATTTCGAAATCACCTTTTTGCGTTAAATAACTGTGATTAAAATATGAAAACGAGAAAGAATACAAAAGTGACGAAGTTTGCGCTTTCACGCAAATCATTTTATTGTAATCAATCAGTGGATTGCTGGGCGGCGCAGGCGGGGACGCGCGGCGCGACGCGGCAGCGACATACACAAGCCACCCAAATTGCGAAGCTACCGAATGAACCATGTTTTCATTCCATTTTTTTTTTCTCAAAAACGAATATTGTAAATGGGAACGTGCAATTTATTTCATTCATTCACGAGTGATTACTTATGATGTGATTGTCAACTGCATTTTGCACTCAATGTTTTTCATTGAAAATAATGTTGAAGTGAAACTGTAATTGTTGTTGAATAGGGATCAAAATTAAAAGTTGTGTAACGAACGCGAAGATGTAGCGCACCTAAAGCGTCAACCAATACCTAAGGTAATCTCCGCGTAATAACATATATTCAACGCACCTCATTAGTTCACCTAAATTACAGGAGCAAATTATGTTTGGCAATATAAGTATTCCAAAGAAGAAACGCTGCCAGCCTTCTGGGAACCTTGCCGATCGGCAGCAGCGGCAGCCTCGAAGAAGTTTTTTTATATATTATAGTTGTACATTTGCTTATATATTTTGTACATTTGTTGTTAATAAAATAATTATATTATCAGTATTACCATTTAATAACGTTAGAAACCTACCGCTTCACGCATTAATTCATTTCAAACGTGAGTATTTTTCACTACAGGCTCATGTAGGCACTAACTTTTTCAATCGCCCGTCGGTTAGTAGAGTTTAGAACTGCCTCGAGCCAGGTTCAATTACGGGGCTACGTTCGCCCAGCCAATAATTGGCACCATGGCCCGCGACAAAGCGCCCACAATGGGCTCTGATTAATTTCCGAACTACACCCGAATTCTAACTAGCAAACACGCGACGAACGCTCCATGAAACCGGCACGAGAAAATTACTTCGCCGCTGTTTCGCCATGGACCAGTCTAGACCGCTTGGTACGCTTCCATTGTTACAGCAATGTATCATCGCCTTTATGCCGGTGTATTGTCACCGATATTGCGTTTTACTTTATTAATTTCATTTGATGTCAAACATAACAACATCGTATTAATGTTACGTTTGGTACGAGCTACATGCTATATTTAATCTTGTTGTATTTCATACTATAAATATTAGTAGGTATTAAGTCAGTCATACACAGTGAATATATATTATTAAGCAGTAAGACAAATTAAAAGTCATACTGAAATATTTTATATTTTGGTAATGTATTTATTATATTTATCCATACTAATATTATAAATCCGAAAGTGTGTATGTCTGTCTGTCTGTTACCTCTTCACGCTTAAACCGCTGAACCGATGAAATTAAAGATAGATGGAACCTTGGAGGAGGACATAAGATACTTTTTATTCCGGGAAAAGATAAGATACCTCGGGATCACGGGTGAAACCGCGTGGCGGAAAACTAGTGGGCTATAAATTGGAAGGTATAATTAAAACTAAAAATAAAAAATTGTGATACAAAATTATTAAAAATAGATGATTATATCGTCACAATAAATAAATGTGTTGTTTTATATACCTACCATCCAAAATATAAAATAACATTTTCTTTATATATATATAATACATCAAATGTACAAAATATACATGCAAATGTACAATTACAATACATAAAAAACATCTTCGAGGCTGCCGCTGCTGCCGATCGGCAAGGTTCCCAGAAGGCTGGCAGCGTTTCCTCTTTGGATGGCCAAGCTGATGCGTTGGCGGAAAAAGCTCCCCGCCCGCCGGTCACCCGAGGCCTCGATTAATTTTTTACATAAAATATTTGCGAAACGACGAGCTTCAGACCCCCACGGACCCATGGTTTCAACCGCAAAAGGCATAAATTGATAATTTGGACCAATACAGGCGTACTTTTTGAATTTTGAATTTTCCGCACCTTTCGCAGCCGCTCCCGCGGCTTTACAAGTCACCGGTAAGTGAGATGGCGCAAGTGTATCGACACAAGTGGCATCCCACACCAACGGCTTGCCGACACTCCACGGGATCAAAGTCATACCATCCGGCCTCTTGCCGTCGCCACGCGAAATACCGACTGGTTCGAGTACAGAAGGCACGCCGGCGATAACAAGAGCCCTACGGATAATATCATTAAGAGCCACGTGGCGTGAAATACATACATTATTCGTTGATGTCTAATTCTCGAAGGCCCACTAGCTACGAATTCGTAGAGCTTCATATTTCGCATCTTTATTCGGTAGTCTATGGAAAGGTAAGTTACTGAGTACACGCTATCGTTGTATACTGTGTAATAGCTAATGAATATTGTCATTAGATTCATAGACAAGTCATTATTAACTGCACATTGTTCCGATGAAGAAAGTGACCGAATGACGTTTAATTTCCTTCGCAGTGGGCGCTCACTCTCGCTGGCCCACTGGCTGTTGCATAATCTGATAGTTGGAAATTCAATTAACACGATGTAGTGAAACTGAGCCTTTGTTAGCTATCTGATTTTCTTGGAATCGAGATTAACTGCGCGAGTAGCTTTGAAGGCATCTCTTGTTAATTATGGAAATGTAATTGAAACTGCTTCGTATACGTAGTTGATCACTCTATGCAGAATTGATAAGTATTGCTTTGGTTGAAACGCAGCTTAAGAGTACTTCTAATCATCTATAATATAAGAGTATTTTAAAGTGATTCTTCGCGATTGAGTATCCGTAAATTTTCATGAGTTTATTTTATGTTTTTGAGAAGAAAATTTGAATTATTTAAAAAAAACCATTGCTCTGTATTTTCGTCACCAATTTAACGCTAGGGTGTAACTTTTGAGTGGATTGTCACTAATCCATTATTTTATGAATAGCTTCGTTATAAAATTCAATAAACATGGTGAAATAAATTAGACTTACTTTCTTTTACATAGCCTGTAACAAAACATTATGTAAGAGTTACCATGATAGGTTTTCCGTAATTTCCTTTAATTAATTTACTTATACGTTGGTTGTCTTGAACTAGCTAGTGAGCAGCTCACTGCTAAGTAATCAACAACGTTCTGTAACGCACCGCTGTGAATCTGTGCATGGCCAGGAAATTAAACGCCGACACCCGCCTGCTGAGGATGCTTGTCTATAGCCGCTCAATTACGCTGCTTGCTCTATGGTCGACTAGAAATTATGTACGTCTTAACGAACTCTATACATGAAGCTTTTAGCACCTATTTGTGGGAACGAAATAGCTGCGTAGGTACCTAATCTGAGATACTGAAAATAATACTATGAAGGAATGTAATTCTTCTTTGATGTATTTATTAAATATATACCTAAAAAAGTTTAAATTTATTTAGGTAAAGCCATATTTTTTCCCGAAGCGTTAATAGGTACCAGCATCATCCTTAAAATGTTATACTACGATAATAAATATCCACTTATTAACTACACAAAAAACACTGCAATAATCTTCTTTAACATTGTCTTAATTAACACTCAGGTGTTCAAAAGGAATTGAAACAGAAAATAGCGATTCTCACACAAAATCTGTCGGTAAATAGAGGCGTCGCAGTTTGAATGACGTGACGAGGACGGCGGCGCTGGTTCGCAGGCACTCGCAGGGCCGCCGGCCGCACTGTCCAAGCGTTTAATTTCCTGCCGACGCCGCCGCCGCCAGCTGATTGTACAAGTCGTGCCGTTGTCAAGAAGAACTACTATAGTTTGTTAATGTGTTTAATATGACCTGTATTGTATACTACTTTTGTTGATCTATATGGAAAAATAGATTTTTAACTAGTCTATTTTTCTCTGGATAAACTTCTAATCACACAATCTGTTCTAACCAGGGTAAGAGATGATGTAGCCAAACAAAGGATCTCAAGTGCAGCTACCAAAACTAGCAGTAGGTATTTGGCGATAGATATTCAATTTGAGGGTGAGCCAGCCAAGAGGGCACTAGAAAGTATCCTAACATCACCGACCTATGATTTTTTTAGAAACAACTCAACGACAAATTCTACGACAAAGAAAGTATCCTTTCATTCCTCATCACTCTACTCACTATCACTCTGCGGATGTAATGGAAAATGTTAGCAATAGGTTCACGCTGATAAGATAAAAATGCAAAGCGCATGTTACCCTAAATGAAAGTGTGGATACATTACATGAAAAATTACATTGAAAATTGCTTGGCGTGCCAAAAACTGCAGCTAGCGTGCGTGGTATCGAGCCACATCTAGCGCGTGCTCTCGCGGCGTGCTCGCGGGGCGTGCAGCGCGCGACGTGCTGGCGTGCCCGCGTGCCAATTAGACGTCCACCGCACCACCGGCTAATGGCCCATTAACACTCGCTTTACACCGCGCGGCCATCGCTTACCTCCATCTATTCGCCTGTTACTACACCACCAATATAATACACCTTGCCCTGCCTCCCGCGACTTAATCTCCACGCGACGACAGAGGAGAATTTTGCTTTGACGAGTACGCTTGTCATAAATAAATGTTCCACTTTATAGGATGTATCGCTAATGTGCAATCGAATTATTTATGATATTAATTCCATATACTTACTTATTTTCCATAGTAATCTTGGTGGTCAGATGAACGATAACGTTCACTAACCATTTAAAAATATTTGTTACTTTTTAATAATCCTTCGTATTAATTTGTTACTTCAATAATAATCGAATTTCTGTTTAAATAAATGTACCGATAAATAATCGTTACGTGGCATTCAACGACACGTCAATCTCTGCAATTTTTTCCATTCTTTAAAACAATGTGTCCATTTCGTTTTGTCGTCTGTCCAGCCTGAGTTGATTGGCTTTACGTTTCAATATCATGTTGCATAATTACGGTGTTAGTGGTGGTAGTGACATCCTCTGCCGTGACAATCGTGGGTTAAGTCCTACGACGAGCTTGAACTTTCGGTGAAGGAAACATTGTTACGAACCCAAAAAACGGTGGTACCCTCGTCGGTCACCAAGTACCTGCCGGTGTGGTCTAATACCTTCGACTGTGAGCTAGTGCTCTTCTAGGCTTTGTGTGCTTACTATTTTCCGCCACGTCATCAGTTACCATAGTGAGATTGTGGTCGAAAATAAACCCATCCAATCATTAATGGGATATAACTCACCCTGTTTTTTTTCAGCTGAAAACCGAAAATACAAACTGTTTGTTTATTTTCTTGAGACTTAAGACTTATTATACATTTTTTGTGTGTAGCTGGACACACAAAAAATGTATAATAAGTCTTAGATAGGTACTAGAAAAAGTTTTTAAATGAAACCCGCAATAGAGAGAGTAGCGAGAGTCGAGACAGAGACTCAGCAGTGTAAGTTTAGCTAGGTAGGTCTATTCGAGCACGCGAGGTGCGATGCCCCGCGATCGGGTGAACGTTTCTCGTTAATTAATTGGGTATTTTCACACGTCAGCGGCTAGATCTCTCCAAATAGATCGGCGCGCGCGGCCCTTAATTAGCTATATCTGCGCGACCGATCGCCTGCGCCCGCGCACTCCGCCACGCCAATTTGGCGTTAGTCTCCGCTTCGGAACAACTGAAGATAAGACAACTAGAATGCTCGGTAATAACCTCATTATGAAATATACAGCCTTCTGCCGTTTGTTCGATTGTAGGATAACTTTCTATCGTACCGTGTAAGTCATTTTGTTTACAATATTATATTTTTCATTGATACCTATCACTGTTCTATCGCTTTATGTCATCTTAATAAGACAAAGCATATCCTTCCTACAATAATAGGTGTTTGTTTATTTTTCTTTAACGATTAGACAGGACTATTTGGCGTGGTTGTTTAAACACATTACCTATCACGTCACAGGTTGTGGATTCGATTCCCATCCAGGACAGACAATTGTATTATTATCTATTAAAGTATGTTTAAAAAATATAGTAGGTGTATGTAGTATATTAGTTATCTGTTAGTACAAGCTTTGCTTAGGTTAGTTAGGATCAGATGGGCGTGTATGAAGAATATCCCAGGATATTTATTATAAATAAACGGCCAACAAACGGTCAGGAATCCCTAATGAACATTAGCGTGACTTGGCAACATTAGCTACATATAGCAATGCTTATAAAAGTTTCTCTAATAATAGCAATATAATTGCCGTCGTCATTGAACGGGTCATTATTTCTGAGTCTAATATCTTATTCAAAAGCTGTGCGTCGGATACGAGGAGTGAAGCAACAGGCACAGAGAGAGCGCCCGCGAGCCGCGAGCCGCCAGCCGCCAGCCCCGCGCACGTGTTCACGCGTGTATCCCATTTTGTGTTCTCCGAACAGATTGATGGCCGTCAAAAAACAATTATCTTTTTGTCGGCAAAGCGATACATCGCTAATTACAATAAGTGATCATTGACTTTTTTAATTACGCCGCCCATTGAGGCGTCGATCATCGCGGCTAATAGTTGCCAGTCAGTGCATTTAATAGTGCTCGCCATCACTACAGAATGTTCGTAGTTTTGCTCTCGCGGATTCCATTATCTTTACTGTGTTCAAAGCATAATTTTGTCGAACACAGCGATAACTAATTGAAATTATTTTATAATACCTACTTCCACATTCACATTGTGAGCCATACCCGGTGGTGGACAAAAAGTTTACAACTACTTCGAGCGCGAATTTCGGTGTATCGGGGAAAGAAAATGTTTATACATTATGACTTCACTGAGCTGTAACCTGTTTGGTTGATGCTGTATAAACGTTCGCATTCCTCTCATAAAATACAAAAGATGAGCATGCGGGAGGGAGTGTAGTACTCGATGCGGTATCGCACGATGCGGTGCGGTGCGGTGCGGTGAGAGTGCGACGCGGCCCCTGGCATGGCGGCGGGCGCGGGCGGCGCGCGGGTCGGGCAGCGGGCATACATCGCCCGCTGCCCGCCCCGTGAGAAACGAATGTTCCCGGCCTCTAATTACGTTTTATGCGATATCGCCATTTAATTAGCAACATGTTTCCCATTCCGAAACATTAATTAATATTTTCATCAGAGTTCTGCGCATTTAACTGTGCTTTTATTACTCTTTCGAGATTTTAATAAAGATTCTCGACCACCCTCGTTGGGATGTTATTATAAAAAAATGTTATTATTAAATTTTTATTGGCGCGTCGTTGAAAGCAATCGTTTATTTCATTGTCGACGGCTTTTCGATCGAACGCCTTGAATGTGTTTTTTAAGTGAAACGGGTGATCGAGTAAAAACGTTGAATAGTCGTTCGGAAACAAGCGACAAGTGGTCGACATTATAACGACTCGGGCTCACATTCGTCAGTTTTTGCGATAATAAAAATAACGCCACGAGTGTTTCTTGACAGCTACACAAGAAGTTAACATCTCGATAAAGCGAACGTCGCGTCGTCGACTGAATACACCCGATAAGGGGTACAATTAATTCAATGGTCGGCGAGTAATTGAAGCAACATATTAATAACCGTTCCACGTATTCTTCGACAAATTGCGGCAGCTGACCGCGCGCGAGTAATGACGCCACCACCAGTGTGCCATCTCTTTTACTGGACCTACTACTACGGTACTACAATTTATAAATGACTAGTAATTTATTACGTCGCATCGTCGCAAACTAATTGTGCTTTTTAATTTTGTATTATTTGCATATTGAAATCGATGAAATTCGCTATAATTTCGCAACGTTTAAAGTCCGAAAGCGTGAGAACAACCCTCGGAGGAAACTAATTACACCGAATGTGGCTTGGGTCTTCGGTTAATTAGAGACTGAGTGGTTCAACCCTCTTAATTAATACTTGTGCCTAGAAGGCCCTCATGCTTACCTCGGCTGTTTTGTTTGAATTGTTAATTCGTGATAAAACATGAGTGGGTATTGTGTTAACATTATAATTAAATGTTAAAAAAGCATAACAGTACTTTCGTTTGTGCCCTTTTCCTCTCGCAATATAATGAAAATTAAATGTCGGTGTAATTTTTATATACATTTTTGATCTGTGGCATGATTCTGTATTTATTTGAAGGAAACTCTGTCGCTCTACTACCTATCAAATAATTGCACACATTTTATAGCTTTGAAAAATGTATCTAAATAAAGAAGCCTTATGAGAATAATGAATTAGAACTCAGTGGAACCCTCAGCATAGTCTAGCCTAGCCTGGCGTAGTTGTGACTTGTGATTGATGAAATATTGATTATTAAAAATATTGAGAAATATAGTTGTTTAAGCTAGTTAAATGGTTTTAGGAGCTTTGGTCGCGTAGATTTGTTAAAATATTTTGTGTGTTAGGCAAATTATTTATTTTTGTTATCTGGCGACAGATTTTCAACTTGGTAGCCAGCCAGGTGAGACCGACCACCTTGCTATTTCATCGGTATTATCCTTCACCAAAGAAAGTTCATGTTAATATTCGAACACACGACTTTCGTCACGGGATTCGTTATCAAATCACTGTTTCAAAATCTTGTCCCCAGTCACTATAATGTAAAATTTCGCGAATCCGAAATGATCCGTTTAGTGTAACAAACATACAATGTAGGATATGCCTTTAATGTAAGAAAGATCCACTGCTAAAAAAAAATTGCCTTGCTGAGTTTCTTGCCGGAGTCTTCTCAGTTTAAGTGTATTCCGAACCGGTGGTAGAGTCAATTGTAACGTTCATAAGTGCCTTACCAGGGCCTAAACTGAATAAATGAGTTTTGAGTTTGAGTTTATTATATTTGTAGGATAACTTAAAATAAGCAGTCTCATACCTCAATACCTTAATTTATAATAGGACCTGTAAATAAATTTAGTTTTGCTTGCCTTAGTCATGAATGTCATGTCCAGTCCAAAAATCGTGTCTGTTTCACTAGTTTCGGCTATGCGGCGATCAGTAAGTCCTTCACCAGATTTGGACATCTCTTTAAATAATAGTTGGTACAATAATGATCAACACAGCCAATGATTATTATAAGTAAAAAGGCGTATGGTTATAAGCTCCGATATTGGGAGGCTAATAAGTGGCTAATTAACCTACTCGTGTTGCCGTCATCAATGCACTTCACGTATATAAATAAACCAAAAAAATCAGAGATGGCATCGTGTGTTGTAAGTAGAGACCGGATTATATGCATTTGCATATGCACTTGCATATTTAAGCCATCCTCAGCGGTAATAGCATATTTTACTTAAGATCTAGTTATGATGCATATTATTGGATACATTTACAGTATTTTTAGAGCTCCAATTGATATTTTCATTAATGGGACGGCACAACTTTTACCAGAAACTATAAGTGCTAACATAGCACCTAAGTTCAAATTTTGCCCAGTTACCTCAGTGCTCAGTGGATGTGGAGCGATCCTTTTCCACTTATAAAAAATATACACATAATTGAATGATCGATAACAATCTAATCTTACTACTTATACTGAACATTTGGAGCAAAACTTAATTTTTTACGTTTACAAAAATATGAAAACATTTGTAATGTAATATAATGCTATGTTTCTTCACCTATTATCGTCTAACAATAGATAATTTACTAATTGTATGCTAATTTTGAAATAAATAAAATAAAATAACTTTTTAAAATCCTAAAACATATCATTTTATTTTGCATATTTTACGTATTCTCATGATTTCATGCATATTTCAAGCATTTTTCATGCATATTTAATAATAAGATTTTTATGTTGCATATAATCCGGTCTCTAGTTGTAAGATATCGTAATGTAGTGTGGATATTGCAATATTAAGTTATTTAGGTATTATGTGCGTTGAGTGCCATTTCTTGGGCATTTTTGTGTAGGTAGTAGGTACCCTGTCTACACCTTTTTACTTTAATATCGTTGAACACAGCAGTATTATTGACTCATATAGATGTTACTAAGAAATTGTGAGATCACATAATAAGGATGTTGACTACAATTAAATCAGCTTCTTTTTATTAAACGACTTCAAAAAATGTGGTGTTTCTCAATTCGACCGTATATTTTCAAAAGTCAATACGATAATTTATATGGAGGTTTGTATGAAATACTGCGTTAGATTGAAAATTAAATATCATCAGAAAGATGAATTTTAGGTTTTTTATACACTGGTTAGTGTTTGATCATCCCTATTCCCAAGCAGGTACCGCTGTTGTCGCCCGTACTCATGGTTTAGATTTTATAATAATATTCCAATAAGGGTTTCTTTTTTATTCACAAAAAAATATTATTGTCTAACATGAAAATAAAGAAACGCCCTATACAATATATTAACTAAATCTAAATATAACTTAATAATATTATAATTATTTTATTTACAACAAATGTACAACTATAATTATTAACATTGTATTCTTTCATAAATTTTAATGTAATATGAATAATACGGATGTATATGTAAATTAACAACTTCAATGATTGTTAAAGTTTAAAGCGGCAAACATCGGGAAAATGTAACATTAATTCTTGAACTACCGATCAGCAATTTTGAATAAAAATAGAGTCTTACACAAATGTTAAATTTTACAAAAAGTGTCCTTTTATAATGCAAGAGAAGCAATATTATATTATAAGGTGATGTCAGCCCAGTGGTAGTGATCGGTGTGTTCTAACAGCTGCACTTGAGAGCCTGTTCCGATCTAGGCTTTGTGTACCACCTTCGGCCACATCATCACTTACCATGGTGAGATCGCGGTCAAACACAAGCTTACCCAAAAGTAAAAAAAACACTGCCTTTTACATAAATATAAGTGAAAGGCATCCTTTTGGATATAAATGGTAAACACCTGTTGAGTAGGTGGTTGCGTGCGTAGGTGATAATGGCTAAGTTTGTGGTGAACCGTACAATATTTGTTTTTGTTTAACAATACTTTTTTTTGTTTATGTGACACATTTATTGGATCGAATCACAACGCCTTAACTTGAAGTTGTCATACAATTTTACTTTTCCTTATTACGGTACTTGGTCACATCATTATCCTAAATATAAAAAAAGCATGTAAATTCACGAATTGGGATTTAACTTTCTACAAATTAGTAAACTGGAGTAGTTAACGTGACAAACTGACTGAGATCTGAGCTCAGACCTTTTTTATTTGTTCTGTGAACCTAAGCTAGTTTTTCTTCAAACCAGAGATAAAGCACAATCAGGTTAAATGCTCAGGCTTAGCCAATTAATTCAATCTATTAATACCTAGCTGTCCCCCGCGGTTTCCCTGAATAAAAATATCGTCTATGACACTCACAAATAACTTGGCTTTCTATTGGTTAAAAGAATTTTCAAAATCGGTTCTGTAGATCCAGAGATTACCCCCTACAACCTCACAAACTCATAAATATTACCTCTTTAATAATATTACTATAGATTAGTATAGATGATAAATCTTATGATAAAGTAATATATTCCAGTTGGTTGTATTAAGAGATTAAATTAAAGTATGTAGGCACACCACATTACTTGTTCTGTAGGTAGTGTAAATCCCCATGAAGTTAACATTTAATAATAAAGAAACTCATTTATATTATCTTTTTATATTATTTCGCTACGACAGTGCGTCGAAGAATTCCTCCGCATCGCCGTCGACTGGTAACGTGCCCAAAAGACTGGCAGCATTACCACGTTGAATGGAAATTCTTAATCTTTGGCCAAAGTAAAAGTTAAATTAAATAAAGTACCTACTTACATATTTTTTTATGCACCTTCTTTTCAATGAGCAATAATAATGCTATCCAAATTTATACTTTTGCATTATGGTATCCACATAAGGTATGCGAAAAATAAAAAAGTTAATTAAATATTACAATATTAACTAGTTAATTGACCCCTTTCATAAATGATACACTATAAAATTTTACAACCGTATTATAATAATTTGCAAGTCTATCGAGCCACATAAATATATTCCGATCAAAATTGTCTTAAAAACATACATGTAAGTACCATAAATGGTAGCTGGCCGCTTTGAATATAATATTAAGTAGCAAATTAATTCTATAACTTACTTTACCTGCAAATTAATATACATATATAATATATACGTTCTGGTTATATACCTAATTTAAATGTTTAACGCACATTTACCTACATACTTACATTAACCTATTTACTTAAAAAAAACACAATTTTAAACCATCTTCTTTGTTACAGGTAAGTTCATCGCAACCATTACTCGTATTCTACGGTTTGTATCTAGACAAAAAAATTATGAGTGCCTATTATATTTTTTCTAAGCTATGGCACCAACAGAAAGGGGCCGCAAAATAATAAAGCCAATTCCAAAACACTGAAGTCTCACAGTCTGCAGTCTATAAAGGCCGATTGGCGTGTAGTGTGTTCGATTCCCAGTTTGAGTGTATTTATTTATTTAATTAAAATATTAGGTTTACCTATAAAATTGCCGTTTTGTATGAAAAAATTTAAACGATTTTTTTTCATGTATTTTTTATTTGTATTAATCGAAGTAATCACCCATGCAATCAATGCATCTTTGCCAACGCAGTGGCAGTTTATTGATGCCCTTCAGCTGGACGGGAGCAAATTCTTCAAAGGCATTTTGTACTGCCTCTCGGGTATTGAATTTTTTTCCCGCCAAGAAGTTATCCAAATTCTGGAAAAAGTAGTAGTCTGTAGGCGCAAGGTCTGGTGAGTAGGCCGGATGACGGAGAGCTTCCAACCCCAGTTCTTGCAACTTGGAGACCGTCTGCTGTGCAGTATGAGGTCGCGCGTTGTCGTGCAGGAGCAGCGGAGACGAGCGATTGACCAATGCTGGTTGGAGATGTGCCAGCTTCTGCATCATTGTGTTCAGTTCTTCACAGTACACATCTGCAGTAATGCTCACCCCGTTTGGTAAGAAGCTGTGATGAATCACACCGGCGCTAGACCACCAAACAGTGACTATCACTTTTCTAGGGGTAAATTTTCGTTTAGGGCATTGTTTAGGTGCTGAACCAGGATCCAACCAACTTGCTGAGCGCTTGCGGTTATCAAACAGAATCCATTTTTCATCGCAGGTAACAATACGGTTCAAAATTCCTTCATTTGTGTGTCTGTTGAGCAGTGCAAGGCACGTATCGACGCGTACTTCGCGCTGGCGATCATTGAGTTCGTGGGGCACCCATTTGTCAAACTTTTTTACCTTGCCAATTTGACCCAAATGGACCAATATTGTTTTGAAGCTAACGTCGAAAGCTGCTGCTAATTCAGCCGTAGATTGTGTATCATCACGCTTCCACATGCTTCCACAATCGCCTTAAATTCGTCATTGTCGACCAAAGTCTTCGGACGATCGCGAGGTTCATTTTTCAGGTCGAAATTTCAAGAACGGAAGCGAGCAAACCAATAACAGGTGGTGCGTTGGTTTGTAGTGTTAGCTCCGTAAACGACGTTGATGTTGCGTGCCGCTTGTGCCGCGTTGCTGCCACGACGGTACTCATATTCCATAATTACTCGAATTTTTTACGTATCCATGATGACGAAAAAGATTGAAATGCGATGAAAATGTAACACTAATCAATAAACAAATGACTACTTTTGGAAAAAAAAAACATGTTTTTAAAATATTATAAAAAAAAAAAAAAACGACTTCAAAAACCGAAAAATAAACTGAATAAGACATTAAATAAAATGGACAAAAAATATTTCAATAACTAAATAGACCAAAAACTTTACTTATGTAAACTACCTACGCACCTATTCAAATTATTATTCTATAAATACCTTTTGATCTGTTTGAAGTCGGTGCCAAGCCTAATAGATTTAATAGGCTTCGCACGGTTTGAGGAGGTAGGACATAGCATAACATCTGCTCATAATTGAGGCCGTCTGATTGGGGAAGTACCTCCACCTTACAGAATATCGCAGCCAAATAACACTGCCAAGTGGTGTTGTGTTCCTGCGGTAAGTAAGGTTACCAGAGCTCCTTAGAGGAGGCACTGTGCTGGCGGCGGAGTGACCGGCGGTATTATGGAGTCGCTATTGAGTAGTGCAGGCGCAGCATGTTGGCGTGCGATTAGGGAGATCCGGTGAAACGGTTGACCGCTGGCCGCCCGCAGATAGAGTGAGTTCCCGAACCCAGGGATTACTTAATCTCCTCCCTGGGAGGCTGAACTGCCATCTGGCGATGCTAGTGAAGGCATTTATTATTTCTTTCATTGTATTTTTGGGCTTGGCACCGACTTCAAACAGATCAAAAGGTATTTATAGAATAATAATTTGAATAATTTGTCCATTTTATTTAATGTCTTATTCAGTTTATTTTTCGGTTTTTGAAGTCGTTTTTATTTTTTTTATAAAAAGTTTTATTTTTCCATTTTTTATATTTCAATGTTTTCAAGAAATATTTAATTGTTTTCGAGCAAATTAAGCCTATTATTAATTTACATTATCTATACTAATATTAGAAAGCTGAAGAGTTTGTTTGTTTGTTTGAACGCACTAATCTCAGGAACTACATAAAATATATAAGTGTTGGATAGCCCATTTATCGAGAAAGCCTATAAGTTAAATAACATCACGCTATTAGATGAGGGAATACATAAATAGATAAACTTGTAAAGAAAATAAAGAATATATATCCTAAATTATTAAGGCTTCTTTCTCAGCAGCTACTTGATATTGCGTTTCATTTCATATCTAGGACAACGTATATTCTAACTCCTAACCGATAAAGATATTACCTTCTATCATCAGCTCATTTTAATATACAAAGAGACGACGATACGAGTCTAAACCTAACCTTTAAGGAGTTGTACCTTCCATCATCAGCTCTGCAACATAAGATGATGACTACCAGATGGAAATAGCTTTGATAAGTACGTATATGAATTAAAAATACTGTAAATTCTTATAAAATTTGAGGGTTGCTCTCATTTTCCCCAGGATCCCATCATCAGATCCTGACTTGGTGACAGTGGGACTACCGCCGAAGTATACTCTTTCAAATGAAAAAAGAATTTTGAAAATCGGTTGACATTTCTTATAAAATTTGAGGGTTGCCCTCGTTTTCCCCCAGGATCCCATCATCAGATCCTGACTTGGTGATAATGGGACCACCGCCGAAGTATACTCTTTCAAACAAAAATTTTGAAAATCGGTTGACAATTGGCGGAAAAATCGATGAACATACATAAAAAAAAAAAAAAAAAAAAAATACATACAGTCGAACATATAACCTCCTCCTTTTTTTGAAGTCGTTTAAAAATTAATTTAAAATTAGAATTCTTAGCCAAACAAAAAATATTTTGATTTGAAATGTATTATTAATAAAGTAGTATAATACAGAAGCTGACTTTTTGGCGGGAACTTGCAGAGTGACATTGCGTTTTCGTTTTATTTTCATTAAATTCGTGTATTTTGAGTTTTATTGAATAATTTCGGTGGTGTTTTATCCAATAATGATCAATCTAAGTGCACAAGTGAAGTGAAATGAAATGAAAGCGTGTATTGTGACTTTCCAGGTTGTCCCAAAAAGTCCGTGAATGTTTTAGTGGAACAACCGCCAATTTCACTAAAGCTTGACTGGACATGTATGGACGAGGACTGGACATTACGGTGAGTTTGAGAATGTGATGTGAATTATGACTATAACATAAAATAAGAAATTGAAACTGAAGAAAATGTATGCGATTGAAAGACTTTGTATTGACTAAATACTAACAAATAGACCAACTAATACTGTGACAAATAGACCAAGACCATTTTAAAATACTTTGACATTGGCAGAAATATCCTAAAAGGATGATTGCCAGAAACAAAAAAAAAAAAAAAAAATACAGAAGCTCTTAGTTTGGTATCAGATGACCGCGTGTGAAGAATTGCCCAGGATATTTATTTATATGTGTACCTCAGAAATTGTCCTTCGTTTTGTTTTCAGATCAGAGCTTACAAGTACTTGCAAAAAACATATTTTTACAGAAAATTACAGTATAATAACTGAGTACTTAACACTTCCGTGATAGCTTTGATAAACTGAGGAGTAAACTTATGGTAGGTACAGTAGGTACTCGAAAACTGTATGGGAGAAAAATCATTGCACATCAAAGAGACTTTTCGACTGTCAACGCAGTCAACATCGTGCAAATAAGGTTGCAATAGAAACTAAATAAACTCTATTTACGACGTGTCAGAGTAAAGTCGTAAATGTGAAATTGTTCTCGGCCGTGGATAATGGTGTATTTAATGTATCTGTGACTGGATGTCCCGTATGACCAAACCGTGGTATGTACGTGTTTATCGAGCGAGGACATGGATCTTCGATTAACATAAAATCGAGGCGAACACCCGCGACCCCGCGTGGGCGCGTGCTCTCACGCATCTGCTGCATAGGACCGCTTCTTCTCTAAACTCAGCAAACTCACTTCAACAAAACAAACTGCTGAGTTCTGCTGATATATCTAATCAAGCTATTACAGCACGCACCGTAATTTCTAAAATGGTTCGTGACCACTAACCGCATTTAGTCAGTTATCTTTAGTACTAGAGCCATGTTGTAACGTCGTCAGACGAAAAATAATTAGCAGTTAGTCGACCTCGCACATCGTGGCCCAGCTGCGGAGGAAAACCGCACGGGAACTGACAATGACCCGTCGAGCTCGAGTTTACCTACACAACGTATTCAAACGTATCGTTTTTTTTCCATTTTATTATCCTACAATTCCACTCACGACGAGGTTAATTGTCAGAAGCAAAAAATCAAGATATTTAACTACACGCCCGTGCAGCATTTGTACGATTTTCATCCGGTCGGCCGCACAAACCGATCATTACCACTTACGGGATCAATAATTCATATCCAATTAGCTGATTACCGCAGGACGTACCTATTTTATATACGGCTATATATCGCAACATGACGCTGAGCTGTGCTTCAATTAATTTACCTACTCAATTTAAATAGTGGTTTACAATGTAGTACGATACATCTGACATGTTTGATGCCGAGTGCCGATGCGACGCACTGATAACATTCCGGTTCAGGTATCGAACACAAAATTCTTGGCGCTGTCCAAGCCGAACCACGCTTAAGGTATCTACTATGATTCGATCTAGACGTATGTTTGAATGCGGGGAATTCACATACGATAGATTGAAGCTCGTCATCCATCGCTCTCAATGTGCTAATCCAGTCTTTAGGTAGAGTCTAGCCGCGCAGTGTTCTGCATTCCATTTGTAGACGACGTGGCATATTCCGATGAGAGGTCTCGTCATCGGACGATAGGATCGTGACAGAGAATTCGTCGGTCGGTTGCCGGTGGAATGCGAGCTGTAATTGATTTGTCCTGCGTAATCGACGGCGAGCAGGATTGACGGCAGTATCGAGACGTCATGTTAGCTGCCGCGCCGCCGTGCCGCTCTGGCTCGTGAAGGTACTGGCACACGCAACGTGGCATTGCCTTCATCTAACTTACCTAATGTTGAAGTTCTAACTTACCTTTTGCTTGTAATTAGACTATTTTATCGAATTACATTTAAACAAAGCATGAAAATAGGACTTATAGTATACGTTCATACATAAATACCAAATTTTGCCAGGATCGAACCATTCTTATTTTTCGGAGTTTCTTTCAAATAAATGAGCAATAAAATAGATTGTTTGGTCAAGTTTCCAGCTATGTTATAGCATGTTTTTCATAAGTTATTAATATCTCTCAATGCAAATCGTATTCTTATTGCGGTGCCGTCAACTACTGTCTTCAATGAAGTATCGGCGTGCTTCGTTGTGAGCAATTCGTAGCACGCGACACTCGATCTGGTAGAGTAACTGCGCGAATTCAAATAAAATTAATATTCATAGCCGTTGTATTTATTGGCTTTCAATTAGTATAATCTTAATGGAGCATTAACATACGCGCGGGCGGCGGCGCGTCGGAGCATTGCCATAGCCGTCGATGAGTTGCCAACATATTGTACTTTTAATATAAAATTGATATAATATTTTTTTATTTTTTGTGCTGAATTATTCAAAAGTAGGTTCGATAATTTACGCTGGGTAGATTGGCGTATTCTATTGAGAACACAAACGCTATTATGACACCCGTTACGTACCTGTTGTAATTTCAAGATACTCTGTGGTTCTTTGTTACATTCTAAAATGAGCATTAAAATGTAGTTTTCAGATTTAAACTGATATGTGGCCATAATATATGGTCATACTTAAATCCTATTTGTTACGTGTCTATTGACTGATTCGTAAATAACAACTATAATAACCGATTTCTAAGGCCGGTGTTCACCAATATTGAGTACGATCCGTAGTTAAACAACGATTAAATCGTAGTAAGTATCATACATTTCAAATGACAGTAATTGGTAATGTTGGAGAGGGTTAAATAACCACTGGTAACTTATAGGTAATGTACCTTGTTTAAGTGTTAACATTTTGCAGTACACTAATAGATGACTTATATGGTAACTAAATGTTACGGGCTGTCCTAGTTAACCTCAGCATTTCGAAAAACTACATAAATGGGCAATGGAGTGAAGTCTAAGCTGGCAACACCGGTCGCGGAAGGCTCGCTGCCGATGACCTCCGCGACCGGTTCCCGCGGTTCCCTCCTCGCGCCCCCGCCGCCCGCGCCCCCCGAGCACACCCCGCGCGCCCTCGCGCCACTCGTTTCATTACGTTATTATTATATTAAATGCTATAATACACATTGTAGGCATTAGTCCGCTGAGACGTCGTCCTAAGAAAGGGTAATGTATGGCCCTCGAGTCGTTCCTCTTGGTTTTATTTGTTAAGTCTCGAGGATTAGCGCGGTGATCTTTATGGCCTTTTTGAATGGCGAATTGTTCTCTATAGCGAGAAATTCTTCAAAATGGCCCTTCTTGGTATTTTTGCGCTCATCGAAAACTCTGAAACGCGTAAAATTTTATTCTTGACTTTCCATCAAACAGTCGTTACATTTGAAAAGGCACGCAATTTAAGTTTTCTGTCAAACTGCTATCCAATTTTTTATTACATTATAGTTAGGAACCGACATCCTTGATCCGACACAGGCGAAACGATTATCTACCAATCATCTCTAGATAAACTAATTAAACCATCTTCCTTCCATGCTGACTATTATTATTTTCAGGACAGACAGCATTATTTCTGTATTTAATTTACTCGTTGACAACTAGCTCCATCCACCTGAGTTTATCATTACCGCTGACAGTATTGGAAAAGTTCAAAGCATTTGTTGACGGGTTGCTCACGGAAAAATCAACTTTACTATCAGGGAAATTTGTCTGTAATTCATTCATGCATATCTTTTGACTGGGTAAATCTACAGAAAAAAATAGATTAAAGACTAACTAAAATTATCATGGCATGATCTAGGTCCGCGTAACATTACCTAGTCAGTATGCCTTAAAGCGCTAAACGTTTACGAGCGCCCTATTGACGTAACCTAATGTCCATAGGCAGCGGTGACCACTTACCATCATGTGGACCGTCTGCCTGTTTGTCAACCTAATGACATAAAAAAAACCTACATTTTACCTACAGAGTTGTATGGTGGACTAGTTTTCCGCCCCGCGGTTTCACCCGTGTTTCCCTATTGAAGTAAAATATGAAAACGAGGTTGAATTTCCAAAAACCCTTACTTAGTGCTCGCCTACATTATGAAAGTTATGCCTTGCGCAAAATTTCAGGTTCGTGTCACTTTTAAATATTATCTTTATCTATTAGAAATAATATATCCTATATCTGAACTTTTGCTTCAAATAAGCATGTTTGCTTCAAATTTTGAAACCAAAATAACAGTTTAAACAATGTTCTAAATCAATTATAAATGAAGAACATATAATCCACATAGTTTGTCACCGAGAACCGATCTAATTATAGACATTGACCAGTTTTGTGGAGCGGCGGACGAGCGCGGGCGGACGGCATGAGGCATCTTTCGGCAGAATAAAGCACGCTACAAAGTATCACGTTACATCGTGCGGTGCACTTGATCATGCCGTTGTCTTCACTCTTTTATTTTTATGCTTTACGTTCTCCTTTATTTTTATTCGTACCGCTTTGAACGGCGATCGCACTGACCGCACCGCTTAGCGCTCGCCGCAGACCTCGACCAGATCGAATTAGCTCACTAGACCCAATCATAACATTCAGTCTGAAAACATCCTCAAAATCAATATCCATTTACCATAAACGTAGTATGTGGTGCTAAGACGAGGAGTGAGTTTAAATTCAAAACGTTTTAGTAGTCTCTTGACTGACGGTAGAGGCGACCGAAACCTCATAACTCTCATTACTGTCTACTAAAACCCGTACGTTATTACATATCCTTTTAAGCCAGGTCTAAGTCGATGTTTGAAACTTATTAGAGCAGTCGTTAAACTGAGTACAGTCGGGGAGCATAAATCGAGTTGGCACGTCAAAATATCAGTGGTAATAGAGCGAGTGGAGTGCGTGCGCCGAGGCCGTGCCCCGGCCGACCAATTTATTCGTCGGGACGTCAGATTTCGAGGGCCTCGTTACGACTAAGCCTCCAATTAGACTTATCCCTAATTAAGAGATGCCAATAAATTACCCTCCATCACGGGCTAACGAAGACGCGCCGCACTAATAACGCTAATTGATTTTGAGTAATGAGCTTGAGTTTTGATGGAGCTGATTGGGGGACACGAGGGGGCGGCATCGATCGCGACTATACTACCAATATGCGGATGCCATCGGTCGCGCTCGCTCGCCATAGTTTTGTGAACCTTTCTTATCTGGTGAACTATAATCTAATTTGATAATTGAATTTGTCGGTCTTATTTACTTGGAGCTCTTTTAAATTGGAGCTCGAATAACAGAATAGTTTCATTTCATATAGGTTTCACTCAACGACTTATCCCTCTACTTAGTTTCAACGAGTACCGAAAGGCAATATTCTTTAAATTGAATACCAATCGGTAACAAAGTGAAAGCTTACGTTTAATTACTCTGTCTAATTAGATTTAAGCTTTACCATTATCTTCTTTGTTTTTACGAATTTTGCTTAATTTTGCTATATCTCGTGCACGGTCGGTTCCGTAATTCAGGCTCGTCATTTTTTTTCTCTTCTTAATTCAGGTATGTAGAGGCCATTTCTTCATATTCGATCTGTCTACTTATTAAATGGGACATCTTTGGCTACGAAACCCCATATCATGAATCAGCCTTTTAACTTGATGTTATTTAAACTAGAATAGAAAATTTCTGGAATATTGCCTATATTCCAGAAATTTTCTATTCTAGTTTAATAAGTAGACAGATCGACTATGAAGAAATGGCACATCCCAATTAGTAATTTTCATTTTCACTATGCGACAGGCTTAGCGTAATGTTGGAAAAGCCATCTTATTGTAATGGATGTAAGGATGTATCCATGCTGGCAGACTGACAAACGATTAAGCCAAATATAATGAGGAAAAAAGAAAGGCGATACACAGAACGTAGATGGCTCAAATAAGATAATAGCCTTCATAACAATGACCAATTACAATTTATCATTATTAATTATATCCTCCTTTCAATACTACATACCATCGTAACATATTCAACTTTAAATCGTAGATGTAGGGTTTATTTTCGTTTCTTAAAATAATTATGATGCATTCTTTGTACAATAACTTTGGATGGCAATAGAATAGAAGTGTGTCTTTGTGTTAGAATAGAAGTTTTGAAACTGACGTATTTTGGACGTGAATTTAATTTAGCTATTATAAAAACAAACCATTTCATACATTCAACGGGACAAAAGCTTATTAAACTAACAGAACCGTTGAACGTCTATGTTTCATAACTCATAGAATCTGGATTATTTTTGGGTAAATTATCTGGGGACATGGTAGTGCCCTCCCCAAGACGAACAAAAAAGAAGGCAGTGCCATACCTACCTTTTCTCGAACCGTTTCGTCTCATTTCCAAACCCTCATAACACCAGAGCCCAAATTCACAGGATAAGATGCATTAGCGATCATATGAATTAATAACACTAAGCTTCATTTATCTAGTGATACGTAAAATACGACAATATGGCTACTCACTCACTCACTCACACATCAAAACTTTTAGAGTACTTCCCGATAGTCTAGAAAACTGATATTTGGCATGGAGCCTAGGATTTACTTAGCACGGTGGTAGGGTACTATGTGGTACTCGACTGGCTGGCTACCACCCTCAAGTTGAAAATCTGTCGCCAAGCACCTGTTGGTGTGTTCCGGCAGTTGCACTTGAGAGCCAGTTGCCCTTGCCCTTGCCCTTAAGGCATTGTAATAAGGTGTACAACACGTTGGCACCCCTGGTATTGCTAATGTCTATAGGCGACGGTAGTCACTTACCATCAGGTGACCCGCCTGCCTCGTTGTTACTAGTGACATAAAAAAAAAACATACAGCGAACAGAAAAATTAAGAAATCTATAAATTTGGTATTTGGTTCTATACCAAATTTCAGCTTTCTAGGACAACGGAAAGTACCCTAGTTTTACTAGTTCTTTAAACAGACTTGCACCCCCTTTAATGAGATTTATAGATTTCTTCAATTTTCTATACAAAGAACAGAAAAATAAAGAAAAATATTTGATAACTTTTTTACAGCGAAAGCGTTATGAACTTGTGAGTCTTGGCTCGGTATTTTACTTGAAATGTTTTTGGTGGGTCCAAATATTCTTACTATCAGGAATACCCTTATAATAAACGATCACCTTAATCTGATTAACAATACTAAGCCTACGTAATGAAGTTCCGACGACAATTAACAAATGTAAACATTTAATAATTGTTAGGAGCTTTGCCTTTAATGGTGACTATCGGGAAGGCTGATGAAGTTGTTAAAGCTGCGCGGGCGCAACGTGACTCGCGACTATCTCTAGATCCTATCGTCTCTGATACATGGTGCGCTATCACAATCTCATTATTCCACACAATCCGATTAGGTATGTTTTCTATGGCCAGAGGACACGTAATTCCACATGATAATAGACTTGATTTGTTTATCTCAGTGTTGATCTAACAAAACAATTATATCTTTCTTATTTGCGTACCAACATATTTGGTAAGGATCCAATCAAGTACCATAATTTTCCAAGTGCTTTGAGATACCGCTGGTGCAACGTTTATTTTAAGAGCATTCGTTCTGTTAGTTTTGTATAATAACTATACATTATATTTTATTTACAACAAATGTACAAAATATACATGCAAATGTACAATTACAATACATAAAAAACTTCTTCGAGGCTGCCGCTGCTGCCGATCGGCAAGGTTCCCAGAAGGCTGGGAATAATTAAGTCTTCCAAATGATATGAAAAGAAAAAACTTTGTACCCTTTTTCTCCTGTTTTAAACCGTTTTTTTTTGTTAGGAGCTATGACGAGCTATAAATACACAATAAAATATGTATGAACCTATGTTATTATTTCTCAAAACAATGACTAGGCACTTGGAATCTAAACTCAAAACCTCTTTCTATAGATTTAGATCTCGTCCATCAATTTGAAAGTATTATGCCTTGTAGAGTGCGGTTCAATGTTTGAAACATTAAGATATTGGCTTACTCCTTTACGCCTAATAATATTATTATTATCCTTATACCCCGATATCTCGATAACAAATACAAGACTCCTATGCATTCTGAGGATTTGTATATTCCAAGCTCTGGCATAACGGTTCTAATTATAAAGTTATTGAAATATCAATGTAATCTTACATTTCAATAAGGTTCAAAATGCTAAATATGGCAGGAACGTGTTTCTAGTCTGTTCGTGATGAGTGAGCAAGGCTCCAATCTGTGACAGTAAATAATGAAGTCATGCTTACACCACTTACACTACCATTACTAGCTATAATGAGAGGCTGAGATAAGATAAATGTTTTTAATTGGAAGGCAATGTTTCAACATATAGCTTTTCCAGACTTTCCATTGCTCGAAGTTGCTGTTCGTGGATGTTATTTATACAATATTACCTTCTTTCAGTAGTTATATACATATGTGTATACACGACTTGAAAGTAGTTTGGATTCTGTAACAGAATCGATTGTGATGGTTTTAAACTATTATATTATATTTGCCCCAAAATAAATAACAAAACCGTGAGTTTACGATGAAAATGTAATAATATTGGCTTACCTACCGCAATTAAACAGGTTCAAATTTTTACGCATTTTCTTATTAGATTTTTTTTGGGGAGAGTGTGTGTATATGCTTTTGTATAAAGTAAAAATAAACCTTATCAAAAATGTTAAATTATTTTGAATAACTTTAGAAAAAAATACCATAAAAATATGTATGTACCTTTTTAACAGTTTAATATTGATAAACTTTCGGTTAAGGCAATCATAGCAAAGAAATGATAATTCGATGGATTCGATGGTACAGTATATATTACACTGACGCTTGTTTGAGTCTCTACCAGTTACCATCCCGCGTGTTCTTACAACCTCCATTCACCTAGCAGCTAGGTCCTAGCTAATAGCCTAGGTGAAATTGTGGTAATATCATAAAGGTATATAGTTTATTAAATAACACATTTAGTAGGTACAATCACACACAAAAACATTTGAAATAAGTTTATAAAAGTGGCAAACAATCTTACGGCCCAGCTGATGGTAAGCGGTTACCGTAGGTAGCCTATGGACGCTTGCAATAACAAGGCGTCACGAGCGCGTTGCCGACCTTGCATAAACCTTCTTACACCTCTTTTGAAGAACCCCATGCTGTAGTCTTTAGGGAAAACCTCTACAGGGAGCTCATTCCACAACTCTCATTGCTCATTCCGCGCGGTAGAAAATGTCTCTCAAATTATACCTAATTCGTATTCCCTACTTTCATTCACACGAAAAACATTGAAACTGGGTAGAACCGTGCATATTTACAAAATATTAATAAAACATGTTGATTTTACGAAAAAAATACATATTAATTTTAATAGGTACCATAAAAAGCCTTTCGTATCGTAACTGACTATATATAAGTACCTATCTGGTATTAATAACGGAGGTAATTAGGGGAATAAACAAGAGATTCGTGTAAAATAAACTTTCGCGTTACAAGGTGAGCGTTGTGATTAATTAGCGAGGTGGCTAATTAGTGAACAGAAGTCAACTCATTAGTAAGCGTAATTGAAACAAGCAAGCCTTGGACTTTCCGAGAAAAATCTCCGGCTAATTTTGTCTATAAATGTAGGTACATTAATATTTTAGTTCGACTAATGAATACTTCCTTGGTACAGTTGGTATAAGTAAGGCTAGAAATATAATTCAAAAACATATAGTTAGCATCTGCTGCCGAACTAGGAATGGAATTCCTGTGTTTCGGCATTCAGCGCCAAATCCCCTGGACAGTTATTTTAATATTGGTATTTATAGAATCCATAATTATATATTTATTAATGTGGATATAATACAAGATGTTTTATATAATAGGTTTACTATTTAGCTGGTTGGCGAACGCTATAGATAATGCCATCCACGAAGACGCACCCTACTCTTTTTTAGGATTCCGTACCCAAAGGGTAAAAACGGGACCCTATTACTAAGACTTCGCTGTCTGTCCGTCCGTCTGTCTGTCACCAGGCTGTATCTCAAGAACCGCGATAGCTAGACAGTTGAAGTTTTCACAAATTATGTATTTCTTTTGCCACTATAACAACAAATACTAAAAACAGAATAAAATAAATATTTAAGGGGGTATGTTTTTTTACTATAACGGACGAAGCCAGCAAGACCCAAATATTTATATAAATTCCCTAACGACATTGCAATTATACTCGTAGTGTTGATTTCTGGCAGACAGTATATAATATTTATATACCATATAGCCAATTTTAATTTTATATAGGTAATTTAAATAAAAAAATCATAAACTTAAACATATCATTCGCGTTATGTAATATTTCAGTATGTAGAAACGTATATACATATAAAGCAATGGTTCGCGCGTACGCGTGTTCTAATTTTATTGTAGAAATCATAGTGGTACCAACAAACAAACCCGCAGGCGATAACGCACCTGTTCCACCAAGCAGGTGGCGCGGGCGATGCACGATGTCACGCACGACAACGTTCACGTGGACTGTGGACCTTACATTACATACTATAATAGAATAACTTACATTTGACATTTTTATTTAAAGTATTATGACCTCTTTGTTCGCTATATCAGTTTTTGCAGTCATTTTTATAATAGGGTATTTGACAGGTTTTAGAAAAGTATCTAAAATTGTTCATTAGGTATAACAATACACTTGCAATTTGCTTAATTCTTTGTGAATTTATCTATTTTCTTTAAAAATTACCATCAAAGTTTGTATTAATAAAAAGCCCACCAAAACGCTAAGACGCCATAATGCCTAGGTCACGGTATCATGACGTCACCTGCTCGTACTCAAACTTTTAGTTGTCAAAATATATTTCATAACTTTATCGTTTCTATTTTGCTGCGACAAGCAGGAATCGGTCAGTACCGAGCGTTTTCAATCACGTGGAAAACATGAAAAATTAATCATTTTATTTATGATCCATATATAAGTCCTGACTGATCTATCAACGCCCAGCCTAAACCCTTAGACCTAGAAAGCTTTTTTTCAGGTGTTGTTTTTAAAACTTGACCGAGGAATAAGAACGGATTTTTCGAAATTCAACCTTTAAGGTGGTGAAAAAGGGGTTGAAAGTTTGTATGAAAGTCAGTCATTTTTGAAGCTAGAATCATGAAACTTTGTTTTTAGACTATCAATTAAAAATAAAGAAACACGTGTATCAGCGTTATTTAAATTTATACCCCTGAGGGGGAGAAACGGGGATTGAAAGTTTGTATGGAAGTCCACGATTTTTTTAAGCTAGAACAATGAAACTTTGTTTTTAGACTAACAATTAAAAATAAAGAAACATGTGTTTTAGCGTTTTCTAAAATTCAACCTCTGAAGGGGTGAAACGGGGGTTCAAAGTAAGGAGTTATTTCCGTTTCTTGGTATGAAAAATGAGAAGGACTGACTCATCAACGCCCAGTGTTAGACCTAGAAAGCTGATTATTTTCACAGGTAATGTTTTTAAGATGTAGACGAGGAATAAGAAAGGATTTTTTTTAAATTCAATCTCTGAATAGGTAAAAAAGGATACGCGGGTGAAACCGCGGGGCGGAAAGCTAGTTTCTTATAAACATCATACATATTTTCAAATATTACGATAGCTAAATTGGTCTAGAAAAATGTTTACTGTTAAGCTAACAACAGTTTTATCTATATTTAAATTATAGTCAAATACCCAATTACTTATGTAGTCTCTCTACAAAATTGTTATAACTTTTGCTGATCACTGTACTCTACTTCAATCCATAGTCCATGTCATATTTGAAGTATCCATTTTATAGTTTGTTTTCTCGTTCCGAGTATCGCCGGTCGGTATTTTACTCAATTTGAAAGATTGGCCTGGGCATCGAATCGGAGTGCAATAGGGTGAAGGTATAAAGGCGAGATTGCATACCTGTGGCAGTTTGCTCCTAGGGTTGCTACTGCACGTGCTCCAGTAACTCGTATCGATATAATAGTTATTATTAAAACCTTATAATGCCTACAATCGAATCTTAACATAAATGTTTAATTATTGTTTGTGACCAAATTATATTAAAAAAAAGGTAGGTATGTATGTAATTGTATTTAATTAACAAAATTTTGCAGTGAGTAACCGAATGTAGTTATTAAATCTAAAGAATCATATATGCATATATAAATTAAAAAAATAAACATCTAATCTAATCAAATCAAAGTAGTTGTAAAAGATTAGTTGTAGTTGATTGTAATAGAATAGTTAGTAATAGATTAAAACCTATATTATATAGTTTCAATATATATTCTAATAATAGGTATGTAGGATACCTATTATTTTATTTTACTTCTGTAATTTTTGAGAACCATTTTTATACATGATGATATTCATTATCGATTGTAACGGACAGGTTATATTAATACCGCCAAACAAGGTACGGATTTGAATCGGTTCAGAATCAATTTAGCGTGGCGTTTGCCCACTTATCGAGCATTGTTGGACTGAGATACTCGCTTTGTGACGTTTCCCATCCCTACGGGCGCCTGGCGGGGGGTGTTCGATGATTGATGGCTGGCCGGCTGCACGCTGCGGCTGAAGGAGACAGTAACACCGTCGGCCGTCGGACCTCTCGCCCGCACACACAGCAGGCTGGCCACGTAATTGAATGGCAATTACCTGGGCTGTAAATATGACACAAGCGCGTAATTGTAGGAGTGGAACGCGTGAGGCCCGACCGAGACCGCTCACCGCAGTGTGAATGCAGCCTTTGAGATGAAATATTGAAATCACGTGCACATACGTCTTCATATATTGTTACTGCTACTGACTTTCTTTAATTGTAATGTATGTGACATTTCATTTTATTACACGTTGCTCATTTACGCATGAGTATCTCTACAATTTCAATGTCGTCCGAAGTAACAAAGAGGCTGAATTTACATAGCGAAGTGTATTGTTTACAACCATTGTTTTGTAAGTAATAAAAAGCATATTAACACGAATCCAGCAGTAGTTTGAACGGTTGGTTTACTGTACACTGTAGGTACTCGTACAGTAGGTAGGTAGGTGACATGACACCGGTTTCACGGTTCGAAGTCCCAAAAATGACATTAACGTGACTGGTGTCAAATTTTTTATTGTTTACGAGGTGTTTAACCTTTTGACCTGTTTTTGTACCTATATTGTTATAGCTACTCTTGAGTTTCAATTCCAGCAACCTAAAGTGATCTTTCGTTATTTCACTCATGTCTCTGTTACTTGATAATTTGACACTTTTCATATAAAAAGAGTCCTATTTGATGATAATATTATTAAAGACAAACATTCCTAGGGGTTGAAACACAAACACAGTCGACGATAGCTTAGTGGAAGTGCCATGCCGTGGTACCTACCGGCTGTGGGTTTGAATTCTACAATGAGCTCGAGTATGAGTATAAAATATTAAAAAAAACATCGTGAGGAAACCATAGCACGGTGGAAAAGAACTTTTTTTATTATTATTCTGGATAAGCTTGTCATCACTTACCATGGTGAGATTGTGGTCAACACAATCTCACCATGGTAAGTGATGATGTGGCCGAAGGTGGTAAGCACACAAAGCCTAGGTGGAAACTGGATCTCAAGTGCAGCTGCCGAACGGAACACACCGATTTGCTGACGACAGATTTTCAACTTGAGGGTGGTAGCCTGCCAGTCGGGTACTACAAAGTACCCTACCACGATATACTACTAACGATGTTTTCCTTCACCGAAAGCTCAAGCTCAATGTAGTATTCGAACCCACGACCTGCGCCGCGGTATCCGATGTCACTACCACTGAGCTATCATCGCCTCAACTAATTAAAAAAATATCTTCTCACTAAAGTATTTCTGACTGATTTTGACATCCTAAAAACCAATCATATTTCAAATAGTGAAAGGCGCACAGTAATAAATAACACAAGTAATAAGTTACAAATAACACGACTGTGAATTTAACGAATTAACAGCTGAGGCGGCACTGCTAACGTTTACGTTAATTTAATGATTATATTTTTATACGTTAATTAAATATTTTAATTTACATACAGATAGTTAGCTGACACATGTTGGCCGCCCGAGTGTTCCGTTTGGCCCCGGGCTCCCCGCCACCTGTCTCTGGCAGGATACGTCTACAATGCACCTACCTACTTAAATAAAACACTACCAGAAAAATTGTATCTATATTACCTTTGTATCATTATTATAATGTGTGTGTTTTTAATTGGTATCAATAACTTTTTTGCTATCATTAAGTATCGTGATATACATCACGTTGTGATCATAAAACAAATAAAAAGGGTAGAAGGAGCGTAAATAAACAATAGAGTCTCTAATTTACGATAGTACGTTATCCCGCGTGAATGGCGTCGAAAAGGAACGCGATCGGCTTCCTTTACTGTGCTTCACTTTAAGTGCGCGGGGCTCTCTACTATTTTGATTAGGTCTGAGGTTGTATTATATTTTCGTAATACATTATTTTAAGTCATTAAGGTATTATATTAATATGTACGAGTATAGTGGGCGGCGCGCTTTGAGTGCGCACTAATGTAGCACAGCCACCACTTGTAGACAGGCTAAGAAGGACCAGCTCTGCTTAGTTTGGGATCAGATACCCGTGTGTGATGAAAGTCTTAGGGTATTATTAGAAGTATTTAATATTAATATTATTCTAAGTCTTTGTTTATCTCTAGTGGCGTAATGGGCGTATAGATATTTATTTTAAACCATTTTCAAAGATTTAGGTTATTTATACGAGTATTATGCTATATTGTGTTTTAACGCACCACCGCAATCGTGTGCCAATCAAAAATATTTCTAAAACATTGTTCAATTAAAATTCAACAGCTAGCTAAATCTAACACATGCCGTACGTACATGACAGAACGCCAGGAGTCAGCTTTTAATTGGCGTGCTGTCGAGTTTGGGCCAGAGACTGGGAGGGGGTGCGGTGCGGGGGATGAGGATCGCCCGACACTCAGTTTTTCTCTCGCCCTCCTCTAAATCAACAAGTGGTATGTTGACTGTCAGTTTCTGTTGACATCATTTTAAAAACAGATATTACCATCCAATCAAAACATGTCGACGTTGACACTACACTATAGCCTATCGTTCCCCTAAACAATCATGAATAATCCGCGTTAATCAAAACCACTTTAATAATATCAATCGTTCATTAAACGTAGCACCCTGCACAATCGTTCATTTAGAACGTTCTCACGCCTCATTAAAGTCTTTTTCGTGATTCGGCGACCGCGTCTACCGTTTCCCCAAGCACAATGAGCGAGTGATTCGGCGGCGAATAACGAGGGCATTTTGTCGGCCGCCTCTCACGTCCGACGCCTTCCGACGCTCAATGAAAGTTTACCTGCAGCCGTAACGAGCGATTTGTCCCCTGGCCCCGGCCCCCGCGCCCCCGGGCCCAAATCAAAGCCCATTCACATCTGCATGCCGACACAATGCTGGCAATTAGGCCGCGCCTGCTCCTACAATCGAACGTAATGCGCGCTCGTTCGATGACGCCGCTCAGCCACCAAGCAAGCTGGCTCCTCGACACTAGGCTAGCTGCGCTCCCAACCCAACACCAACCACCTTACATTACACTCGTTATACTGCTTCCCTTCCCGGGATTCATGCCAATTTATTATGATCTTTTTAATGGGTTTTGAGTATGCAGTATACATGCATTCCGTTTCTTTTTTTAAATTGGTGAACACGTCCTACATATTACTAGTTTTCCGCCCCGCGGTTTCACCCGCGTTCCTGAGGGATCTTATATTTTCCCGGGATAAAAAAGTATCCTAAATGTTATTCCAGTATATGATCTACATGTGTACCAAGTTTCATTAAATCCATAGAGTAGTTTTTGCGTGAAAGAGTAATAAACATCTTCACTAGTAGGATAGTAACATTTACAAGATGTTATTTAAATAAATATAAATGTAACATTTTGTTATCTGTTAGCTAAACACTAATTCCACACTGGTTAGGTTAAAGAAGTCGTGTCCCTACTCCATACAGCTTGGCCTGTCAAGTGCCGCTTGCCGTCGTGGGGGTCAATCGTTTTGTATGTCCCGTCGCCACTTCCTTTGTGAAGGCAATTTGCTGCACGAGGTCCGGGTCAACAGCGCATAGTAGGTAAATCATTGCCACCTGCTCGCGTTGCGTTGAATTGGAGATACATTCTTTAATGATTAGGCGGATTTACACTACAACTTTTAGATTAGTTGATCTGTCATTAGTAGAGCCGCTGAGACGGGTCGCTGTGGGAGATAATGGGAATGTACGTACATAGGTTATTAAAGTCATATTTGAAAAGATAAATATGACTTTAATATAACCTATTTACGTACATTCCCACATACACCCGTCTCAGCGGCTTTACTAATGAAATGCAGATAACATTTAAACTAAATAATTAAAACAGAAATCAAAACATTTTAAATAGTGTAGAAATGCTTATTCTATGGCTACCACCAATTGTCTGGCTAGCTTTAAAAATAGAACTAATAGTTTTAATAGGAAAAATGTCAGTTGAACTGAAAGTTATGCGTGTACTTCCAGGGCATTTGGCACGCGTCCCGGCCGAGCGCGTTTTTACAAAAACCGTACTATCACGGAGTCACGTAGAAAATTAAAATGTTTACGCTTTCATTACCCTCGAAGTATGAAAAACTATTTGTTACGGTACCTAGCGATGGCGAAATTAAACTTGTCGTGCCTTCATTCCATTTTAAATATAAAACAAAAAAAATATGACAAGGAAAAACCAGGGTGACAAGTTTTCTGGAAAACATCAGTAAATGATTACATTTACTTACCCTAAACGTAGAAGTCTCCGTAGAAAAGTAGACATTAAAACATAAATTCCGATGGATCATTCATTCTATATTACATTTGGATTAAATTTGGCAATAATACCGGTAAAGTTGCGTTCAGTCTGTCGAGTTGGCAAACGTCAACGTCTCCGACGTTTAGTACTCTCATAGTGCCCCGTATAATAGTATCGGGATTGATTCATGAAATTCCGGATTTAGCATAATAGATAAGATAAGATAAACCTGACATTATAAGAAGATTTTTATGGGACAAAATTGTTACTGTTACAAATTATGTGCGCGTGCGCACGTCATGTTACGTATTACTTCAAAACGTTAGTATTTGCTAATGCATTTCAGACTTCACAAGACACTTACAAATATTTACTTATCATTATTTAATAAGTGAAGAAAATACTTTGTGCCCCTTTTTCTCCTCTTTGATTTCCTTTTTTTTAGGGTTCCGTACCCAAAGGGTAAAAACGGGACCCTATTACTAAGACTTCGCAGTCTGTCCGTCTGTCTGTCACCAGGCTGTATCTCAAGAACCGCAATAGCTAGACAGTTGAAATTTTCACAAATTATTTATTTCTGTTGCCGCTATAACAACAAATACTAAAAACAAAATAAAGTAAATATTTAAGGGGGGCTCCCATACAACAAACGTTATTTTTTGCCGTTTTTTTTATTATTAGTTATTGACGAACTTTAGTGTTATCAACAACAAAAAACGGTTAGATTTTTACTCAAAAAACATTATGATCGAATTTCGACCAGAACACGTACGTAATTAAAATACTTATATTTCTTGAGTTTGTATATAATGCAATATCAGGCTTTTACATTAGGTACAGTATAATTCAAAGATACTTATATTTATTTACAAATTACAACAAATAGGCAAATAGATTTATTTATTTTTTACTATTTCCCTAATCACTAATGCTAAAAATGGCCGTCGCACACGCATTCATTAGTTAGGTTTATCTTGGCATTACACATAGGTATGTGACATGACATATGAAGAATCGTTTTAATCCAAGTAATTTTGGTCTTGGAATTGCCTGATAGCTTGCTTGCATGTACGAAACATGTTCATCACTAGAGGAAGCCTTCAATGGAGGAGAACTAGCGATTAATTTCACAAATCATTAGCCGGCCTTCCATTACACCTATTGTCATTAGTGACTATGGTGTACTCTGTACGCTATGCGGCTACAGGGTGACAATGATCCAATAATTAACAGTTGACAATCGCGCAAATGGCGTGTGGGTGACAACTCTAGCACACGACACGGGGCGTCCGGGGCGTCATTAAGGAGTATTCACAGAGTCCGACAATATTCTTCATTTGCGTACCGGGCGGTCGTCATTTGGCGTATTGTGACTACGCAGACACGGTAGCATGGACCGCCCTTAACTGCAATGCTGTGATGCAGTGTGCAGACGCCTTAATTGTACCAGATTGTACCCTTGTTGTAACGTTCTTGTCTCCTCATTTAATGCGTTACTTAGCATGAACGCTAAGCTTAAACGCTATTCGAGTTCAGTGTTCTCCTACTTTATGGAACTCGATTAATCTAATTATCCATAAAATTGGAAATCTTCATTAAAAAATGTAAGATTAATAAACATATGTTATCTACTAACTAAACTATAATATAATTTTATAATAATATCTATCACAACATAAACTTCCTGGCGGATCGGAAAGCTTCACGTACTAATTAAGAAGTATAACATTAGTAACACATTCACCTGTCCCTCTAACTCCCCCATGTGTAGGTATATACGTTTACAATCATCGTACTCTAATACGTTGGTATACAGTTGATAATCGAATGTCATAGCACAGGTAATAGAGTAACGAACACGAACAGGTTGTGTAACGGTGCATTTGTTTTCGTAATAAAGCCTCAATATCTTTCGGCTCTGAGTCACCGATTACCACATTATATTCATCTAGACATAATGCCCATGATTAATAGGGCCCATTAACTTTAAACAAAGATTAATTTCGAAGTGGGGCTTACTCGGAGTTCTCGTAACAGATATTTTCCCGGTACCACGATAACTATGAACGTCAGGGTTCTGTTCATGATATCAACGTTTGATAATGAGTACCATATTTTAGTGCACGGTGTTATGTTTCCGGGCAGGCGTGCTATGAATCATTTTACAATCAGAAAGGCAAGTAAGACACAATTTATGCTTGAAACACACGGTAACGGTACCACTTATAAAGTAATAGGTCCAACCATGGTAGGTATATATAACATTTAATAAAATCTGCCGATATAAGCAAGCATTGCACCAACATGTGTGTTCTAACAGGCTCACCTTGGCTTTGTGCACCTTCGGCACATCGCTTACCTACCAATGCAAGTTAAAATAAGTAAAACATTTTCTGCCAGCTATCGATCGTTTTTTAAATCCATAATTCCAATTCCATACTAATACTAAGTATAAATGTGCAAGTGTGTATGTCTGTCTGTCTGTCGGTCTTTTACCTCATCACGCTTAAACCGTTGAACCCATTTAAATGAAATTTGGTATAGCGATAGATAAAACTTTGGAGAAGGACATGTGACACTTTTTATCCCGGGTAAAGATAAGATCCCTCGGGAATGCGGTTGAAACCGCGGGGCGGAAAACTAGATTAATATAATATTCATATAAAATATGATTTAATAATAACAGGTATTTCCATATTATCATAGTACAGGCAGGCAGGAAGGACGTGCGCATTCAATGAAGCCCACATGCGCCCGCGCCGACGCTGATCGATCGAGCTAAACCGAATTAACCCGATAATGCTCGATCCTAAGAATTATTAAATTAACCCCGAAATCGGTCCGACCTCTTTCTTGTAACCCGACGCGGAACGGGTAATGAGTTCCCTCACTCTGATAATACTCTAAGTCGTATATCGACTCGTTCGGCCTCATTCGGTATTCGTCGGCCGTCCGTTCGTGGGAATATAAGAAATGAACTCAACGATCGGATTCAATAGTTAACCGCTAATTACCAGCTTTTGTTGGATTAATTGGTAATCTGGTATTTATGAGACATTGATAGGTAATTTCTTCTTTACTGTTTCGAGTTCTTTACTGTTTTTCTTTATGCTGCACAGGCCGAGCACAGCTGTTCCTATTTCGAATGAAAATGAATAGTATATTTCATTACAAGTGCGGAAAGGCTGTCATTGCAAAGAGCTCCGACAAGTTGCAATGACGGTTCCGCAAGTGTACTGAACGACTATTTTTAATACAGTTGCGAAAAAATGAAGCAATTTAATAAAATAATAAAAACACAATAAACTCAACTAACTAATCATTTATTTCTTATAAAAGTTATAGTACACATGTACATTGAAATTGGTACAGTTTTTTAAACTTACTGGGGAAGTTTTACTTACTGTTTGAGACAAACTATTATTAATTTCGTATGATTGTTCATGTATATTTGTCATACAATGTTTGTGCAATTATAGTGATTCCGGTGGTGTTAATTAAAAAAAAAAATAGGGTCGAAAAAACTCATTTTGTGCAACAAACAATTAAACTCGCAAAGAAAATTTCTGGAAAATGGCGCCAACCGTAGAATATAAGCAGAGTTTTTTTTTCTTCACCCAAAGGGAACTATCCATACAGCTTAGTCTTCAGTATATTTTTTTTATTGATATGAAATGAAAATGAAATTTAATGAGATGAAATGAAACCTAACCTAACTCATTGAATTAAATCATTAAATCTGATATTGAAATAAATTAGTAGCTTCTTTTTAGAAATATACGTATTTGTATGAATCACAAAAACTCTTTAGTAAAAACTTCATGGTTGGTTTTTCTTTTTAATAGACATTATTTTGACAGTTGGGAAAGAGACGCACGAGTTCGGGAAAGGTAAAAAAAAGCACTAGTATGTAATAGCCCACTTCCCGAACGCTATACGTCCCTGCAATACACCACTTTTTGAGCAACTGTATTAAAAAAAAAAATTATTCAAATAGGCCTTTCCAAGCACTCAATGTTTTTTTTTATTGACGCTTATTATTTACACTTAAAAATTTAAGATTGTGTTGAAATGCAATCCTATACCAAGTGCATAATTATTAGGTAATTAGTTAACTGTGCATATACATAGAACAATTTAAATAAAATAAATGGTAGCAATGGGAGTGAAAAGGAACCTACATTTTTAATTAAAGGAAACAGGGGGAATGGTATGCCATGCCAGACATTCTTCAGTGCATATTGATTTCAAATAAATGTCTAGAGTAAGAACGAGTAACTTATTTAGATCGATCGTACAAAGCATTTATAATACATCAACTCTCACCAGCCGACTCGCGAGCACCTGACTTCGTCAAAATAACTCACTCAAGACTTTATTTTACTTCAGTATGCAAATGCACTCCAATTAGCGGGTCTTATATTTCTTGGTACGTAATACTCATTATTTCAAGTTGGGATTTTTCCCGCGCGCGTACCGCAGCCACCTTAATTAACCATGAACGGGACGGATCCTTCAGCGTTTGCTTATTAACGTCTAATCTTTGTTGGCGCCCGTCGATCTTAATTAATTCAATTAAAGTATTAAGGAGTAGGTGAAGGTTGTGGCCCTCTCACAGAAATTTAAAAACTTAACGTCGCCGTTCTTCGTAACGACTCACCGAGTATACAAGGGGGAGGCGAATTAATCAAATAATACCGCGGAGGTGAGGGGCCCCGGTCGGCGGCGCCCCTGAGCTCCCCCGCTCCCTCCCCGCGCCCCGCGCACGACCGCGTGGCTCAGTCGCGACCGAAACGCCGCACGGGGAAGTGTCGTCGATCCCCACAAACGTAACTACTTTTTTCGAAGTTCTCTGTACAGTTTTGTTTTAAAGTTTCGCAAGGAAGTTTTTATGTGCCCAGTATTTTATCCTGTCGAACATAAAGGTTAAGAACTGCACACGACGGTGTAGTTTCTTGAGTTTATACGTTGTGTTTTTTTTGTTATTGTTAAGTTTTTTTGTTTGGTGCATCGTGCCGGTGCGGAGACCGGCGGACCCATCGAGGCACCGAGCCTGGACGCACGGCTAACAGACCCCAAAGGACAAAGCCTTTAGGTAACTATTTAAAACACCACCGGACTGTTTAATGCCCGCAAGTGTCAAACACAGTGGCCAGCCATGTTTGTAAACAGTTATCTTCATATTATAAGCTATATGACACATAAGCATAACAAAGCCTTGATTTTCTGGTATTTGAAGCAATAGTTTGTGAGAAGAGAAGAGGCAGCTTCACCGAGCGACGCGCGACGGTTAGGACTAGTGAGCTCCATTCAAGTGAAGACCACGTGCGCAGATTTCGGGCTGATCCTGTTATTTACAAACATGAAATGAAACAGTTGCACTAACTGTAACGTAAAATTGGTTCAGAAGATAACTTTTATGAAGATTTTAGTGTGTAAAGTAAAATATCAGTATTTGTTTGCTTAGTAACAAATATGACTTGTTTAAGTTGCTTGTTTCGCTAGCCGTAGTTAGAGTAATATGATATTATATTAATTGAATGTAGCAAGTGTAGCAACGAAGGTCAAAATAATCATTGAGAATACTTGCTCAGAAAACAAGTAATAATCTGACGTTCAGTCAATAAACCTACTCAAATGTAACGAGGTGAATTTTATTTAAAGCACCAATTAGTTAGTAAAGTAAAAATAAGTCTCGACTGAATATATATAAATAAGTACATATAGCTATAATTTACCCCGTTCAACAGTATCTCCAACATCATTAATTAATAAGTAGCTCGCGAGCACAACACTAATTATTTTACCGTCAGGTGAAACTCAATTACTAAGAGATAATTAAACCATCAAGGATTTATTTACTTTGAACATCAATTTTCTTTAAAATAAACCTACTTTTAATTAAGGCTTTAACGAAAAACAAATAGAGCAGAGGAGAGGCGCACAACCCTTGCGTACGAGCGACGAGCGATCCGTTCCGTCATGGACTCATGGTCGTCGGTGCCAGCCAGCCCTGTCGTATCGTAGCCCGCCCGGCCGTAGGGACGCTAATTGTTATTGACTACTAAACACAATTTATATTCCGAAATAACGTATTATTTTAATTACACAACCATGAAAACAAATCTCAATTAGTTATTATCGAACACGTTTGAGAAGTACCTAAGTACTAATGGATTGCGTAATGTTTTATTTCCATAACTTATTTCCTCATACTATCAGTAGATATTGCTTAATGTTCATACTTGTTACAGAAATGCAAAATGTTCGGTATTCACTATTCAGCACCATCCAATTCTAAATTACTAATTGTTAATAATTTTATAATATTACTCGGATTATATGCATGGCTCGCAAATTATTTCATCAAATCATTTGTAATAAGACGGGTTGAAATTAATTTAAAACATGTCTAAGCAATATTATACGGACCACTTCATTTCATCGCTGGTTTAATTAAAAACGAGTGCCCGCGCCCCCCTCGTTTTCGGGTTGGAGTACCCCCTGCGCCCTGTACCCTGCGCCCGTGTGGGCGTCTCGCTCCGCTTATATTTAGATAATTGTACAATCATCTAAATTAATGAGTCCTCTCGTCCGCTCCTGGCTGGCCTCTGCCTCTATTGTATTATGTTTATGCTGGCCAGCCCACAGAACGGATACACGGTGACAATTTTAATTTAAAAATTCTAATTAATCCATTATTCATTTTGCGCCCGGTTTTTGAGACACCAAATATATTAAAGAGGAATTTAATTTCAAATTTAAATGGAGTTTACTTTTATTATTACACAATCATTAAACATTTAATATGTTACCTATTAAAATATGTAACACCAAAACTTATTAAAATATGTACATAGACCACAAATCTTTATATCTTTCAGATTGGATAAACAATGTATTATTGTCATCGTATAAATGTATACCTACTTTGCAGTGAAATTTAAAAGCTTATTTCCTATTAATATGATAAAGAAGAGTATAATCTCTGTGGGTGTTCATAACTCCCAGTTGACGACAGTGATAGAGCTCAATGCAATTAAAAGTTTCACTACGTGCGTGGACGAGGCGCCGCGCCGCGCCGCGATCCTACCTTAATTTATGCCAGCGATAAGTCCAAGTTATGAGACCCAATTAATTACTTATTTTAAGTAACACACCTTTTAAAAAAAGAACTGACTACATCGCATTGCATTACAAGACCTGAGGCAAAAAGCTACAAGGCAAAATGCTCGAGCATGAGGTAAAGCAAAAATCAAATTAGCGATGCATCCATCAATGATGCCCTTACCAAATTGAATGCATCAAGCAACAGAAGGACGGATGGAGTGGGCAGGACACCCCGGAAGGCCTGGGGCGATCTGTCTAATGAACCCGCACCACCCTACAGCCTGATTTATTAACGAATTAAACGCATTCTGTTGCACCCTCATGCAAATACTACCATGTACTTACATTTCATTATTGTAAATAATAAAACAGAAAGTTAGATATTTGGGAACGAACCTTATTAAATTTGAATCATGGAGAGATTTATCGAGGGAAAGTCAAGAACTAAATAAACTCAGTGGATTAATAATTGTTGTAAGTCTATGTATTTATCTTTGAAAACATAAAAATAATGTGGATGTGACATAATTATTATTATTTCGAAAGTCATGTTTACGGTATTCAACCTCTTGATTTAGAAGAAGTAAACTCAAATTTCAACCTAACCTGTTTTAAATTCAAATGTATGTATGGCTAACGATTATTTTAGTGAGTGAAACATTAGTGAGCACAACATAACCAGTTCCGCTTGGCTGACTCTCTACCTACACATTAGTTCCTTATATTTAAAGAGCAACTAAGCAACTTGCTTACTATGCAAATAAAGCCTGCGTATAGCAGGTTAGTGCCACACAAATATTCGATGCTGTTATCTTAAACAACAAAGGGGAACATAATTCAGGTAATTGTTCGTAAAAATTACGTCAACTAATTTAAATGTAACCCAGCAATTTCGTCTGAACGAATTGCAAAAATAATTCATATATTTAATTCTGTAGCCAGACGCTATTCTGAAATGCGGGGTGCGACAGGTGTACATTCCCATGTTTCTCTTATAAAAGCCTTTTATTCCCACCACCACAAATGTGAGTTGATTGCTGAGATAAGAGGATTACTCTCAAAGTATCAATGACATAAATATTAATAAGAGTTCTTCATTCCACTTTCTCGGATCTACATAATATCTACACGTACTACTAGCACTTGTGACGAACGCGAGATAGTTCTTTAATTAATTATTTTTGGCATTGGCATGCCCGTACCTTAGTGAGGGTATAATAACAAGCATCGAGTATTGAATAAGAGAAGGTCTACTCAAGTCATACTGTTGTTGCATCCATTATTCAACATTTGGGCTGCAAGGGAACCCGCCGCTCGACTGCTAAATTATTAAACACACGTTATAAAGGTGCCACCCTAAACTCATCTTCAGATATCCATAGTGTATCTTCTTGATGTAAGAATGATTGCTGTTGGGAACTTGTCAACTACGATAAACTTCTCAACTTTTCATCCTCCTATGTTACAACATCTAAGCCAAATTACGCAATAAATACTTAGTCTGTGACAAGTTTTATTTTCTATTGCAAGTAGAGTAGACCGAAGTAAATCTCAGGCAAACTATTTAAGGCTCGAAATGGAATTCTCATTGATGCAGTAGGCTCGCAGTGGAACACCTGCTTTGATATCGCGCATGCCCTCTCCCCAGTCCGTAAGTCCACATTGACTAAACCGGTTTCGATTACAGGTTATAGCTACCTACTTATCCGTTTGGCGGAAACGAACCTCTCACGTAGGTTGTTGTGCATATTCTTAAATACATTGTATAGTTTATAATTTTAGCTGAGCTAAACTACCTATGTTAATAATTGTTACCTTATCTTTTAATAATCGATCGATATCATTCTTCTGTGTTATAGTTTACATTATTAGCATATTGAATTCAAGATTGCATTCTTTCTATACTGACAGTTTACGAAACGTTTTCAATTTTAAAGAGATTACCGAAGATACTTCGGTTCTTGGAAGAAGAAATTCAACTTTCATATGAAAACAAATAGAGTCAACCTCACATTATTTGTTTTGTAGGGAATAATAAAGGCCTTGGCTCACGGAAAAATAATGACGTTCCAAGAACTTAAACAACAGCATTTAATTCCATTTATATTAGTACAAGTGGTGCATTCTTTAAATCAAAGAATTTTAATATAGCCTGAGATTGTAAGAGACGAGACGAAGAGAACAGTGTTAGTAGCCATACCTACTTACATAGGAGATATAGCCAAGATAGTTGCAAGCAAGCCATCACGATTTATTACCTTATTATGGACACTTATAATTTGACGTTTTACAGACCATAAACGTTTGGTGGTATGATAATAAACAAGAAAATTTAAGTGGTCGAACACACAATTCTTCTTATTCCAAACAAGTCAACAATTTATTGAAAATGTCTATAAAATGTGATGTAGATTGCTCGTCACTGATAAAAAGATTGACCTCAACTATGTGCTGGTAAGGGACAAGTATACACTTTAGTTCGTTTAGAAAGAGAAGAGGAATCTCCTTAATTTCTCTCCGCGTGCGGCCACTCAACTTGTGCCAGTCATCCAATTTGATTGTGGAGGGAATTCTGTGTCGTAATTGGTACTAATTATTGTTTTGAGGGTCATCTCTTACTATATGTATGTTATAAAAATCACAACGTTGTGTTGAATCTCCAAGATTTTAATTAATAAGATATGAGTGTATAACATTTTTATATCCATGTTTTATTATGTTTAATGAGTGTTGCGTATAAAGAATTGCTTCGGTCATAATTAAGCATTAGTGATTATTGTTACATTTAATTTATGTCTGTGTGAGCAAATATCTGAAGTTAGTTAGTTTTCGGTAATTAAGGTGGTTATTGTTGCATGACAGTTGATTTCTACGCCACTTAGGGGGTTTCAAAAAAACAGATATAAAGTGTTGATAACATGTGCCCAGCCCACCAATCTTATAAAAGTCGATGTCCTGATGATAGATCTACCCACACTCCACAGCCTAAACTACTAAAACCAGAGGCGGAATTTGAACCCACGAACTAAGATAGCATTTTCCAAATTCAACCCCTAAATTAGTAAAATAAGGGGAATACCTGTGGTTCCCACGGGGCGAACTGCTAGTAGGTAATTTGTAAAAGTGTGTTATTTCTTGACACGAAAGCTGTTTCATGACCAAGAAAGTTAACCATAATCTTGGACACTGCATCAATTTCTATTAATTGAAACGGGTTCTGCGATAAAATAGTATGATTTGACACGTATTGTATATTGTAATAGAATTAATAGCTATCCTTGGCTAATAACGGCAATAAGCGATGGAAAGACGGGCCCATATTTCACCGGTCGTCATGGCAACCGCCGCGCCAAACAACAGTCGCTGCCAGATATAAAATACTGTATCGTGATGCCGATGTCTGGTATAGATCAACATACTATTATTATACTATGAATTTTACAGAAAAGTCGTTACTAAACAGACTGGATTTGTATATATAATATCTTTATAATTGAAAAGTAGCCAAGTCGATAATCAAATTCTTCGATATTCTAAATTAAATTACGGATTCTGTTCAAAATTATTATTGAATAATACATCAACCATGAACCAAATAACATAATCTTGTGTTAGATTAAAACTGGAAAATGTCTTAATTCCTGGAATAAATATCCTGGGACATCCCTCTAACATGACCTTGACTATGGAATACTACTTTTATTAAATAAGTAGATAGATACTACTTTTAAGTAGATAGATAGATAATTTCAAGAGCAGTAGGAATTGAATGTGAAGTACATAATATATACTTCACATTCAATTATCAAATACCTGTTTAAATCCGACCGTACAGCGCTGCGAAATTACTAATGTCGCTTTGAAAACTACGAGCTAAAGAGATTTTAGGGATAAAAAAATATATTATAAGATGATAATTTTGTCAAGATAAGGCAGTCTAAGTGTGTAGTATGTCATTCCATAATCTTGTACCTTTATTAGGAGGAAAAAAAATTACATACTAGGTATTTCAAATGAATTGCCATCCTAAGTATTGGACGAACCGCATATTAGATGCCGATTAAGCATGGTCACCTTTATCTGCAACAGCTATCCAGTGCTATCAAAATCATAAGTCGACTTTTGAACAATTTGTTGCTTCATTATCGGGGCGTCCGGAGCGCTAACAGCAACTAAGTAGATAACAATCAGCTGAAGGCTTGTTCGAGACACGAAATTAATTAAAACAAGTTTGTTCGCGGATCCTATGCAGGGCGAACAAAGCCATGCTGAGTCACTAGGTAATTACACTACGGCAGACGGCGGCGAGGCGCCTCAAATCTAACATTATCTTGTGGCTCATTACTGTAAGCTTGTGACGATGGAACTAAGCGAAGTAGAGCCTACATTATCCTAATTTCGTTTTAATTAATTTTGGAACTATAATTTTCTTTAGCTTTAGCACAATAAAGATAAGTCGTTTGCAAGTCACGCCAAATATTAATCAGTGAGAACAATTTTTTGAACTCTCCAAGACGGGCTAATTCTCAAAGGGTTAAAAAGCTGTCCCGATAGGCTTTGATCTCGCTAATATTTTTAAAGCTTCTTTCTCTGATGAATTCTGCGGTGATCGCGCCTTGTCATCGGGAATTTTAATTATATTCAGTGATTAATTATGTGTAACGAGTAAAGACGTGGAAGGGCTGCGATCGCTGATTGATGACGAACCACGAGCTCAGTTCGGCGCTTCGTCTTCCGACCTCATTGTCTTGTATTTAATTGTTACTTTAAACGCTATATTTTGTTTCATTGTTCCCTTCATAGTGGGCGAAGTAATTTTATTTGTACGTAACACTGAGTCATTGTTGTTATTAATTTTATAATACCTAAAGACAATAACCCGTATTTACATTCCACTATAGAGATGAATCATTCTGAGGCTCTAATTATTTTAAATTTATTACGTATCATTAAAACTGTTTACTCATATGAAAACTGAACATTATTTCAATGAAATAAATGGAAACGACTGTGGACAAATCAATTTATTCATTCCTTCGGATAACCGACAATTCTGAAGGGTTTTAAGTGATTGTTTTGTAACACTTTGAAAATAACTGTATGAATTAGGTTTAAAAATATATGTTATGAAAATATTTCCAGTGTATACAAGTAGGTGAGTGGTATCGTTTCGTTGTGAAAATTAACTTAGAGGCATGGCTTATCTCCAACTCTAAACACAATGAGCCATCTGTTACTGCTGTGTCGACTGACGATATCCGTGACCCATTGACTGGCGCATGGCGATGGCATACCTTCCACAATCTATATGATTGTAACGTGCGTATTATTAACCAGTATTCATTTAACGTAATTATTTATTTAATAATAAATTGTATTATATTAAGACTGGGATAGGTTCATTAATAGTGAATCATCAAACAATTAATACTTAATATCTACAAATTTTATGTAAATTTACAACAAAATTGAGTAAACACATATGTTTTGTGATACATTCGTAATAAGATAAAATAATTTAAACAACTAAATAACCTAATAAAATAAAATCTTAATGAAAACGTCTACGAAAAAAGTTGTACCCAGAATGGCGGCACTACCATATTGGTAGGCAAAGTCAATTTTTTGACTAGTGACCGAGATACACGGTACACGCCAGCATTCTAGCCCCGAGATGCGTCGCGCGCGTCGTCCAGGGCGTTTTGATTTTTTTCGGCTTCCAGCCCGCTTAAATACCTAGCTTGTATCTGTGGCATCACTGCCAGTTGCAGCCTTATTTATTGTATCTGTGTTTTTTCTTGACCAAACATAAACTGAAAATAGAATCATGTAACAGTACTTTACTATCCGATAAAAATAAATATTTTTTACAAAATTGTGTATTAATTGAAAAGCTCCATGGAACGTTTATGTGCCTAATATCAGCTGAATATATCGGTCTCGTCTGAATGTAAATAGATTACGGTGAGTGCTCGCAGCGGCATATATTATTAAACAAGAGATTACCTACTAAATTTAGATCTGCATAGATAGCGAACTATCCGGGAATCGCCTGTACACGCTTCCTGCAAATCCGACAGTTTTGATCAAATTATGCGCATTCATTTGTACAACCATAAATTTCTGACTACCTTAATAAATGTATTACAATATTTCATAACAGCTTGGCCAAACAGACGAGTCACATTGAACGACCTTAGGACAAAAAATAGTTATTTATGAGCAATGATGCCACACACATAAGTATTTAGTAAAGATTTATGGTTGGAATAATATTATTTGCACACAAGCGTTTGCAATTAAAGCGTTGTTTACGTCATAATTGTCGTCTTCCCACGTCGCTCCGTTTTCTGCAGTTTATCTAATCTGTTCAGGGCGGTTTATTTGCACACTGATAAATACGTCGAGCGGCCCTTAGCGGCTCGTCATTTCGCAACACTGTTCTACTTACAAGGATTTTGAATAAGCAATCGTTTAATGTACAGTAAATAAACCAATCAATAATATCTTCAGAGCGGCGACGTAATATATTTCTCATTTCGATTGATAAAAATACACAAAAAAATGCAACCCCATCTGCATGAGTGGATTTGTTGTTTAAAATTCGTCTGTAATAAATTATAGCATATTGCTTATTTTTAATAGAAATATAAATAAAGTTAGCCCCTTTGCCCCAAATACCCATTACTGGAGGGCGCCATCAAAATTGGCAACGTTTCATGAGGGTCCTTCCATACGTTAAATACGCAATTTGAGCTCTATACAATCAGTTAAATGAGCTCGCGTCGAAGCAATCAATTACGCATCTTTTTATTTGAGGGGGAATCCAGAAGTTCAGTAGGTTAACACGTTAGGATAACTTGTATAGTTAGTAGCTAATGTTTCCATAGATTGCAGTGGCAAGCTAAAACAAACCTTTGACATATTTATGAATGCATAATAACTTAAATGGCAAATCCTGTTTTTCTTTGTGATCGTTTTGAGAGGACCCACCTATCTGCAAGCCAAGGGGTTAAACGATAGTACATTAATTACATCGCGTATCCAACATTAACTCTCATATATTTACGAGTACAATTACCTGTGACTCTTCACACCGTGAAATGCGTTTCCGTGCGAGTCTTATCGACCACAATCTTCCGGTGACCCCTACCATTGTATCCAAAACAACACCTAATCACGTCGTTAAAGTAATACAAAAACTCTCTACCTACAAATTGCACACTGTTTCATGGTACGGTGACATAGTTATGACCGAGAACAAATTAGGTTCCACAGTTTTGTAACAACAATTTGTATGGGATCGTTGGTATCTTTACACGTGTAAATTAAATGTTAGGCGCTTGTCGTCTAAAATCATAAGGAAACGAGAACTTGTTAAAGTGTTCCGAGATGTATGAAGTTTTAACGAGGTTGATCCAACGTTTGCGATACTTAATAGTTTATTTATTATATACGGATGTGTACTTCGGATTAATATTTTTAGATGTCTTTGTGTTTGTTAGTTTCCATTTCATTATGAAAGACATCACAATAAGGCGCCAATTTGAATAAAACAATACTTATTAAACATATCGCTAGATGTAGGTAGTAAGTAACGTATATTGTATGACCATGACTTTATGCCCTCTTTGTTGCCGCTGCTACCGCTCATCAGCGCGAACAATGAGTGACCTGCGCCAGCGCATTTGAACGCCTCGCTAGTCACTACCTGTTTATGAATTACTTTTAATGGTTCAATATGGTTAGATGTGTGCTGCCAGTTATTCGGCTATCATTTAATTTCAGAATTGGAATGATAAAAATCTGTTTTTAAATCGGCCCACTCCTTTAGGAGCTACGAACGAAGCCAAAACGACTTACAAACTCAGAAATTAAACTATAACTCGCGGGATTAAATAAACATAACATTAGAGCATATTTCTTTGTATTTTTAATACACTGGATAGGTTTTTCTATCCTATCTCACTTTCTTCTTATAGTCAATGCAAAAGATTGTGTTTTTGTTACCAATCAGTTCCATAGCGACTGGACGGATTTTCATCATAGGTATACGGTAAGTGAATAATGGAAACATCTCATTGGTAGAGTCTCTTACTATACCTGTTGCATAGTACTTAAAAAAAATGGATTCACTGTTGCAGTTATCTTCGTTTCTGTCAGTCACCATCACCGGCACTTTCAGAATGTAGGTCTGTACACTTACAATATATCTAATAAACTCTCAACTCATAGAGATTAAGATCATGATAGAATTGATTGTGAAGATTTAAAATCTATTGGTAGATGTTTGTAACCAATTCTATTTACTTACTGTTAACAAACAACTTACATAAAAATATATCAAGCTATAACAATATGGTGCGTAAATCTAAAGCTCGTTTAGTCAAATATTTTATCATTTACCGTGTTTAAATCTGCTAGATAAATGTTTTGGAGATAATAATAAAAAGCTATTGGCGTCACAAAGTCTACAGGGGAAACAGATGGGGCAATAGGACCCCGCTGTGATGCTCGTTAGCTACACATACATAGATAAATTATTTTTATCTGCCAATTTACCCCAATCTACTCTATTGTAGAAATTTGATGACAGCTATCGTTTAGCGACAAAATATTATTCTGACAATTGCGATGAGAAACTTTAAGATCCTAATCTGAATGATTGTGATTAATAAAAATACTACGTTAAAAGTCCATGCATTTCTGACGATTAAATTAACAAAAGTATCCTTAATACCGTGAGAAGAATGTACGTGAAATGTGATAAGTATTTATGTAATTACGGCCTCAGACACTACTCAAACATTTACTCAAAAGTTACCTGTATTGAACTTTAAGCTTTAGAGCAGTAAAAGCTTCCACACAAATTACCTTCGATCATTCACCCGGCTCGTTCGCCATCGAATAAAATGCTCTTAAGTGTGAAATCTTGTTTTTTTATTTTGTTTTGTAATTTTTCAAATAAAAAATGTTTCGGTCGGAGGATGGCTGGTCGTTGCGCCGGTCCATGAGCCGTATCTCCGGTCGGGCGGCAACAAAAGCGTTATCTTATCATTACCGCCCCATCCCCGCCGATAAATTACCATAACTCTCATTTACATGCACCTACGTACCGACGCGCATTGTTTACGAGCGGGAGATGACGGATTTTCTTCCGCTTCCCCGTACCTAAATCGTACCATTCCGAATGTTCTTGTTATTTTACCGTAACGCCCGTATCGTACAATAATAATTTTCCTCTAGTTTTAGGTTGTATTAGCGAAATCTAATGTGAATATTATTTTTTTAAAGAGCTGGCACTCTATTTTAATTATCGCATTTAACACTTTAAATGTGAACGTTTTCTAAACATGTTCTTTCATGTAATTAATCTTTTCTTTAGTGCCAATTTATACAATTAATTATACAAACTCACTAGGAATTCGTAATAAATTAATTGGACAGTCTTAACGAGTTACATTATATACAGCTGTTTGAAAGCGACCAGCAACACACTAATGTTTTAATGCGCACTCAAATTTAGGGAGCACTGATAAAATGGGAAGCAAGTCTTAAATTACTCACTTACAGAGTAGTTATCCGAAAGAGCTTTTAAATCATTCACAAAACACTAATGGACGTGGGGTAGAGGTGCGGGGTGCGGGTTGCGGGGTGCGGCTCGGGCGAGGGGCGAGGGGTGAGCAGATGTAGTCCCTAGCGAGCAATGAAATGGAGATATAACAATATAAAGGTGTGCGTTTGAATTGCCGTGAATTGCAATTCGAAAGAGTAGTAACACGAGGAAAGATCCGACGCAAGGGACGACGACATTAGGCAAATCGAATCTCGTTTCTAAGATACGTCTGTCTTCAGGTAGGTACGCAATAAAAATAAATTACGTCAAAACAATTGGCGCTATTCGCTATACTATGACACATATTTTAAGGCGTGTTCAACTAGCCCTTAATTGCCGGTATTACTGTTCATCTGTCCTCGTTCCACTTACCAGAAATATCTCAATATTCTCGCTACTACCACTTATAATCAACGATCGTGCTACAATGGTTGCCGGTTTAATTCTGTTTTATTGCGGCATAATTTTTAAGATATTAAATTTGTTGTATAATTCCGTGTCGCATAAGCAGGTACAGTGTTCCAGGGTTCTGTTGCAGGAATAATAAATGTCGAGGGGTCTACAAGGGGAGACCGAGTGCCATTATTATCGGCGGCAATTTAATTAGATCCCCTGCGTTATTACCACTGATTCGTTTTATAATGCCCTTCTAATATCCACCCGACAACCAACAGCCGAATCTTGTTTTGTTATATTTCTAATTTGTTATTGTGAACAAATTACCTACTAATTAAATTTCGGGACTTATAATAACTCATATAAAAGTTTAAACTTAAATAATTCCGTAATCTTCCAGTCACATTATCGATGTTGTGTAATAGAAATCTTCTAAATCGAAAAGTCAAAAAAGAAATAAACCATTACCAATCATACATTTCAGATCAAACTAAAATTCATTTTAAAGACCATAAAATTACTTTCTGACCGTTGGAATTTGATCACCCGATGCAATCACCCGCGCCGGTAGGCTTCCGGCTCATCGATATTCGTAACGAATCGTCGAAATTCAATAATTATCCCGAACACGACTTCATTCACCAAAAAATGCTATAAAAAGGTGTGAATGAAAAGAGGAAGGCAACGATCAGTTTTTTGAGGCGAGCGACCAACTGGCCAATCGAGATCGTCGCCGGTTTGGTTCAAGATCACGTGGCGTTTCGAAGTCGTGTAGTAGATAAGATTAAAAGTGGGTAAGCGGTAATCAGTGCGCGACCAAACTGGTTGAATGGAAGTGTGATCGGCGTTCATTCATGAAGCTGGGATGCCATCACGCAAGGAGATGGTAGGCGCGGGCGCCGCAGTCGCTCGCTGCAATGAGCGAGTGCACTTCACGCAGTACCTACGACTACAATAATGCGATCAGACCACACCTTACAAGAACTCGATAATGATTCGCAATTATGTACATGTCTGTCATCAATTTAAGTGTAGGTATTTATCAGATGATAACACTCCTGCGCACTATTTAATACTCATGCTAGTAATTACAGGAATCTTAATGTAAATTCCAAATGGAGTCTGCACTCCAGACGAATGATGATAAACATATGCAGAGCGAAGAATTGGGTCATTAATTCTCCGAACTTACGAAGTTATGATGGAACATTAGATAAACTTTATATCCTACGGCTTTGATCTACATAAACAGGTCAAATCAAAGTGTAGGAAACGTGTTAGTAGTATTTTTATTGCCGGCCTTAAATTTATAGGCTGTAGGTACACATGCGCCCACGCAGCCGTTCTCTCAATAAAATGGTCACTCACTACTGCGTCGAACCACGGTTAAATAAATATAAAAAGATAGAGAGAGACGAAGTAACGTGGCTAGTGATCTATTAGGTACCTCCAGGCCCTGGTCCGTTTGAAATAACACATTTGTAAGAGTGAGTGAATATTTAGGTTACATTCATTTAAACAAATGGTATAATTAATTGTGAAGTTCATTTTATTACGGTTTAATAGAAAACATCCACTGGACTGGACTGCACATTTATAGATCTATCATTAAAACGCAGTTGTATAAAAATATGATAACTATAGTCTACTTCGCGTAAAACTGGTGTTTATTTATTCTGCAGCACAAAAATACACGGCACGCACGGCCAAATGCTACTTTGATGGCAACCTTGATCTGATATTAATTTTACGCCTATTTTCACCTCGTCCTCACTTGTGACTCACGCGGCTGTTAATTTAATTTATTAAATTGCTACTGTTTTTTATTGATATTAATGTCAAATGATCTTGGAATTCAGTCAATACAGAGGAGTTAAAGCATTTTTTAAAAACGCATCGCTATTTCGACAAAGCATGAAGACTACCTATCAACTAAAACAAATACGGCTTTAAAAAACTCCGGCCTTAAAATGTTCTTCATCGTTAGTAGATAGGCACTTACATGATACTTTTTATTAATTCCCCAAGTTGGGTTTAACATTATGACGAACATTCCCGAGTCCCGGAGCGTCTCGTCTCGTCTCGAGCGCGAGCGCGAGCGTGAGCCGGGCGGACAGCGGTGGGGAGGTCGGAATGCAGTCTACCTGCACGGGACCACCGCTAATCAATTTAGCTTTTATTATCGTACCAATAACGCTTCATTACAACTTCTAGATTTATGTTCGCGTTGTTTGCTTTACTCTCAAAGCTTTTTGTGACCGGGACGTGTAACCCGTGTCACTGCTGTAGTGCTATGGACGTTTGACTACGAGATTTTTTATGGATTTACATTTGTTGTTCGACGCGCTCGTTAATGTTACAAGTAAAAGAGAAAATCATACGCATGCGAACGACTCGGTCTGGTACACGAGAGCTTTTATTCTAATGCCGATGACACACGCGACAAATAAACGTTCCACTTATATTAGTGACTACACAATCACTCGGAAAATGCTACAGATAGGTACTTGGTTATGCGGAATATAAAATTGTATGTCAATAGTAATGTCAGGGACGGGGACCACCTGGCAACCGCTGACTGTAGCGTCGGCGATATCAAACGTCCGTCATTGTGAGCGGTGAGACCGGCGCATAATATCCCCGTCTATAGCAATTTCAGAAAAACTTTTAATGCGCTCGTCAAAACAGCGTTGAACTGTATTTTGTATGTAAAAACGTACTTAGTTATTATAAGGAATTACAAGTTCGGCAATTGTAACAATTATTAAACACGTTTCGAAATATGTATATTATCCCATTTTAAAAATAAATTTACTGTCGCGATATTAATACGAGTAAAATCAAATTCTACTTGTTACTGATTCAAGATCTATTTCTTAATATCTTTTTCATTAATTTAAAATCTTCAGAGAGAAAAAATATCGATTCAAATGTGCATAGCAGACCCCCCATAGCTCGCTAGCCCAATCCTAACCTCATGTCCATCAATGTCACTCTTCATTCATTTATGGTACAATAAGAAACCCATCACCGGTGCATTTGTGCATAAACTACATCTCCCCTTTATCACTCAGCTGATGCTGTCAAAGTATAATATTGCCACTGTCAGCTGTGACATAACTTTAACGTTTACCTAAATAACGTATGAGAGTGAAGACTGGCACAGTCGTGTAGCGTACCCTTTATTAAAGACTAAAGATTTAAAAAAAGGAAATTAAAATTCTTCTAAAAAAGCCTATATTATTTTCTTGAATGTTAAAACTTAGTGAAGTTAAATAAAAAATGTGATCCATAAACAAGGGACTCTCAGAGAACACGTGTTTCAATTAACGGGAAATAGAAGAACAAGGATTGTTTACTATCTAAGCGAAACAAAATGTACAGTATGTAAGTAGCATTTAAATTAGCTAAAAATACATATTTTGGCAAAATGATAGCCTCGAGGCACGGCTAATGAGTCGGTAATGAACGGACTTCGATTAAACATCCCGAGTTTTTTGTTAGTCATATTTTTTACCTTTAGGTCATTAAATTGATACAACATAACAGACCTCATCATAATGCGGTTAATTATTGTTATACTCGATATAATAGTTACTGATTAAATAACACGATAGGTTTGCTGAAAAACGGGAAAATCCCACTCGGGCATCGAATGATTAATAATTTAATTGCAGTCAGGTAGCTATACATATACTGTGAATTTTACGAAATAGCTTATTATTGCTATGTCTCCGTACAAATTTAGAATTTGCGCAAAATTTATAGAGTTAATTTTAAATATTGCATTGATTGATTTGAAACTAAATAAATAAAATGTCGATTCGACTCTGCCTGATATCTATTAGTAATAAGTTTAATATCGTGACTCGGTTATGATCCCCGAATGACTCGATTATAATGAGGCTGCAAAGGCCCCGACTATTAACAACATCAATTGAGTCATTTGTTAAGCGGTCCGCACAAAGAAGGCTCCATGTCAGCTAATTAGTGGTATTATTTGATTGAAATTAGTTACATTTATTATAATTGAACCTTTATAATCTGAACGTAGCTCCGAGCGATCTCGGAGATCGATCAAAGAACGTAATTAATCGTCCAATATTAATAAACAGTGTTGCATGTCGGAATGAAAAAGAGAAAATCAAAGTAACCCCGAGTCCTGTTATAGAATTAAATGTTGTGTTTGACATCGCATGCGCGGACTAACGTAACGGTAGATCATCAGTTAACCGCTTAACTTTTACAGTTACAGCACAAAAAATATTAAAGAAACAAAATAGCGTTTTACACTTGCCTCCTTTCTTATGGAAGTAATTTAGCTAGAAAGTGTGTTTGTGTCCGTCATATTAATGTTGTGCATTTTAGAAAAGAAAGTTACTTGTATGATTTTAAATTATTTGGGCTGAAAATCTGACTTCGTAGTTTCGATACGAATTACCTTAATACAAAAAGTTTTCTTAAAATTGACATTAATTCCTTCCATTAAATCCGAGCCTCTATTACAGACATGACGATAGACAAACGGAAAAGCATAATAACGCAATTATCGATTAAAATCGAAGAAGAAAGTTTTAGATAGAAAATTTTATAGTGAATTTATGTACGAAATGCAACATTTGTATCACATAGAAAGTAGCCAGTCGATGAGTATGTCGTGTAAAAGCAATAAATTAATATGGTACCGTAGTTATCTCGCACAGGCGATGCGCTGGCGCATGTTCGATACGCGACGAGCTATAAAATGGTGTGAAAGTGGACAAGTACGATAGAATTTCCGTCCAATAACTTGTAACGAGCGTTTCTTTACGGCATTGCTTCATTCATATCATTTTATGATAAATTTCACCCGCAGTTGTACTTGTTTTTCTGAGATATGATTTTAAAAATCTTGCCGAAAAATCATGGCATTATTTGAACGACTGAGGAATGAACAACATTACTGTGATGACCCTTTATGGGAGATTGCTTATTAATTATATTTTTTCAAGTTATATTCATTATAGAAAAGCAGTTTTTTATATTTTATTCAAATCTACGACCGCATCAAATAGAATGTTGTTGTACCTTGTTGTAATAATGTAAATAACTTGTAAAAATTTAATTAATAAGTAATCTCCCATAAAGGTACACAGTAATGTTGTTCATTCCTCAGTCGTTGCACTCGAGCTGAGGTATTTACTGGTTTACAATGAGTTATCTATCTATCTATCTTCTATTACTAGATATTTTTAGGTAGATACTTCCGAGTCATGCCAACGAATTTATCAACAGACTAGCTGTCCCGGCAGACCTTGTTCTGCCCTATTTCTCTAAAACGCGTCTTTGTTTAGTTTCGATTGACGTCAAATGTTTGACAGCTGGGGGTTTGTATGGGAAAAAGAAAAGGGCTGTTTTTTAGGGTTTTCCCGGCAATTATTCGAATTTTTCGCGCCATAAAAACCATCCTTGGACTTCAACGAACATTTAAAAAAAAGAATTGGCCAAATTGGTCCAGGCGTTGTTGAGTTATGCGCTTACCAACACATTTTGCGATTCATTTTTATATTATAGATCTAAAGGGGTGGTCAAAGTAGTCAAATTCGAAACGATGAAAGTAATTTTATGGGGAGTTTAATTAAATGTCTTCTGTCTATTTAGCAATAACACTGAATAGTCTCAGACCAAATAAAAAGCGCACTTAAAGTGAAGCACAGGAAGGAAGCAGAAATGAAAAAGGAAGCCAATCTTGTTCCTGTGCGACGCGAGTCACGCGGGATGACGTAGGTGCAGGTCGGACAATATTGTACACGATGCTTCACTTCATTGGAGATACGAACGCTCCGTCTACCTTTTTTATTTGTTATGTGCGTGTGGAATAAAAAATATATAATTGAGTCAACTACCAATATTGTCACATGTTCACAACTATTTAACCTAGTGTTTTAGTCTCAGCTTCATCCTAACGAGAGTTTTAATGTCAGCTTTAAACTGTCAAACTGACATTTGTACATTCGGAAATTATATAGCTCTTGCATCTATAAGTAATACTTAATATATTTTTCGGACGAGGCACAATAATTTATGGCCAGAACGGCGTGACGGACCGTTCCGCTGACCGCAGATTCTTGAACTTGTAAACGCTTTTGGATGAGGTAACATTATGTAAGGCTCTTGCAACGGCGATGTCGCACAGACTAGTATGAAGCTGTACATAACTAAAAGTGCATCGTCCCAGCGACTTGAAACCTTTTTCTTGTAGCGTGCCGGCGCGATTTCGCGCGATGTTATAGAAATAAAATTCTTGTACCTAGGTCGATCTAAGTTATTTCCACGGATTAACGTATATACCTACTTGCTGTTCCTGTTTCCATTGTATAAATGTTTAAGATTACTCGCATATGTAAAGACTCAATACCTACTAAAAGACAAGACTTCATAAAAAATAATTATTTCAATGAAAATACAAATTAAAAAGCTATAGACAACATGATCATAGCGTATAAAAGTGTAGAAAAATGTGTTCCCAGCTCGGCGTAGTGCCCGGTCGGCCGCCTAGCGCCTCTAATGACGGGTGAGAGAGCTCGATCTGTACGAGACAATGTCTACACTTGTATGGCCATTATTACGTGTTTTTCGTCATGACACACCTGTTTCACGGCAATGACAAATCCATGTCCATTAGTGTTCAACAAAACGAACCACTTAGCATTCTCCACGCGTGTCGTTCAAGTTTTAACACTTATGTTACCTGTAAATAAGTCACGAAATACAACAGATTAGGAACAATAATTAGGTTACATCGATAAATTGGTTACATTCAATTTACTAAGGAGGTACTCTCAACATAGTTACTACCTCATTTTATGGTATTATTGACCAATTATACATACAACTTGGTTGTAACCTAACGTAGAATGGGTCCGATCAGTTAGTCTAGTCAAGCTTAGATTGCTTAGAATTAACCTTATTTGGTTTAATAATGCTGTTAATAAAGCGAAATGTACATTTTTTCAAAGGTTATCTAAAGAATGTATTTTTTATGGAAATAGGCTATTAATGTTGACTGAGTATTCAGTTCTCGAAACTCTGTAATATTGATTTTAATTTTCTAATCCTTACATATTAATAAAACAATGCCCCCCGCCGCGTCTGTCTGTATGTTCGCGATAAAACTACTGAACCGAATTTCATACAGTTTTCACCAGTGGGTGGTGATTCATGGGAATATTTGATGATTGTTGAAGGTGTCGGAACAAATTATGCGGACTGGGAGCTTTACTCACGTCCGCCGTGTAAACCAATAGAGTTATAATATCCTAATACAAGTCTACGACAGAAAAAAAATTGAGGCGTATATTCTGCTCTTCTACCCGTGATAACCCGTGCGAAGCCGGGGCGGATCGCTAGTACATAATAATATTGGGCTCAATTTTTCGCTTTATCCTTTGAGTTTATCTTAGAAATGAATGTCTGGAATCTTAGGGGAAACCTGAAGTGCCTGAAGATGAGACTATTACATGACTATGTAGTAAATAAATATCCTGGGACATTTTTACACATGGCCATCTGATCCCAAACCTATTCTGTGCCCAAACTAAGCAAAGCTCGTACTATTGAAACCAGTAAACTGATATAGGTACTACAAAAAGGTTATTTTTTAATAATTACATAAGTACAATAAAGTTTTAGATTTATAATATTTTAATATGATCATAACACTTGGTTGATTTTACTATACTATGTATTTTATTTATTACATATTTAAAACTTGAACAAAAAGGAAAATAATAAAAAATACGTCTTAGTTACACTAAATTTATTATTACATCGGTACTTAAATATTATATTTTAAATTTTGAAATCACTTTGTTAATATATTATTATGAATTATTTAACCTATAGACGTATCTCTTCAGAATATTCATTATTTTAATTAGCCTCAAGTATAAGTTTAAACAACTAAGCAAGGACATATACATACCTAATTGTTGAAATATGGCCACGGCGCAAGGTTACTACAATGAGCTCTAACTTGGTATGCTAATATCATCGATTAATTAATATTATAGTGATAACTAAATACATATAATGAATTGTTTTAATAATTTATTTGTACTTATGCATATTTTAATTAGCTATTCAAAGACATTGAAAGTGATTTGATTTTTACAAGATTCAAATATTTAGTACGTAATCATATTATTTCTTCCAATGATATCATAAGTAAAAAGGTTTAGATATAGTATATGTGGTAATAAGCACTTCAAAACTGGCCAACTTTGACCTGTGTCGCGTCCGCGGTGTCAACGGATGCACTTCACGTACCGAGTGCATTTAAATGTAAAAGTGACAAAAAAAACAAAATTAAATGGCATCGTGAGTTATAAATATCGTTACGTGATATTGCAATATTACGTTATTTGTATGTGTAATAATTTTTGAAGAGCGAATGCTGTGTTGTTATCTATACTTTTTAACTTATCATATCACTGAGTTCTTCCCAAAATTATGGACAATTTAAAGTCATTATAAGTGTAAATTATGTTTCCCATGTACTTAGGTGAATGATTCAAACCAACACCGCTTATTTTTAGATACAAATGATTTGTTTACAACCAATATCATCATTCATCAAATCACGATTCGTACAATCATTATGATCATAAAATTATTGTGTTTTAAACCCACAAACGTGTACGAGTAATGGTACATCGATCAAACGGTTCTTGCGTCCATTTTGGGGTCACGCCGGATGAATAATGCGCAGGGCCCATTAACGGTCATTATATGCAAATAATATAACGCATTAGTCCCGTATATAGGTACCTACCTGCCTCTCGTTTACTACAACTACATCGTTATTACTGCTATTGCTTTTTAGGGTTCCGTACCCAAAGGGTAAAAACGGGACCATATTACTAAGACTTCACTGTCTGTCCGTCTGTACGTCAGTCTGTCTGTTACCAGGCTGTATCTCAAGAACCGCGATAGCTAGACAGTTGAAATTTTCACAAATTATTTATTTCTGTTGCCGCTATAACAACAAATACTAAAAACAAAATAAAATAAATATTTAAGGGGGGCTCCCATCAAACGCAATTTTTTTGCCCTTTTTTGGTCCATATCAATAATGGCAACAGGTAGGCACTTATAATTAATAATAAAATTGGCCGGTTTTTTTGTTTAATTGGCCCTTCTTTCACGCAGCAACGGATAAACGTGTTTTTTTGCATATACCTACATATTATGTATCTAGTTTATGGGCCGGACAGGGACATATGCTACGTTTTATCACAAGAACGCAGGTAAAACCGCGGGGCCGAACCTGGTTATTTATAGACCCTACATATTTAAAATTTTCCACTGTATAAAAAAACACTATAAAATAAGAAAAATCAAAAAAAGAAAAATAGCACGAGCGTGTAAACGTGCTCGTGCATTTTTCTTTTTTTGATTCTTGTTTTGACCGTTTCGAATGGATAATTACTTTACTTACCTACTTACTTTGAATATCATATAATAATATTTTATTCCGGGACTTTGAAAACATTTTCATTGCTTCAAGATATTCAATAGACGCAAAGGATAATTTCATAATTTAATTTCTCTAAAAATCTTTAGTATTTATTTTGAAGAAATTCCACCGTTTGTTAGTTTTTCAAGTTATACAAGACTAACAAGATCTTTGTCCAAACCGAATTAGGTATATTGCTGATAGCATTATTATTATATAGAATCGCCTAATACCTATAAGTAAAGTCAATTTTGTGCATAATTATTTCATAAATTGATATTGTTTTAGTTTCCAACTGTAATAACTGGTTTTATCATGATCACTTCCTTATACATAAGGATAACCATCTAGAAATTCTGTATAACATACCTACTCCACAATATGTAAGTAAGCTTAGTTAGACTGTAACCAATAAGTTGTTTTCCACAGAGAAAGTACCTATTTATTGCTTAGCGGTTTGCAAGTGGCCCAGTACCTTCGTGCTCAATCACACTTGAACTAGAAACTTGTGCGTCAGAAATTGTACTTGCAGCACAGTCAGCTTCTAATGTAAATAAATTAATACCGTGACTCGTTACGCAATGCACAGTTTTCACACAAACTTTCTGAGAACTAATGAAAAAGTACAAACGTTATCATCTATTTTTGTGGCTGACTGTACCTCTGCAGATACTACTAAGCCATATAAACAATATTCAAGAACTTTCTCCATGTAAGATCATGTTTGCTATTACTGAAGCGTTTGAAGTCAACCGTATCGTAGCGTAGCACGTATCTATAAAATATGCTATAAATATCATTATTACTCGCTGGGAAATACTCATCCTAGATTATAAAACTACAATGTCCGAAAATTGAACTGAAAAGTGAAATATAATATTTAATGCACAACCAAAAGTTACTCACCTAATGAAGCATGACAATTGACTCATGAAAAACTCGGATTCACATCCGATTGGATAAAATTAATCAATGGCAGCCGGGACCGTCAATGGAATGGATATTTTATGTTCCCGTGGGCGAAGAGTGGGCTCCAATTTGTCCGCAGTTTTTTAATTAGTATGAATGTGAGAGAAAACGAATTGGATTTATGCGTTCAGTCAGAGCCCACTGAGATTATTTTCCAAGTGTTTTATATATAGAATAACAGTTATAAGTGTAAGATTTCCAAATCAATAGACAGCATACATGATATTTACCTAGGAATTTCCGTGAAAAACGATGTGATTTCTTCAACTAACAAATTAAACCGTAAATGAAAACAAAATTAAATGGCCAAAGTATCAAGGTCAAAGTATTATTTCTTACTAACCATTAAGATATTTAAGATTGTAAAGTATTCGATATCTTCCCATATCCTGATTGAAGACACAGTCTGCATGACGTATGTTCCGGCACCCTGCAGGAGGTATGGTGTCGGAGGGAGTGAGGAGTGTAAGGGGGGGAGGGACGCCGGTGCAGTGTCTTCCCCGCTCCCGGCTCTAATTAGGCTCACATTCTCATTCCGTTTTCGCGTTTAATTTCGGCAGCGGTTTCGCCTTAATTACGTTATTCGCGGGCGGGGCCAGGGTGTTGTTCTTGGGGAACCCTCGAGCAAAAATAAGTGACCGATAGAATAACTTACTATGGGATTTTCGTTAGTCTTTTCTTTATGAGATCATGTTTTAGACCAGGAGTGGAAAATTATCGTGTCGAGTTTAACACAGCATGTTAATTAATGTTAACGATTTTAAAGTGGAAACAATTAAAAGGCGAAAGATGAATATCATCAGGACTATTGTTTATGAAAATTGTGTGCGTTCTATAATTGTAAATCGATAAAAAATACAATAGCGTTACGTAACATACGCACCTGAAAAAGGTTTTGACAGGAATTCTAGCGATTCATCGCGCTTATTGCCACTGACAAATACTTTAAAAACGACGGCACAAGAAAACGAGGAAATAAACATTCACTAACAAGATGACTTACACTTTCATGTCCTTATATATTCGAAACTGCAGTTCATCGTTGTAATTGAAAAAAAAAAAACACTTAACAGGTAGTAAATAGAGAGCAGCGAGGAAGCTCATCGTGGCCCAGCTTTGTTGTCGGGCGGTTGCTAATAAGTTTTTTAAACGGCAACAAAGTATCCAATCAATGGGGCTTGAATAATGAAAACGGCACCTGTCAAATTCTCAGGCCTCCTCGCGAGCCTAAACACGCACCATTTTACGCGCCCCTACCAAAACAACAACAATATTCAACCTTGAACCTATTGTAACAAAATGTATTTCACTTTGTTCACTTTTTATTGGCGCTGAACAGACGTAAGTTTGAGTAATTATGCACAATTGTAATTTCGTGTCTCGCTCGCACTGACATTATTTTTTTAATAATGGCCGAGGGTACCCAGTTACTTATGTTTTTAAAGTTGATGTATTTTTTAAAGGTGGCATAAAATTATGATAAGCGTTTACCGCAGCATCATTCAGGCAGGCAGGAGCTCATTCCACAACCTGTCTGTCCGCCGTGTCTTGAGCTTTCTAGCACCTTTGAAATGACACAATGCTAGACGAGCTGAGGGGCTCTAAACCGCTTATTAGATACCTTCTAAAATAGATCTGCGATTCCAAATTATAGTCCACCGTGTGATGACGTTGAAGTCTAATGATATATTTATATATATTAATTTATTAAGTTAATTTAAATAAAAAAAGAGCATACATTTTATTATTTTCTAATTTAAAAGATAAATGCATAAAAGATGAACTATAAACCAAATGAATAAGGGCCTCACAGATCAGCGCGTACTCCGGTTGCGATTTAACGAACCGCGATTGGTGCGCACGCGACGTACGATCATTAGTAGTCACGCAACTTGACTCGACCGTAAGGTGGTTTACACGGCGCTATACCCTTACAGCCTTCATTAGACATGGCCGCCAACAAGTGTAATGGCTTTCCACACGCTCATACCATCGATGGAAAATCGGAATACAAGTATTGCTCACAGTTTTATAAATTGCACTTTTATTGAACCTTATTTTTAATGCATCGGCTTACAGACCAAGTATCGTGTCATATTTGAAGTATACTGGAAACGTTGATTAACCTAACTGTACAACCCATCATTCTTTGGGTAAAGAAATTAAGCAAATTACATTTAGCAAAGCAAATCGTTCCAAAAGAAAGGGCTACTGAAATAATTGTCTACTTTACTCTCGGAGAAATAGAATTACAATCTAAATTAATTACGCTTTTAAAGCGTCCGTTATTCTTAATTAGTTTCTGCACCGCAGCGGAAGCTCCCGCGCCCGACTCGCGCTCTCTTAATGAAGGGTAGTTTCAAATCAGTGCGTTTGATCAACTCTGTGCAGTCTTAATTACGGCACCCGTTCCTCGCGGGACAATCCGGTTATTTATGACTACATAAGCTTGATTATTCTTTAATGAATACTTGTTTTAAAACGTTTAATTAAGTTTTATGGCGACAGGGCCGCTCAGAGGACGCGGGCGCGGGCGTCCCGCCGCTTCGCCGGCCGCGAGCTAATTGGATCGGGTTGACGCACTCCTCGCCCCGATCCCCGCTACCCGCTACCCGCAACCCGCACAGCACTCCCCCCGCAACTTCACCCCGTTCCTAATTGTATGAAATTGCTAATTGGAAAATTTTATAAACGCGGCCACCCGCTGGCCTACACCCGAATCTGCTGTGTTCTGGCCAAAGGATACCAAGAAAAATAAATTCAAAAAGGTTTCACCCTCCGCTCGCCGCTATGATGCGGAATGCGACCCAAAGTACGGTCGAGGTTAGGAGACTCCGAGACCGCAAAGTAATAGTCGTGACTCAAAACTTAAATCGACTCAAAGTAACATCGTAGCATGCATGCATAATGCATAATAAGCTCGGTAGCATTAAGCAAATTGCGGGATAGCGGAGCATTCGAAATTAGGAAAAATAAGAAAATTAGGAAATCTAAAATAGGTCGCATACAAATATTGTATAGTCCGATATTTGATTATTTTTGTTTTTATTTTCAGGGCGTGTAGTCGTGGTGGTCCGTGCGAGCGGTTCCCGCTCCAACCGTCAAGCTGGCAGCGAGTGCGTTGAGCATGAATGCGCACTACCACGGGTACGCGGAGCTCAGCTCGCCGCACCCGCCCTCACCAGAGGCTGCGTTCGCGGCGAACGGACACGACTACCCTCACAATAATAACAACCCCGCATTGAAAGAATGCGCCGGCTGCGGCGGGAAAATAGTAGAGAGGTTCCTCCTCCACGCGCTAGACAGATACTGGCACCACGGCTGTTTAAAGTGCACGTGTTGCGGCCAGGCGCTGGCGGACATGGGACGCTCCTTTTACTTCAAAGGTGGAATGATATTATGCAAAAGCGATTACACAAGGTGAGTAACAATATTTATTCTGTTTTGTCATTAACTAATGCAGAACTCCCGCGTGTTTGCTTCAGACGACTAATTGGTACCATTTATGGTTTGGAATTCGATGAGTTTTATCTCGATCGATCTTTCCCATTGATAATCGAAAAGGTTCAGTTTTTAGTCCATCATCTGACGATGACAATAGCGTGTCTGTCAAACGCATCGAACACCCAAAAAAGTATACTGAGAAAGCCGCAGGCGCATTGTTATGAAAATGCTTCGAACCGTTGTATTTTCTACCTGAGAATGGAACAAAAAGTACACAGTTTTGCACACAACGAGCGATCGACGGCGGCCGCGGCGTCTCGCAGACCTACTAAATTGGTCTCGTTAAAGTACGCTAAGGACTAATTTAGGACAAACGTAACAAAGTTTTTACGCGAAGTCTCTCACTAATTAATCTTCTTTGTGTTATTGTACCGCGACTCTTAGTATAGTAGGTAAGCTACGCTACGGCTATGTCAACGATTATGGAAATGTTATGTCTCTTTGCAAACTAATGAATAACCATAAATGGTTTCACGTTGTTGATAAAATAGACGGCGTATTTGCAATTCATTTCAGTGTGTGTGACCAAACACTAAGTATTCCATTATTATCTAGGTATAGTGCTGCTTAGTTCCAAGACTTATAAAACAATTATATGCCTTCATTTACCGTTTATAGCTTAGTTCGAGTCATAAAGTTAATTGATGTGTAATATCGTACAATCACTACCTACAATTATCTTTAAATGTTAATAATTGTACACTTCGTTAAATAACTACATATTTATTTTTATGTAAGTACGACATTGCGTTCACGTGAGTAGTAAATAAAATGTTATAAATAGAACCTTATTACATATTAATATAGAATAGAATTATAAATAAAGAAAGAATGAAGAATAATGAGTATGGAAGAGATTGTACTCAACGAGACAGGCCCGCAGTCCGCACGTGGACCACAGCTGCCTGAGGCGCCCGGCGCGCCCCTGCGCGTTAATTAGCTAAACGCACGGAATCCCACCAAATTAACTAACTCCTCTACCACACTCAGACTTAATTAAACATGACATGTCCTTATCTTTACGCTGATTTATTTTTATGGAACGTAAATAAAATATTACGTCGGCATTGACGGAGGGGCTGAACGTTATAATTCATATTCGATGTGTCACATTCATACGAGTATGCTTATAAATATGTGAAATTATTATGAACCCTCTATTTGACGTTCATATAAATTCGTTTTACACTGATTTCCCTTGTTTACCAGCGGTTGTGAGCCAAACTAGAGCGAAGACTGGGCCAACCGCGGCGCGGGTCGTGCGTCGTAGATTCGATAAAGCTCGTCTCACAGTTGACAGAGACGGCGCGGCCTAACGAGCGGGGAGAGCAGGTGCGGGGCCACGGAGGGGGATGAAGAAGTGCGGTTCCGTGCATGTCTCTGCTGATTGACCCGCGTCACTCGGCAAACAACAACTAACGAGTCGGCCCCCGCGCCTCCAGGTACGGTAATTCGCTCGAATCGCTCCCGCGGCGGCGCGGCGGCAGCGGCCGCCTGCCGACTTTACTTATACGCCATCCCTGATTGAGACTCCTTAACAAAATTAACGCTCTCTCACGCAAACAACTGCCGCGTTTATCCACAGCCTTTTGTCCCAATATGATGGATTGCGGTCTGAAGACGGTGATGATGTTTCGTGCTGCTGATTACTGTGTACGCACGATATTACGCGTCGCGGTGTTACGAACGTACGCCTCGTGTATGCGAGAAGTATAAAAGCGGCGGAAGCGTTACATAAACATTAAGATGGCTTAATTCCAATTTTATAATGATTTATAACGATTCCATTACTAAATACTTTTTCTTTCCAACGTTTCCCATTGGCTTGCGGTACGGACGGTCTTCCCCAAAACTATCAACAAAAAATAGAATTACAGGAATCGCGATTTGAGTTACAAATTGATGTCCTACTAGTGCATAATTTATCGAGATGCTAGATTAATACGCGATGGTTTAGCGAGATGATACTTGTATGAATCAACAAAATTCAGGAGGGATTCCAACGACGTCAATCGGAACAATCTATTCGACTCGGTCAGCAATCACAAATGTGTCGTAGCACGTAGCGGGTCTACGAGTTTTATTTTATTCTGTTTTCGTAGGCCTGATGGTTTTGATGAAAACATACTTCATTTCAATACATACAGATTTATGCATTAAATATCTACCTACCCTCACGTATAAATATCGTAAATTACTTTAAATCTACTAATGTTATTTTTAGAATCGTATCACAACACAACGTAGACCAAATTGAGCAATCAAAAATTCTAACAACAGTACCAAGCATAATTACGTCAGTCACGCACGATGTAGATTATCTTAATTCTTAAGATCCAACAGAATTACATGGATTTTTAGTGGTGGGATTCAAGTGTGGCTTAAATCGTGTGTACATGAGGCACGTCCACCTAGTCGTTGAAAGCAGGTTCGTTAGGGCGCGTGCGGGCTTCGTCAATCAAGGCAATTGCTGCTCAATCGGCAATCAGCCGCCGCCGCCCGCGCCGCCACCGCCGAGCCACTAACGAGACGCCCTGCAAAATACCAACTTCTTATCCGCGCGTCCCGTACTCAACCGACTAACACTTTCATATTAACTTATACCTAACATTTTACATTTGCAAGCTTTGTTATATGAAGTGGTTTTCATTTGAGTTTTGGTTGACGTATGATTTGTAAGGCTCGTGAAGTGGTTTCAATCATTCAATATTGTTACAGGAAACTCACTTAATTTACACGCACATATTGTTAATCATAAATGCAGATTAAATTATTAAGTCTGAATTTAATTAATTTTAGACGCTCTTCAGAATTTAGGTATTCCGTTTTTTGCTGTGCTGAAGCAAATTATAAGTGCAGCGCTTGAGCGTAAACTTGCATAAGCTCATTTCGTTAAAAAAACATAATACGATAGTTATCAGTGTCAAATATTTATTGCTTCACGTCGAAATGTGTATTTATTAAAACGCGTGTCCAGGGCGGGCGGCGTCCAATTTGGGCGCTCGTTAAGTTGCAAAAGACGCACGGTTTAATTGCAACCGCTCGCCCCTAATGAGGCCCTGTACTGTACCCCGGACTCGAGCAGCGTTTCTCTCGCGCAAATTGACATTGTACGTAAATTGATGTCGCCAACTCCTATATGAGATGCCAAACGGTGAAGTCACTGCAGTGAATTTTATTTTTAAAAAACAATAATTTAGGAATGAAGAAATTATTTCGTTTCGGTAACATTTTCTTTTATAGTTAGTTTCGGCTTGTTTATACTGACTGGCAACAAAATGTTTTCTTTAATTGGAATGTAAAGTATGTAATAATATTTTACTGATCGATAGTCATAATTCTCAATAGTTAACGTAAACAAGGTCGCAACAATAAATTATGCTCAAAGATAACGCAATGTAGTTGAACACGAATCGAAAAACCAATCACTTTATCCATTTCATAGAAGATCATAGAATTTCACAACATTTTAATCCGGTTATTGTATCCGGTTATGAGATCTTAGTGACATAGTTAGTGATGGTTGATCTATTTAAAAGACGTAGTCGAGCCAAGCTAGGACAAGATTCGATTACGTCTCCGGCGCATGGGTCCGATTAATTTCGTTTGTCGCTTTGTCCGGCTTAGGGCGTCTCCGACGTACTCTAAACATAAACTAAAGACCGTCCGGCAAACGGCCAATCTTTGTTTGAAATTCAATTACCAAAATCTCTGTAAACAAGACTGAATATATACTTTGTTTTCAATTTGTAGTCTCAATCTGTCCTTTGTACAGTTAAAGTGTGTTATCAATGCATATGTTATCGATACAATTTGATACGATAACAATACTTGGCTGTGTGGCTGTGAAAGTATTTTCCTAAAAGTCGAATTTTAACTTATTACGAAGGTTTAGTTTTGTAGAAAAACCTTGGGTTTACAATAGTTCCACCTCTTTTTGTCATATGCAATAGAGGGCAGAATATATTTAAAACTTGCTGTAAAGGTAGTAAATATTTTAATAACCTGAATTTGATATTTGTTTATGTTTTGCGACAGCCGTCTTATTCTTAGGTCTTGATTACAGTAATCAATTTCAATCAAATATATTCCAAAAACGACAGTTCTTGATACACGTTTCACAAACTGCTGTCTTCCGAGCTAAATACATAACACGGAAACGCATAGTAATAATCAATTAAAACTAGCTTTTAAGTAGTTAATTAATGATCTAAATATACGTTTGCACAAGGTTTGGTAGTTAAGTCGGACAGTTACGTAGGAACATTTGTCAGGAGCAATTTAGAGCCGTTTCTGACTGCGATGTGAAATCCGCCTTCAACGCTCCCAACAACACATGCCGATGTGTAAATCACTGCAGAATGCAGATATTTGGTCGGTGACAGCTTTAAAGTACTTTTGTAGATAGATAGGCAGTTGAACACTTAGGAGAATTGTATTTCGAATCGTTGAATCTTTTGGGTTCGAATAAGTAACAGAAACTGATCTACCACAACAATACAATACGCTACATTAAATGAAACATGATTTTCAAAATAAATCTTTTGTTTTGCTATTGATAGGCTTATTTTCTTTATATCTAACTTGGCAAACAAGCGTACAGCTCGCCTGATGGTAAGGGGTTACCGTAACCTAAATTCACTTGCAAAACCATAGATATTATTTGCGCTTCTGCAAAAATCTCATCACACACCTCTGGAGAACCCCAAGCTGTACTCCGTAGGGAAAACCATAGCGGGGAGCTCATTCTACAACCTTAGAGTCCACGGTAGAAAGTTTGATAAGAAAACAAACTTATCCATTAACGTAGACGAATTACAAGAACTGTTTGTTTGCATGTGAAGCACCGACACACCAGTTGGTGCTCGGCGACAGAATTCCAACTTCAGGGTGGTAGCCAGGTACCACAATGCAAAACATTTTAATGGAATACAGAAATATATGGTTGTAGATTTGAAAATGTATCTAAATTTACTTTTGAAAATGTAAATAAATTTAAGAAAGATCCACTGCTGAAAAAAAATGTTGCCTTGCTAAGTTTCTTGCCGGAGTCTTCTCAGTTTAAGTATATTCCGAACCGGTGATAGAGTCAATTCTAACGTTCATAAGTGACTTACCAGGGCCTAAACTGAATAAATGAGTTTTGTTTTAATATGATTTTGATTTGCGTTAAGTATTAAAAACCTTCTGTCTTAAATACGCCCCTGATAAACATGAGTGCTTTTCGTGTGTTTATCTTATCCACACCATCTTTACCTGACTGCACTGCGGCTGCACTTGAGCCACTCTTCTAGACAATCAATTACTCTTCTGGTCGGACACAAACACACTAAAAACACGTTCACAATATTCACACTGGTGGTTTATTTATGCACTGGCTTCTGTCCACGTGGTCAATTTGTTCAGTGTTATATGGCCTCTTGAATATTCGTTTATCTGACCGGTATTGGTTTTGATAACGCGGTTGAATATTTGGAATTAAATAACCAACAAAACTGCTTTGAGTTATACTAAACGCTTAGCACTTAGTGAGCATTTGAACTGCATAATACTTCTTTCTACGAATATAAGTTGGCTCGTGGAATTTTTGATTCAATTCTTATTGTTTAAGTGGGACGATCGTACCACTTCAGAATCAACAGGTTAAGTTGTACTTAGGACTCTTAATTATGAGAATTCTTACAAAAAGATAATGAAACGAATGTAACGTAATTATAGAGATATCAGTTTGTTGAATTGTCAAACAGTGTAAATTGTCCGCTTTACGAGTACTAACTGCCCCACATTCCCGAGGAATCCTGGACTAAAACGTATTCTTTGTTTTATTCCAGGATATGATAGGTATACCTGTCATATCCTGGCTGCCAAGATTCATTAAAATCTGCTCAGTAGTTTTTGCGTCAGACTTTCACATTTATTTTGTAGTAAAATATTGTTTATGAAACTTTTCTTATATTTGTATAGTAGTTTATTAGCTTCTAGCAAATCGCTAAAGAGGTAAAGTTAATGAATAATCTCCAAAAGTATCTGATCTACTGATCCGATTTTGAAAATTCTTACACTAGTCTTTATCTACATTATCCCTGAGTGCTATGTTCCGTGGGGCGAAACCTAGTCTAAACTTATATTATAAACCTATGATAAAAAAAGAAAAGATTTGATTTTGGTTTGTTTGTTACGATTTCCTCAAAAACTACTGGACCGATTAAAAAAATTCTTTCACCGTTTGAAAGCTACATTATCCCTGCCTGAGTAACATAGGCTAATATTTTTATACCGGGAAAAGATAAGATCCCACGGGAACGCGGGTGAAACCGCGTATAGGACATTGCATGTATTCAAGGATTCAGATACATATATCATCAATGTCTAACATCACAATAACGTATTTCAAAATGTTATCAAAAATCCGTAAACAAACTAAACACATATTTAACATTATTACACTAATGGATTCCCATTTACATTTTATTAGCATAATAACTTAGAATAATTGCATAACGTGTCCAAACTGGTAGTATTAATTATCGAAACAAATTCTCAGATAGTAGATTGTACTTAATTAAGTTTGTTTATGTTTCGTCGACTTCGTTTAACCTTGTCAGAACTGAACGCAAAAAAAGTATTAAATTATTCTTTATTTTTCTTTGGATCATGTTAATAATAAAATAAACTGCATTTCATTCAACTTTTCTATCGTACCTACTACTACACTTTTTCAATACAACGGAATACAACCTATATTTATACTAAAACTAACTCTCACCCCGCGGCTTCACCTGTTTTCCCGAGAGATCTTATATTTTCCCAGACAAAAAGTCTCCTAATTCCAAGATGTTGTAACAAACACACAAACATTCGAATTTATAATATTGGTAGGAAGTATGATTATAAAGCTGAAGAGTTTGTATGTATGTATTTGTTTGTTTTTAATTTAACGCACTGACCTTGGGAACTAACATATTTTTCTCCATGATGATAAGCTACTTTTAACCCTGGGAACACGCGTGCAAACGCGTGCGACAGCTAGCAAAACAATAAGGCGTAAAGCAATACCTCTGTCTGTAGTCAACGATACCGATATTTATTTGGCTTGGTATCCTAGTCCTTTAAGCCATTTCTTTATTTTAAATATTCTTATTTTAATGTTTTTTTTTTTATTTTATTTTATTTATTTATGGACAACCAACAAAACAAACACTAACGCTAACATACAAATATAAGCAATAAATATAAATTGTAAGTGCTGCCTTACTTAAAGGTTGCCACTGCATGCAATGGTGGACTTTTATTTTTAAACTAACATTTGCTGTGATAGTAGGTACATATGATAGTCTTAAATAACATTATTATCATTACTTGTATAAAACGTAACATATAGGTATATAAGAAATCGTGCACCTACTCGGGCTCACTAAATTATAATTACCTATTATAAGATAAAGCAAAGAGAGATTGAAATCTAAAACAGCTTACAGTGATATCGTTTTTGAATTTGGTGTGCTAGATGAATTAGTACCTATGTTTATTACTGAAGTTATTGAGGTTTAAAATGTTTCATTATTTCGTTTTTAAATTTGGTGTGAATGTTATAGTCAGGTTTTAGTGAAATTGGCGGCTGTTCCATTAAAACTTTTCACGGACTTTTTGGGACAACATGAAAACGCATTCACGCAATACACGCTTTCATTTCACTTCACTTGTGCACTTAGACTGATCATTTTTGGACAAAACACCACCGATATTATTAAAAATATCAACGCGACTTCGCAAGTTCCCGCCAATAAGTCCAGTATACCGATATTTGTCTTCATCAGTTTAGTGTCGTTGGAAGCGTCATCGATATTTAGGCGAGTGGCGCGGCGCCTATGGACAGGATATTTGGTCGTCGCCACAAGTCGTGTTCTACGGAAACGCACGAGAAATTCACGAGATGAACCAATCTTGTACATGTACAAGCTCCAAGTCTCTGTTACATTAAATTGATACTGTGTTTGGGTTCTTAATTGGACGGTCTTGGTTTACAGCTAGTCGTATACGTTGGTCGATGCGAACGTGTTGTTTCAATGTAGTTACGCATTTTGTTGCGTTTTGTAGGTTCCCTTTGGAGATAAAGTTAAAATTAAAAAAGAGAATATTATTATTATTTGCTGAGTAATATTATAATTAAGTAACTAAAGTTTAATCACAAATACTTACTGTAGAAATTATTATTTAAAAAAAAACACAAATTCATATTTTTTACAAATATTATATTTGTTATAGTCACGTGTTTGACGTGCCTAATAATATTTTTATGAATACATGTTTTTTTAAATGATTTTAAAATTTAAATGAGAGTTTATTGAATTAACTGCCTTCAATGCATGAAGTTAGCTGCGTAAACATATGGATGCTATAAGGGTAGTTGGGACGCACTATGGTATGTAACTAACAAGGAATAAATTACTCAAGACAAATTGTATTTTTTTTTCGTTATTCGTTAGTACTTAATTTGTTTATGCATATCTAGGACTAAATTAACACAATAATTACCTCATGGTTTCAAATGATTATTAGTTAACAAATAGGTATGTAATTGTATTATATTATATAACATAATCAATAAATCAGAGTTCAAGAGCGTATAATTGAAAGTAAATAAGGAAAATTGTATGTTATATTGACGTGTCATTGAATCAGAATATTAATAATTTATTAAACCTTCATACCAATATCAGAACGGTTACAGCAATTGATAACAAATTTTCTGTTGAAATTGATAAAATTAGACCATTCCACAACACAGCCAGTTCTAAGAAAGAACGTTTAACATGAACGTATAATAAGAGTCTCGGGTTAATAAGGTTATTAGAGCGGTAATAAAGTTAGTCGTTGGCATGGCATTACCACAAAGCGCGGGGGCGAGGGCGGGCGCAGGCGGGCGCGGGACGGCCAGCCAGGGGTGGTGAGGTGGCCCAATGTGATGTTAATTAATAACGTCTGTCTTACGAGCACTAACGACGGCGTCACTACTACATTATTTAGCCACCTGATTAGTTCGCAGGAGGCACCTCGCCCGCAGCACTAATTAGTGAAGACTCCCGAACAGGACCCGACCAAATTTGATTTGTAACTGCACTATCGCTAATTGGAAGCAGTTTGTAATTGATGATTTCCAACATTGATGTGGTCTACGTGTGCCACACACACACGGCAGCGCATCCAACGGGATAACCGTTTGGTGTTTACATTTAACTCACGAGTCACTACCTGATGAAATATTAAAAGCGAACAGCGCGCCCGATATCGATGTCAACAGAACTGAACGAGTTTTATTTCTATTCTATTATTAAAGCGTTTAATTTAGGGCACCAGTTTTATTCGCAAAACGATCAGAACGCAATCTCTCTGGCCGAATAGGAAACCTATTCGAAATTGATATGGGTGGAGCGCACGGGCGCAATGCTGCGTCGCGCCTATGCAGACTCGTAAACGATACCTGTCCGGTGTGAAACGGCCCAGCGCCCCCGTCACTTACCACACAATCTCAAACTCTATTCCATCGATATCGAACTCATATTAGGTTACAGGCAGGGAGCAAACGAGACGTATAACATAGACGACGAATTTCGTTAATAAATAAACGAAGTACCTGACGTCGGCCCGGCTTGCCGTCAAAATTGTAAAAAAAAACAAAATAGTAACGGCTGAAAATTTGGCGCAAGTATGACAGTGGAAGCGACGTGATGTACACAAATCATTATTCGATAGCCACCGCCGCCGTCAAAGGAATTTTTAATAATGTTTACTGCCCGAGATTCGGCAGCAGCCGGCTCAGGACTAGTTATGACTGACTGTTGCCGAATCATAACATGACATCCTCCTTGCACATTGTGATTTTTTTGTCAACTATTAAATCCCTCTTTTGCTATTCCCTATGTTTTCATTCCATTCAATATTGAACGAAAATCCTTTTGCGACGAGCAAACATCCACCGTAGTTATTCTATAGAATTAAATTTAATTATACAAACATACATTTTAATTAAATTACATACGGGGAATAACCGAGTAGTTACGATGACGATCAAATCGTATCAATTAAGGGGAAGCACTCGGTAAACTCACTCCGAGTGTCGTACGTAGGTATAGTGTAGTGATGTTAGCTAGCTGAAGGTCCCGCTTCTGATCTTAATTAACCTCATGTGTTAACCTCGCCATAACTATGAGACGCGTGCTCTCTGCACTACCAACTACTCCGACTTACTTATTAATAACAGAGGTATGCCAGTGCCGATATGTAAATTTATGCTTAACTTTATTGAAGATGCTTTAATTATGTAATCGAGCACCCATAATTTAACCGTTAACTGCTTAATTTTACTAAGTACTTACACAATATACTGACTGAGCTTATCGATTTTAATACAGTCATGTTTAATCTATTATTGTATTCCTTTGAATTTAATTTAAGGAAATTAAATTATGTTGGTAAATTTGTAGTGTAATTAACTAATTGTTAATTTTTACGAGTTAATAATAGAAAAATGTATAAAGACTCTATGTATTTTTTTTAAATACATTTTTAGTCCTTTAAATATTTAGTTAAACTGAAATAAAATTATAGTTTATCGTATTGATATTTAATACCAAACTGTATTACAATTAACGATTATGCAGATAATAAAATAATGCCACAATAATGTGAGTGGTCCGTAACGCGCCGCACGCAGCCGATGCCGATGCCGCGGTCACTAGACGCGTCTATTTCGAAACTTTCTAATACCTAGTTCATCAACAAATTCATTATGTCGTAAAACGGCGTACGCGAGACCGAAATATCGCGGGACTCGTAAAACCGCTCGTAAAGACGTTTGTTTACTAATTCGAGTGGGGCAGGTGGGGCGGAGACCGCAGCACGCGAGGGATGCTGCTAATAATAATAGATACTATAGTATAGTTGTAACAAATAAATATAAAGGGGTTAAAGAATACGGTAGGTGTCGGCCGGAGACGAGTCATAGTGTAAAGTCGAGTCGTTGATAAGCAACGGGCGAAGTCGTCGCGAGCCTCCAAATTGCCTCCTCCGCAGGTCGCAACTTTTAATGAGGCGAAATTCCCCGTCGATTTGCCCGTCTACGTCGCCTTAACGCAACCTGTTCGTTAGCGCAAAAACGGGCCACGCTAACACGCGATTAGAATACACCCCCGAGGTGCGCGGCACACTCAGTACCTACTCGATCAAATATAATTTCTGCATTTTTTTCATAGTGATATTTTTCAGTTGATGAGGATATTGGGTAAAAAAATACCTACTTGTCCACATTATACCCGCTACAAATTTCATTAGGTGCTTGCATTTTTTTTTTTATTTGCACTGAAAATATTGCGCTAATCCTTTGGGCTACTGTTTTCATCGAAAATGCTCGACCCAAATATTGTAATGAATTAATAAACACCTAATTAATATATTTTATCAAGAATAACAAAGTAAGCTAAGTATTTTTATAGATGAATAGATGCGAAAACAAAACCAACTTAAACAATGGCAAACATCCCATGAAATTCTCCAAGTGTGCCCAATGCTTAAGCCAAAAAGATGGTCCCTCATTTGTGGCGGGCTTTCTCTGTGTTGTTGTCACATTAGTGAATAACTGCGCGGCCAACTTTGTCGATACGTTAATGATGTCGACGGGACGTCTATTAGGAGGAAAAAAACTCGCTTTTGTGTTGCATTTACGTCGTTGAGCGAGTTCGCGGCCGCTTGGCACATACCACGTGATCTGTTTCCTAACACACGGTACACAACACAATCCTAATGAACTTGAAATTCTTGATAATAACCTCTTTGAAAGATGCTTTGCTACGGATTACCATTGTAAATTCCGCTGAAATTATGGATGGTATTTCTGCTTTGGTGAACCTAACACGTTTTACAATCTTAACTGGTACAACTTCTCTATCTTGCGCATACCTACGCAAACATTTGGTCTGAAATTTTGACGCTGAATGTATGTACCTATGTCTTCCACTAAATGTATTATATTTGATAAAAAAATTCAATTTTATGTATCAGACATCTAATAGAGAATCATGTAACTCACCTAGTATTTCGAAAAATGGTCTGTTCAAACTGTTGGTGATAATGGCGTAATTTCGTAAAACAATTGAAGGTCAGGTTTATTATTTCTCACGTCTCATGAAACAATTCACCTTACGAACGACAAGATAAGGTCGACTTAGCGATACAACTGAAATAAGTAAGTAAATTGAGTTCATGTTTATTCATAGGCCCCGGATTGTTTGGTTATAATCTACAACAGAATCTACTTAGCGGCGAGAAACTCATTTTTCAACTTCATAAATTATCGGCCGATATCCAAGGCTATTTTCCCCCGGACGTTACCTACAGTAATGAGGTTGTAAACAACACTGTCTAATTAAACTCCTTAATCGCAAAACTCAAACGGTAACCGCTTTTAAAACAAAACCTCGCAATTTTCAGAGCGACCACCGCGTAAATAGCCTTCGTTATATCGGAGCGGCGATCGCGGCTCATTACCTTCGCCCCCACTCCCTAATTAGACACCCTTCCTTCCTTGCCCCCCTTCGTCCCTCCCATCACCCCCCACGCCCCTCAGTCCGGATTGTTTTCTAATAATTCCTTTATTTCCTTGCAGGTTAAACTCCTAATTACCCTTTTACGTTACAAATCACTCGCGACGGGACGGTCTGAACAAATGCGGCGCCAATAAAAATAATAGCCAATAAAAATGAAACCGTTTATAAGGAATTTACAAAGTATTCGATAGGGTTAATAAACCTTTACTTAGCATTATATATGCAATACTGACACATAATTGTTACGAAATCCAAAAAGGGGATTGATGTCGGGGATTTGAGTCAACACTATAATTTATCGTTATTATAATTTAACATCATCCCATCCCATCTCATCTCCACATCCACCGCATTATAGTTTACAAAATTAATCGATTTACCACGGAAGAAATTCAAATTAGCTCTAATTTCCTGAAACCACCGAGACAGGGCACGCACAGAGCACCTGCGAGCTGCATCCGGCCCGTCCAATTACTGGGCCTTTTACCCTAATATAAAGCGCCCTAACGATCGAACCTGGACACCCGTTCAAATTTACCTCGAGTTGAGATTCATTAACAATGTGAACATGTAAAATGATACGTAGGTAGTAAGATATTATGCTGTTTAGTTTAGTAAACAAGCGTCAGTTAATTAGCAACATATACTTGCAGCGTTTATGAGGTGATAAAAGAAAAAGTTCTCACAATAGGTAAAACTTACATTCCCACAACAGACTGGAGGTACACGCGTCAGCAAGTATACAACAATGAAAGATGAAGTGCGATGTTACTAAATCTCGCTCTCTTTGCCATCATCTATGCCATCTCTTACAACCCCTGCCATACAAATTTCAATCGACCTCAACCGAAATAAAGCCCAACATCCCTGCAACCAAAATCTTATATGGTCCACCATCGATTAGAGACTAACGCAGCCAACACGTTCATACATGTTTATTTAAAACCTTATAATAATGGTGAGAAAGGTCCTTTCGGCGTGTCCAATCGGATGTTGAATGTCGCGGTCGCGCGATGTGTGATAAGATCTGCGCAAGCGACTCGTATCGGCACCTATTTATTTATTTATTTAATCAGGCTGAGCGACAGACAATGTGCCATTGTATGTACTGATTTATTGTCCAACGCTGATCTATAATGGAGCCCATTCTTGTTCTGGGACAGATATGGACTTGTGTTTTTATTATTAATTGCATTAATTTTGACTATTTCAGACTCTTCAATTAAAATAACGTGTTAACAAAGTATCTATAATATTTACATGGGAATTTATGATCAATTGAAAATAATCTATTCTTATTCAAACAAACAATCCGGTTTGTAGAGCCATTATCCAAATTTTATTCTTTCTATTTGAGGATTCATAGCTTATAAAAATATTGGTAACAGGTATGGACATTGAGTCAATAACCAATTAATTATGATAACAAGCCATTTTATTTTTTCTATTTCCATTTTATGATAGAATATTTGCATATTCTTTCTATTGACAGATAACGTATCTAAATTATGATAAATCAATGATACATCTTAATTTGAGCCGTTCCTCTTCTGTGCATTTATGGGGGCCGAACTGTATAATTGAAAAGACAAGTCTAATTTACGTAATTTAATTAATTTAAAAGGCTTTTATTTTAAGACCTACGTTACATTTGCTATTTTTATTCGGTATGAATCAATTTACTGGTTAGGCGTTGCTGTTGAATAAAATCTAGGGAGGCTATAATGATAATGGCATACTTAGTTCAGTGCTTCACGTATTATATAATTTCAAAAATCTGTAATAGGTGTCATGTGTACGTAAGTGTGAAATTGCCGTGTACGCTCCTCGTTTTTCATTTAAATTAAAACTATTCACAATATTAGCATAGAAATGAGTTCGATGGCTAATCGTTGCGGTGTCAAAAATGTTTAATTAAAAAGATTGATGCTTACCGGTGGAGTGGAGTACCAGAAGTACAGTCGAGTTGCAAACTTATCTAATTAGTTAGGGGAGGGCGGGGGCGCACGGCACAGCCGAGGGGGGCGAGGGGTATGTGGGACGGGACAGGGGGGGAAGGGGCGCAGACGGGGGCAATTAGCGGTGATAGTCGATTAGCTCATCGTGCGAGTGCGGCTTTTGACAAATGTTTCGACTAATAAATTATTATTATTTATGCGTGTTATAGATAATTGGTCTAATTACGTCGAACATTCAATTTTATTGATAAACTTTTAGGTACAGATTCGGTATAAACTTCTTGATCATAATAATTTGCTTATAAATGTTCATATTTACAAGAGGTTAAATTAAATGAGTAGAGTATAATTTTCTCAGGATAATTGGTTTTAATAACAGAATACTTATTATTGTTTGTAATTTGTGTCATAAAAAACTTAAATTAATTGTTATATGTACTTATAAAATATTACTTTCTCTCTCTCACATTCACACACGTGCACACGTCTGCGCACAGTTTATATAATATTTGAAGTTTTGAGTAATTCAAAATAATAATCGAAAAATTAATAGATAAATATTATCTCACAAATGAACTTAGTAATAAATATCACTTTGAATGGCAAAGTTTCGCCAGCTTATTAAAAATACAATTAATACCCACCTTATTCCTTTCCTATTCACAGTATTTGCTTACAAAATGCAATTACATATTTTCTAGTTAGTTTGCCAAGCATCCCCAGTTCATCTGTCTTCCGGCGTTACGCAAATCTTAATAAGATTTTATATGAAATGAAAAAGAAATGAAATCAAACTGGAATATCGCATAGTCGCTCTGATTACGTCCCTGTTAGATTAATATATTGCAATGAATCAACATCACGCGCTCGCCCGCGTTGGTTAATTAAATGTTTGTTAATTTAACTAAATTTACAACGAGTTTTGAAATAGATTTAATATATGTTTTCTTATATCTCATTATACGTTGCATACAAAGCTTTGTGAATTACGCTTTGTAATATTTACCTACTGTTTTTTTAAATGATGTCATAGTTATTGTAAATATATTGCATGTGAACATACGTAAGTTATTATGTTACGATGTATGAGTGTATTCTTAAACTTTTTCATATTAACAAAAGTAAAGATTATACTCGTAAAGTAACATATATGTACTTAGGTATATCAAATAATTAACGTATGCATGCAACTTTCCAAGATTGATTAGTGAAAGTTTAGTAATAAATGAGGGGGCCGTAATGCCGAGATAATTAATTCTTAACGCAAGTTAATTGATATTGGTATTAGCAGTAATTAGAAAACTTTGGCTTGGGTACACGGTTTTTGTTATTTTATTAATTAATTTGTTCGTCGACTATACCTTAGTGATAAGTATGAGATTAGTTATATCAAGGAAAGTTTACTGAACTTAATTAGAATGCATTGAAACAATTAAAACTATTTCGCATACCTACATAACTAAAACATTTGGCCTTGTATATTTTTTTACAAATTCAATTAAAGGCACCTAGCTAGGCTATGAAACCAGAATGAATTGTTATTTATTCATCATACAAGACTACATTAATCAATTTCGCCTCGCTCCGTGCACTAAGACAAAACACTTTAAAAACTTAAGGTCACACACCTCTCTAATCTGTTAATAATGTGCCCGCCCGCACCCACCACCGGGCCGATGCCGATGCCGATGTAATGATAATTACTTACAGAGTGATTATAACGAGGTACGACAAGGCTGTCGGGTCGCAATCATCGGTGTACGCCCCTAACACTTGTAAGGTTTTTCTACGAAAGTTGTAGTAATAGTTTCGCTAAGCGACGCGGACGGCCAGGCCACTGGAGTAGAACAAGGCGTTTAATTAAAGGACGCTCACCTCACAGTGCCTCACGGGCCGGCGGGCCGCGCTGTGTTGTCGGCGGGCTCATCGCATGCGCCTTAATTAGTTCAGACCGCCCCCTAACGGGCTTATTTTGTTTTTCTCGGATAATTTTTAATTAAACGCTTGATTAAAATGAAAGTTTGCGTAAGTAGCGAGCGAGGAACAATCGAGCCGGAGTTTAGGATAATGAATTGATGGTGTTACTTTGCTCGCTTGCCGCTCGCTAGGGACTTAATTAAAAATCGCCGATAGAGTGTGTAGAGGGGAGTTTGAAACGAGTTTATGGAACTTAGTCCGGAGGCTCTGTTGTTTTACTATGTCAATTTGAATACGAGATTGCTTCACTCTTACCTGTTAGATGGAAAATATTGGAAAAATATAAAAACAAAACACTTCCCACAATTTATTAACGAGCGCTAGGAAACATAATATGTAATTTGAAGGGTTACTGACTACTGAGATCTCGTATTGATCTATTATTACAATCAAGTTCCAATCAATATATTACGCAACTAACTTATCACAGGCGTGTTTTTTTGTTCAGATCTGTATCGACAAGAGTCTGTCGTTATAGAAAACAATTTCGTATAAAATACTACAGAAACATTTCCTCAATGTGTGCAAAAACACATACCTACATGATGTAGTATTTTTGATAACACGAAGCGTTTTATTAAAGCACTATGATTTGTCAGTATGTACTTCATTCGAGTCGGTATTATGAGCCGATACGGAGTGCTATGCAACCTTGACTTACTCAGGGTTATCATTCCTCATCATAAAATGTTGCTGATTATAGCCTTCATCTTGTAACAATAACATGCAAGAAATAACATAAATTGCGTTTAATGCGTTTTAGTATTTTTGTAGCTAACCTTGCTTGACCGCGATTTCACTGTGATGATGCGTCTGAAGATTAGAGCTTAACAGCAGTAGCGGATCCAGAAGGGGGGCTAAGGGGCTCAAGCTATTACAGACTAGACTAGGGACACACATGTTCATGAATACTGCCTGTCCTGGGTGGGAAGAGAACCCACGACCTGTGCCGTGATAAGAGTCCCGATCCGACAAATAATTTTAACGTGAACTCTAATCTTGCTACATGACAAATTTACAATTTCGATCTGACATCTCTATGTCACTGTATGAAAATTGTACTGTATTTATTAACGCCACCCTTTGATATCTAATAACTAAAGATACACAATCAGCTACAAAAAATGGCCTTACCGAATGTCAACCCACTCGAACATTTGGGTGGTCTTTTAATCTAGTAGCATTCGAACGCTCCGACGGTAAACATGCCTCAGTGTCAGTGCTCGTAAGATATATTTTGGCTAGCAGGTATGAGTCGTAAAATTTTATTGCCTTTGTACATAGCTTTGTGAATAAAACTTAAAAGTTATTAATTACATAAATAAAATAACAAAAAAAAGTATTACCCAACACAATTTGAGAGAACTTTTATTTATTTATTTTTAGGAAGATTTACAGCAAATAAAATTATATAACAAAGAAAATGAATATCTTAATGCTAATCACAAATCTCCACCGATGTATATCTTTATGATACTTTGCTAAGCCTAAATTTTAGTTATTAGATATCAATGACGCCACCAGACATTTCCATATCTGACGGTCTTCTCACATAGGTTCCATTTTTAAGTGAACCCTATCGCGAACATGCGTCATTAGCAAATTGTTGATATGTCGTCGCCACGCGCCCCTAACGAGTTTCTTACTAACGACGCCGACGACTTGCTAACTCGATACACCGACGCTGGCGCTACCAGCTACATGCATAGTGATTACAACCAGATACAATAATATACTTATTGACTGCATCACATGTAAACGTTCTTTCCGTAGTAAATTCTATTGAATTTATACATTAGAATCTCTGTATGTCTATTACCTTTTCACGCCTTAACCATTTTTCTGAAATGTGGCATAGAGATAGACGGGACCTTTGAGACGGACAGGATAGTTTTTATCCCGGAAAAGGATTATATCCCTCGGGAACGCGGGTGAAAACGCGGGAGACAGCTAGTTCATTATAAATTAATTTTATATAAGTAGGTACAGGTATTTGTTTCTTATTCAAAGCTATTTTTATGAAATGTTTTAACTAGTAATTACAATACCAATAATAATAACAAGAATACAGCTAAATAATTTAGATATAAAAGATTAAGATCTTAAGTGTAATATCAAACACGAGTGGAAGCAACAAGTAAGATATCCCGTTCCCGGACGCATCTCGGCCTTATTGAGAGCCATTCGTCTCAGGGACCCAATCGCCTATCCCCCTCGTCTACCCTTGCCAGACTCCACGACTCATTCCTACAAACGTTACAATCATTTGTAGATAAATCTGATGGTATTTATCCTTATGAACTACTTACTAGCTTTCCGCCCCGCGGTTTCACCCGCGTACCCTTCTTTACCCCTTTAGGTGTTGAATTTCGAAAAATCCTTTCTTATTCCTCATCTACGTCTTAAAAACTATACCTACGACAAAGTTTTCTAGGTCCAAAGGTTTAGGTAGGCTAAGTAGTACGACAAACTTAAGGAGGAGATAGGTGAGCGGGTCACCTATACTAAATATTTGAAAATGACCTTAGTAAAAGCATCACCATTTAAATGTTACCTGCATTAGTACTTATACAGAATCGATTGTTTTTCGTAGCCACGCGGGTATCTATATTTAACATTTTCGACATAACTTGGGACTATAGACTTGTCCCGCCTCTCACCTGTTTGTTCCCAGCCTCTCGTGGCTCTAATGATCTCGTTGAGAGGTTTTAAATTATGTTCCTTAAAACAATCTAAAGTCGACACGTACACAACCGTGCGACTCGAGACGCCCCCTTAATGAATAAAATAACATGTCAAGATACAGTCTTCATCTTAAATTAATGAGGATTCACGGCGACATATTCAATTTTACACGTAACGAAGGCAAATAAACTTCGACTAGGTACGTACCATGGCATGAGTGAGAGACGCCAAACTTCTCCATTTATTAAACTCATGTTAAACACACTCGTTAATTAATATCAGTATGAATGGAAACCTAAAACTTGGTCCCGATTAGGAATTCTTCGAAACTCGTAACTACACAAATAAAATTACAAATCTCGGTGAAAGGTGCTGAACTAAGTAAGTTTTCTATCAGTTTGGAGGGATAACCTTCCCAAAGTTCGGTGAAAGTAAAACGGTCGAATAAATAAAATAAATCAAAGTGTGTTCATGTCCTTACATTTAAATAAAGTCCGTTCAGAGAAATTATGTGTGAATCACATTCAAATATTATGAGTACCTATGTAACGTTTTGATATTAATTTTGTTAATTAATTATAACGTGTGTCGTGTTTCAGTGTTTAGATCCAATTATTTTATTCAAAAGCCAGACTTTGAAGTCATTATAAAACCAGTTTATGACACTATGTATAGGTTTATATTACGAGTATATTTATACTATATAACATATATTAACAACAGGTAAGTAGGTACCTACAAACACATGTAAGAACAAAAATTATAGCATTTTTATTTGCACCTAAATGTACGGAGCTTTTTTACTGTACCTTGATTAATTTATTATCATATCTCACTCACTCACTGCAGTCCTCTTAGGTTAAGGTTTATTAGTCTCTCGACCTTACTTTTTATATCATGCTGTACTTACTACGTACTTGGTATTTATTTCTCACGGCTCGAATGCGGGCTTTGTATCAGTCGTATCAAAAATACGAACGCTGACGTCTTCGTCGTGTTTTTCCGCATTTTCGCTAGTATAATCCTTATAGGCGGATGTACCCGCGAGCGTCCAACACAAATAGATTCGTACATGTTTGTCTTGGCTCAGTTTAATTAATTTTACCTTCATACGCCGATACTGTTTGTCGGGCGCTCCTTAATTGAAAACGCTCTTACTGGAGTAAATGAAACGAAATCCTATTTGCTTCGAGTGATTGAAGCGAATTTATCTTTTAAGACTTTCAAATTTATCTTTAACCCGTTCCCGATGCTCGGCGTTAAATTATTTCAAAACGAATAACACGAAGAAGCGCAGGTAATTAAATTTTGATTGCTTTTGGTCGGATTGTTATTGCGATTTATTAATATTCAGGGCAGTTGTAAATAATGCCGGCTCGCCCGCGACGCTAATAGCAATTGCAATAATGACTCATTAAGTATTAAACGCGGCTATTAAACTGCTAATAGGTTCTCATCTCTGTTGTTGACCACACTTGGAGCAAATTAGCTCAACCACTATAAGTTTATGTAACTGATACCTAATCCATTACATACTACTTATTGAAAAAAGTTGTATCGAATGGATTTGGGAATATAAAATGGAATTTCTCTAATTGTTATATCCAATGTTAAGTAGGTACTTCATTATTATTTACATAGCATTTTACCCTTATCCAATTCCATACTCCCCTTAACCTAACGGATATCGTTGATTTTTTATCGGCATTTACAAATACTCATCGGAATTGTTGTAAACGTTATCTTATCTGGCCGTAACATTCACACGTTTTATTTGACTTATAAACCAATCAACATAACAACTTTAAGTCTTATTAATGACACGTTAAATCACTGTAGGTATATTGTTTTGATTTTTATTAAACATTAGGTACTTATATAATGTATTAGGGTTGCATTCAATGGAAAAACGGAACTCTTATCTTATCACTTTGTTGCCTCTGGTGTCTATGTTGTATTTGTGGTTTTACCACCTCCTTCCTACCAACCATAGATATAAGTACCTGTATAGATAGAATATGAATAGAGGAAGCCTGTTGCTTGAGCCCCGTGAAGTATTATTGACTTTTAGATATTGATAGAGATGTATCACACTTATTAATAAGTACTAATCGATTGATATACCTATATAGGTACCTATATACAATCGACACAAATATTTATTCGTATGGTTCTCAAACCCAAAATATATACCTAGATACTTATTGTTTTCCAAGTATAAAATGTAAATTTAATTAAAAAAGTATGTTTAAATATTATTCTAGGCAATGATAGTAAGTCCCGGTTATAGTTCCGGTACTTTCTTAAACAAGTCCAGTTCGCGCTTGACCATGATTTTTCTCATTTCAATTTCAGGAAAATTAATCTGTTCTATTTTCAGTCGCAAGGTAATTTTGAGATTTAGTAGGTAGTGCAATTGAATGAGTCGCCTCCGTAATAATAGTTAAACAATTTTGTGTTTTGGCACCTGATCTAAAAGCACTATCCTACACAATAAATAAGAAATCGTCTGTGTATGATTTTGTAGAACTTTGATACTCAGTCACGTGCCAAAGGATGAACAGAATAATATAAAACATGTCATAGATACTGCTTGACAAAGGCCTCCCCCAAGAATCTTCACGATGGCCGGTCTTGCGCTACTCGCATCCAGTGGCTTCTCGGGACCCTAACAAGATCGTCGGTCCACCTTGTGTGAGGCCTGCCCACGCTGCGTTTTCCAGTACGTGGTCGCCACTCGAGAACCTTTCTGCCATACTTAATATGCTGAAATAAAATAAAGAAATCTTCTGGAAAAACAAGAGACGCTTAAAAAAGCGGCAAAACTGCAGACTGTATTTTTATGATTCGGCTGTGGGACTTGTCATGAAATAGGTTCTCATTATTGTTTTCTAGATCCCCACCAATCCAATAATAACAAAAAGATATTGTGATCGCTCTTTCACCAAAAATGCCGACTTTCCATCTCATACAAATATTGCATTATTATATCTATTTCACGCAGCAATACTTACGCAAATGCGAATATTATATATCCCTCCTCTGAAGAGATTTATCTTCAATGTCGTTACTTTGCTTTATTATCCATTTATCAAAGCTTAACGAGCAATAATTGTGGCATTTTAACGGATTGAAGCTAGCTTGTTAAAATTGTTACCTCCAACTATGATCACTCAAAGTGGATGGCAGTAATTTTAATGTACATTTTGAACGTGCCTACCGAATGCGTAGATCGTTTAAAATATATGCTTCATGGCCTGTAGACGCGTGTCTAGATAGCTAAAAGATTTACTTTATATTAAACGATATGACTTCGACATTGAGATAGGATGCAATAAGCTTTTAAATAGAATAGTGCTCCATGCCTATATCCCGTAATCACAGAAATAGGTGGGCGGTGGGAGTATTAGCCGCAAAAAATCTGGTATAAATCTCTGCATTGCCCGATAGTTAGTGTGAAATAGTTGTTACTGTATTTACATGACATTACAATATTAATTGACTTGAATCGAGTATAAATTTGCTGTTTTTATTTAAATTAAGACATTCTTTGTATTGTTCCAGAATGTTCGGTTCAAGCGGCGCGTGCGCGGCTTGCGGGCAGGCAATCCCAGCTAGCGAGTTTGTGATGAGAACGAACGCACCACAGCAACCGCTCCACGTCTTCCACATAAAATGTTTCGCCTGTTCCAAATGCGGTTCACACCTTATGCAGGGTGATAGGTAACGTTTCATTTGTTAGTTTTTCCTTTGGTTAACCTACCTTAAATTTAATTCTCAAAGTATTAAAATTCTAAGTTATAAAGGGGTTTGTCCCATCTAATTGAAAAGCTTATGAGCCAGCCAATATTGAAGTTTCACTTAGTTATTAACTTTGCTTACGAAATATTGCTCTAAGAACGATGGGTTATTTAATTATTTTTCAAGGAGTGAGCACAAGTTATGAATTAGTAACAACATGGATCAATCACTAAACCGTAACTTTATTGTTTGAGCCACTGAAACTGCGCCAATATGACTCATTATGACACCAATCATATCTAGGTCATTGACTCATACTTGCACACTAACGGGGTATTCCGCAGTTGTACTTCAGGTGCCTTCTAGGATTGTAGAAGGTCGACGAGACATTGGCAATCCCTTTTTTATTTATTACATCAGAATTCTGAAATAAAAAAGACTATACCTTCAGGTACTACATGCTCGCGGGGTCACTAGTCTGCGAGCAGGACTGGCAAAAGCTGATGAAGAGTGCAAACGCGGCGACGGGTCCCGGTGCACCGGTGCGCAAGGGCAAAGTGGGTCGCCCTCGCCGGTCGCGTGAATGAGCACCTGCGCACGCGCAGCCCCACTCGCATCGAGACTATGAGGAGGTATGTATCAAACGACATTGTTTTATAAAACAGTAGAACGAGCAGTATCTGCTGCGTTTGTATATATGGGTGTACATTTTCCGATCGAACTTCTAATTGAAACATGAAAATGGAAATTTGGAAAAAAACGATTATTATTTATAAATATATGAAAAATATTTATTTATTATTAAATATTTTAAATGTAATATTTAAAATTTTATTACATTGACTGTTCATTACATTCCAAAAATCCTGATGTAAATCTTGATTACGATTAATCGACTAAAGAATCTGATTGTGATTATGAATCGATTTCCAAACATAATAAAGCTCCGTAACGAAGGTTCGAGTGACGTGGGCGGGATCACGGCTGACCTTTGCCGACATTTTTAACACTCCCATGTCGTGACTGCGCCTTGATTAATTAACTTATTTCCTAACCCTTAATTAATTACCAACGTTAATTATCAACTACCAGCCACGGAGTTCGTGTAATGATTGACATTTCGTATACATTGCCAAACGTTTGTAGTTATCTAACAACACCGAGGCATAGATGTTTCGACAATGCCTGAGATTTTGAAATTAGAATTTGAATACAATAGTATAGCTATATGTACAGTATGGTGTGACATACTTTTACAAACACCATATACTCGTATATTACTGCGGTCATTTGGTTTCCGCTCAATTAATTAACAGGAAAACAACGAATAACGCATTATTATATCTCACATTAAATGCCTCTGTAAAATATAACAAAGACTACGCGACTACTAACACGTTACCAACTTAACGTTATCGAATAAGTTCCTTGCAAAAAACTAGACTGACATACATTTTAGGAGCCAGGATGATAAATGGTAACTTTCATTTGGCTACGGCTTAATGAACTATACTCATTTTCTGTGTAGAACAGCGTAATTCGCCATTGTCGACTAGGTTAGTACGACACAGTGATAAAAGTAACACAGCTCGTAAAACATGCGGCACGTCTGCCAAACGTGTGTACCAATATGTAACTTTATCGCTAGTGGACTCAACTAAACCCTACCTACTTTTATATAATTGAATATTATTTTACGATCTACTTATAGCAGGTAACTGGATTTTTTCTCGATAAATATAGTAACATCATAATGCAAAAATATCTGAAGATAATTTACTAAAATTAAACTAAACTACTTATTTATAAAAAAAAAACCCCCAAACCGCTGCCTAGCGGAACCGTCCCGAGAAGGCTGTAAGAAACTTCATACCAGTCCTTATCTCACGAGAAGCCTCTGCGAGTTGATAAGTCCTCTTCAAACGATCGTTGAGACTCTGGTCCCCAAGGCCCCAGGGTTTCATCCCGAAAATATGTTAGTGCTCTTTAAACTAGCATACTTACTTACGCTTGACGCTGTTGTGAAGCACAGGTAGCTACAATCATGACAAATACAAACAAATAAATATTATAGGGTATTCTTCACACGACTATCTGATCCCAAACTAAGCAGAGCTTGTAATAAGCAAACAAAACATCTGATGTAGTACAGATTAAACTTTTAAATAAATATTTAAAGATGGGGTGCGCACCCCACTCTTTTTCCTTATTCCTTACAGTGCTAGTGTACCTCCTTTCGCTAGTGTTGTAGTGCTGTCGATATGTATGTATATATGTCGATAAGACTTAAATAGATAATAACAACCACACTAAGTACACAGATATAAGTATTCATCCTCTTTTCCAGAAAAAAGGGACTATTGTAAAGAAAAACCGGGGAGTTTGTTTCGTTGTTTCTTCTCCTGACAGGGCTTTATTTGGAAATGGTGGTAACAATAGCATTAAAAAATAGCAATAAGATAACGTTCAATAATGTCCCAAAATTGAATAAAACATTTTGATTTATTAATTTCATGCCTGTCCTGAATGGAAATAGAATCCACGATCTGTGCCGTGATGTGTAGAGTATTATATTTTCGTATTGTTTAATATAATCCTCTTCCGGTTCTAAAAAATATCAATAGTGAAGTTGTTTTCTCACCGTTAAAAATGTTTAAGACAAAGCATTTTGTTTTTTAAAGAAAAACATTTCACGTTTGTAGTGAACGTCCACGGGCTGCAAGTCCTCTCAGGCAGGTTAAAAATTCACGAATCATAAGCGAAACAGTGGGATGAAGGCGAAAGCTACCTCTCACAAACCATTTGCACTCACGACACGAGCCACTCAGCTAACGGCAGAATTAGATAACAGAACGATAATTTGATGGCTGTTTATTCTACGCTACGACATCATTTGTGTATTGGTAATGTTTTAATTACTTAGTATATGCCTAAGTTAACGAAAACTTATATTAGCAAAGTTAGTGAAATTAAATATAGGATAGTTAATTAGCTTCTTCGAACACCTCATCGAATCGCTTCATTAGAATATTATGCATATAAAAAAGCTAATAAAAGTCCAGAATTTATTACCATACACTGATGCACCTCACGTGCGACTAATTAATTGCGTATGTGTATGTACCGATGGATATCTAAATGGAATTTTCAAGTTAATTGTATCCATAAAAGGTGGAGCTTAAAAAAATAATTGAATTATGAGATGTGCGAAATAACGCAAAGAGAAGTAGCAAAGAAACACAATTAAGTCGTTCAATGAACACAGTGCAAAGACTAGCTTTGTTTATGAGGGAAGCACTCGGTCGGAAAACACCAGCCAACTTCGGACACCACAATATCATAATATAACCATACCTACTACGGTTTAGTGAATCCTCTTTTCAGTCTCAGAAAACACGTAAACAGTGTTGATGATATTCATTTAGCGCTTTAAAGCGTTCTAATTGCTGTACTTGTTGGATAACAGGATAGTTCATAGAGTTAATTATCTCGCAGGGGACACTGAGGGAGTAGCATCAGACGTCCAACGTCCGAGTGCCCGCGGGCGCCTTCCCTCACAGGCACACCCAGCGCATTGCTTACGGCGCTCTCACAAAATGCACTGCTAACCAATTCCAAAGTTAAAGCACTCTCAAACTTATTTCGGCAACTCATAAAACTATGGTCCAGTGTTGCTAATGAGCTAACTGTTCTCAACAAGTAAACAACAGCCTCTGATGCTGTTACAGCGGCCTCATCAATGAAACGCATTTTAATAGTTGCATTGTAAGTTAAAAGCGAGTCTCAATTACAGCTGCCACCCCTTTAATAAAACTACACAGGTAATAACAAAGAGGCGGTAGTTTGATATTACTGTGCGGACTACTGCGGACGTGGTCAAAGGCGCGATGTTAATTGGAAAACACCTGAAAATGACAGCGCCTTTATGGTCGGTATGTTTGGCGTAAAAATCAAGTCCCGGTGCTGAAACGCCCTTCCCGTTAGCTCAAAGACTTGACCGTTCACCCGGCGGCTTTGTAACACGATTACACCGACTTGTCGAAAGTTAATTAAATAACGTTTTTCCAAATTACCTGGCGGGCTCGACATCAAAGTGCCCTCGCACTCGCTTTTGGAATCTTTCCACAAAGGGTCTGGCTCCGGGCTAGGTCCAGCTACTGCCTCTGATCTCAATCCTCTAATGGAGTGCGCTGGACAGGTGAGATCTTCAACTCTTTGTCCAATCTATGAACGAGACAGCTTTGAACTAAATAAATGAACATTAATCTTCATAGATAATTCAGATACAACAATCAAATTGACGTTTTGATCGATCCTTGATAATTCTTTGTCTATCTAATTCAATCGGCCTCAAAGCGGTCGCGGCACGCGAGCCGAGGGGTCGTTTACACTAGCCTGCACGACATCTAGTCAAGAGTATTAATAATACTATATCCGTTTCAAATACCTTGAACAAACATCGAAATCCATGACTAAAGTGATCATATTTAAGAGTAAATTACCTCATTTGCAACTGAGAAACAAGGTTGTTACGGTAGTTCCTTTTTTAATTCAGAGGTAGTGTAATCGAAACTAATGGCGCCCTTCGTGAGAGCGGCACGGACATCGAACCCGCTACCGTTGCGTGCAGCAACCAATCAGCTGCTCTCACCTCTAATCACTCCCACACTAATTACCCGCTTCAAGCGTCAATATAAAAAGTGAACTATTTAACTCGAAACTAAGCTTGTAATAAGACTTGTACAATGTTATTGAGATGTCTAGTTTGTTTTTTCTGAATATTAAAAGCTTATATTTCAATACATACCGATATTTGACGCAGGTTAAACAATATTAATTAATACTAAAATTATATTTTTGGTTTCTGCGGTAATAAAAGTGATTACTATTTCTAAGTAGATTAGATTATATAATATACATTTATTTTAATGTGTATAAATATTTGACAAACATTTTAAACCTTAATCGTGTGTAAATAAACGTTTCTTTTATCTTTGAGTATTTAACCAGCCCTTTTACTTCCTATATGTATAATGTAAACTACAGAATAATATGCACTCAAGCAAAGAAGTTGCATTTATGCCCGAAATTGCATAAAACCTAGGTATTATTAATTATATAATAATAACTCACTAGGGGTAAGCTGCTATACGTTAGTTAGAGTGCCTAAAGATGAAGTCGTTAAATAATTAAAAAGAAAAGTTCAATTATTTTAATTTCTATTTTAAAAAACCCTCAATATTCAAGTTTAATTGTTAATTTTTTTTATCTATAAGTGGTGTAGGTTTTTCTTATTATTAATTATTATTATTATCTACTCTAATTATGTTCATAATGTCAATATAGCTTATGCACAAATGAATAGCGTGCCTATTAGCTGGCGGATAGAAAGCGAGCCTAGTTCTAAGCAACTTGCCCAAGAGGCTTCTAGTGACAATTTTAAAATATAAATAAACCAACAAGACAGAGCCTAGATTTATTTCGGCCATTAATGCTATAACAATAAATACGAGAGTTTGTAACGCCAATTATATTCTCTTAACAAGTGTAACGTCATTAAAATCTATAACCCTAATTATTTCTTGATGTGCATTCGCTACACACAGTAATTGCTATATTAACGATTGCCAATTAAAAACACTATTTATTTGTGTCTACGGAAAGCCTTGAGAGCAACCTCTGACTAACTGTACTCATATCTTTATATATAGTATAGTAGATTTGTATGTCTGATTATAGTTAGATCATTATTCATAATTCTTATGTTCAACTTCTGCAAAACCGGTCGAGTGAGAATCCGACTCTGTGAGCTTTGCATAGGTTCGAGATTTCGATGATTTCATGCGATTATTTTTCCAAAACTGAATATCCCAGGATTGTTATTAACAAAAATTAAGATGTAGTGAACAATGTAAATAAATAAATATCCAGGGACATTCCTGATCCCAAACGAAGCAAAGCTTCTACTATGTATACCAGATTAACATTACATAAAATTATTTTTAAAAATAAAAAACAAAAACCGACTTCAAAACTGTAACCTATACCTATGTACAAACATAAACTAAAAAGTAAAGAATAATATTTTAATTTCAAAGCAAGAGCTTTAAAGGACAATCAACAAAATTATTGATATTTATATATCTATTTAATATTTATAAACAGCTATTTTTGGAGTCGGTGCCAGTCAAGAAGAAGTTTGAAGACAGTTTTGAACTGGACACGAAGTGTTCATACGAGAAAACGTCTTACGACACCTCTCCTTACGGTGATGTTCCTTAGGTCTGCGCCGTCGCTCCCCTACTTTTCGAAAGTTTGTTACAACGGCAGAATTAAACTGTCCTTCTTGGCTGGCACCGACTCCAAAAAGAACTGTTTATAAATATTAAATAGATATATAAATATCAATAATTTTGTTGATTGTCTTTTAAAGCTCTTGCTTTGAAATTAAAATATTATTCTTTACTTTTTAGTTTATGTTTGTACATAGGTATAGGTTACAGTTTTGAAGTCGGTTTTTGTTTTTTATTTTTAAAAATAATTTTATTTTTTAATTTTTAAAGTTTATTCCTTATTATATGTTGTCCTAGGCAAAACTAGTTTGTCCTGAAATCGGGTCTGGCCGGTAAAATATAATATATAACTAGCGGGCCCGGCAGACGTCGTCCTGCCCTGAAATTAAAACAAATCTTGGAACTCGATTCCAGCGCCACCTACCGGGTCCAATTGTATTTTAAAACCATCGAAGAACCCATTGAAGTATACACACGAAATTTCATCCAAATCCAAAAAGTCATGCTCAACGACTCAGTTTGATTCACTAAGGTTTATCAAACGAGATATATTTATTTTCGTTTTTGTTGATTTTCTCAAAAAGTGCTTAATCAATTTCGACAAAATTAAAACGGGACCACCTCTGAAGTATGATCTACCAAACAAAAAAAGAATCATCAAAATCTATTCATAATTGGCAGAGAAATCGAGTAACAAACATACAAAAAAACAAACAGACGAATTGAGAACCTCCTCCTTTTTTTTGAAGTCGGTTAAAAAATACATACCTACTTAAATAGATAATTACACCCAGACTCAGGACAATCAGACGTGTTCATGCACACATATGCCTATCCTGGGTGGGAATCAAACCCATGACCTGTGCTGTGACAGCTAGTTCTTACCAACCACGCCAGTACCGACAACAACAATATGAAACAACTATGGCGTATAATGTAGGCAATTAGAAAATTATTTTTAAAAATAAAAAACAAAAACCGACTTCAAAACTGTAACCTATACCTATGTACAAACATAAACTAAAAAGTAAAGAATAATATTTTAATTTCAAAGCAAGAGCCTTAAAGGACAATCAAAAAAATTATTGATATTTATATATCTATTTAATATTTATAAACAGTTCTTTTTGGAGTCGGTGCCAGCCAAGAAGAAGGACAGTTTTGAACTGGACACGAAGTGTTCATACGAGAAAACGTCTTACGACACCTCTCCTTACGGTAATGTTCCTTAGGTCTGCGCCGTCGCTCCCCTACTTTTCGAAAGTTTGTTACAAAGGCAGAATTAAACTGTCCTTCTTGGCTGGCACCGACTCCAAAAAGAACTGTTTATAAATATTAAATAGATATATAAATATCAATAATTTTGTTGATTGTCCTTTAAGGCTCTTGCTTTGAAATTAAAATATTATTCTTTACTTTTTAGTTTATGTTTGTACATAGGTATAGGTTACAGTTTTGAAGTCGGTTTTTGTTTTTTATTTTTAAAAATAATTTTATTTTTTAATTTTTAAAGTTTATTCCTTATTATATGTTATCCTAGGCAAAACTAGTTTGTCCTGAAATCGGGTCTGGCCGGTAAAATATAATATATAACTAGCGGGCCCGGCAGACGTCGTCCTGCCCTGAAATTAAAACAAATCTTGGAACTCTATTCCAGCGCCACCTACCGGGTCCAATTGTATTTTAAAACCATCGAAGAACCCATTGAAGTATACACACGAAATTTCATCCAAATCCAAAAAGTCACGCTCAACGACTCAGTTTGATTCACTAAGGTTTATCAAACGAGATAGAATTTTTTTCGTTTTTGTTGATTTTCTCAAAAAGTGCTTAATCAATTTCGACAAAATTTAAATGGGACCACCTCTGAAGTAAGATCTACCAAACAAAAAAAGAAAAATCAAAATCTATTCATAATTGGCAGAGAAATCGAGTAACAAACATACAAAAAAAAAACAAAAAAAAAAAAAAAAAAAACATACAGACGAATTGAGAACCTCCTCCTTTTTTTTGAAGTCGGTTAAAAATAATTGGCCTCCTACCCTACTCGTTAGTTAGGAACAGAGCCTGAGTGGAGGTCGCAACTCGCAAATCATAACCAGTGCGTAAAATCAGCTTAGAAAGTATAACCAGCAATATTGCCCTAATATTTTTTAGCTTCTATTATTCAAGAAATATTAGGACTTCAAATCAGTAATTGGTAATATAAAATGTATTTAAAATATTATTTTGATAATACTCTGTGCGTGAATAGACCCGGTATATTACTTGAAATATGAATTTAGTTAGCGAAAGTTTAAAAGTAGGACGTCAAATGAGTTTCGGCACAATGACAAGTACCATAGACACAATAAGAAATAGTAGTACTAGGTAGCACAGTTTGGTCTGAAATTTCTCTTTATATCTTATAAAGTTACAAGTAAAACCAAGTTCAAATTACTTTAGTGGTTCTAACTTACTTTCACTTAAGGAACAGTAATAAAAAAATATTGCAGCAATTACGCACAAGGCAATCCGCTTCCACACAAAGTACGTTAAGAAATTAGTGTTTAATTTATTCATTGGACCGGCTTCGTGTCGTTTAGTTATTACAAAGGTAGTTAATATCTCAGGAGGCTTAGAAATTAATCACATCGTGACACTAAGGCTTAACGTACACTTCAATACTATACGATTATGGATAATCCTGTAAAAACTACAGCAATATTTAATATTTACTGTATCAATTTTACGCGGAGTATCGCTATTGTCGTCACGATCCGATCGCATTATTGACTGTAGTTGCATAGTAAGCGTTCCTCCTTAATGAAGACGCGTATCTCGAACTGTGGGTGGCTACGAACTACAAATTATTTCTCCATCATCAATATTAAATCTTTATTTCCTTTACAAATACATGACGTAAGTAGCTTTAAAGTACTTAATATAAAACTCGTTACGCGAGAACATAGCTAACGGAGAATAGTTCTTTAATAATTCAATACACTTATTACTTAATAATGCAGTATGAATAATATGCTTACGTGCTATTTTTAATAAGCGTGGTATCGTAAAAGAAAACTTTAATTAACGTGACTCGTTCACATGTGGGGACAATTTACGTCTCTGCCTCTAATTTAAAATTAATACAGTCGGGCTGGTGGAAAATTTGAAAAGTTTGAACGACGTCGCCGGGCCTTCGCTCCGCCGATTGCATTTTTATACGAGTAAGACAACCTCTTAGCTTATTAGGGAAGCCAGTTATTAGAGGTCCGTGGGATTTCTCTGTGGACGCGCCACGTAACCTCGAAACGACTCCGCCCCACTTAATCAGTTAAATGGATACGTTGTTTTCCGTTTCTCTATTTTTATTGATCTTACAAGTACAATAAACCTAGTTTACTTAAGTCAAAGCGGCGCACAGTGGCTATTCAAATCCGCTAAATTGAAACAGAGCTTTCTGCCATTTAATTCGGGATCGGGGGCGCAATTTGGGCCAGCGGCGGTGATGCACTTATGCACCGGCACATTTCCCACAGCCCGGTGCTCCGGCTTCGCATCCGCACGCGACAAAGGACATCCGCCCACAATAGCTCCATTAAAATAATGCAAGTAAATGAGGATTTGCGGAGACGAGTCCACCGAATCCGCTCGCGTCCGCTCGGCTCCGCTCACAATGCGCGGGAAGGCCTCTCAGCTGCGACGACGCTTAAAACACTATACACGAACATGTTTCATTAGCTAAGTGGGAGGCTTTTGGTAGCTGAATCTGTGTAATGCAGCCAGCTAGACGCAGCGTCGCTTTTACTTAAACGCCGTAATTAAAACGTCCCCTCCCCCGCTAAGGGCGTAGTTTTAAACTCGGTTCAACTAGTTTCGAGTGGCTAATTTAGTTTTAGTGTTACTTCGTGTTTGAGATACTAATTTCAAAACTTCTTTGTACAATTGGTAAAAAATATTATAATCAAAACATGAGCTACTCTTTCAAATACCTAAGAATTGTTCTTAAATTAGTGAAACATGAACGTATTGGTTTGAATATGAACTAATATCTATGTAGGTATCTAAATGGTGATACAGTGCACTCAACGCTGCATGTTTGCGTTCCTGTAGGCAAGCAAGGGTAGGGGCTTCGTGGCGCGCATTTAATAACTTTATTGATAGCTAACGAGTAAAATTGATCGGCATTAACGATCTTAATCGAATCGCGGCTGGCATCGATTCACTGCGTGTCGATGCCCCGATCTCGAGTTAATTTAATTGAAACCGAGTTGAGTAATTAATTAGTGGCGAATGAGAGCTCTCAGGCGGATGAGCGTGCCCCTACCACTGATGTTTACACCGTTCATACATATTGAGTGAGTTACGTACGACCGTGTGAGGTGACAGTATACTTATTTCTAAGTATTGAATATTATTTTCAAGCTAAATTTAAGACATGTTATGTTCTCTAGGCTTTGTGTGATTAGCACCGTCGACAACACTTACCAGGGTAATATTAGGGTACAGCACAAGCCTATACACATAAAAAAAACTTTTCTAAGAGGTAATTTAAAAATTATGCTACTCTACTCGTACATAAGACAATAAATTAGGAATTTATTAACATCGAGCCATAAACTAAATAATTGCCAAAGTAATTGCGCTGACATAAAACTTAACGCTTGTCTTATACATAAAGAGAGCAGATACTATACTACTCACACTTGATTGATTTAGCTGAGAGCACGGCGCGGCGCCGGCGACGCAAAGGTTAATACCATTTAATCCCGCTAAAACGTTAGGCGATCCGTCATAATGAATATTTATCCTCAACAGTCGGCGCATACTTTTATGACGAATACATATTTTAGTAGCTACGTAATTCCACTGATTACTTTCTTTAATTTTTCTGAAACCTTATGCAGCCTGTGTAGATAGATAAGTGTATTAAAGCTTCGGGAAAAGTAAACATTAAACGAATGAAAAAGAATAATATTTTTTTTTACTTATACGTTTTGTGTAAAAAACACAGTTTTTGTATATTATTTTTGGCTATCAATTCACTTATAGAAATTAAAGCTAAAATAACTATCTTAGTATAAATTAATTAATGAAAATCTAATGCAAAATCAATCCATGTATCTTATTTTTACCCACGACGGAACGGAGACGGTATATGCATTTGGGGTGAGAGGATGTTTGTTTGTTTGTGCAAATCAATGATGCCATTTAACTCCAAAACTACTAGTCCGATTTTGATGCGGTTTTTTTAGGTTAAGTATGGGCATAAATTGTTAACCTCTTTTCAAATCTGTTAATATTATACCAAAACTTTTTGGAATATAAGTAATTTCAAAAACATCAATAAGTATGTCGTTTTTTTTTACATTGAACGTACCCCAGTCCATTAGTCATATGAAACATGTGCCAATACAAATGATATGGAGGTTTATGAATGACAGACGGTTACGGGGTACGGGGTGGGGAGTGCCATGGTGCGGGAGTGCGGGAGTGCCCTGAGGAGGGAAGGAAACACTAATGGATTACATTCGCGCGAGTGAATTAGGATATTGTCGTGCGATCTGTTCCGGTGCACTCCTTTATGATGCTGCCTTTCACGCTGCCACATGCACTTCGTACTTGATTGCACAGATTAAATATTGATACTGCAATAGCATTAGATACTGGTCGTTAATAGAATTATTTATCGATAAATTTAATGGATAAAATGAAAGGGCCTCAATTTCAACAATATTTATCTATAGATAGAGTATTTTGAGTTTTGTCTCATGCAATTAACCTGTAGGTATGCGTGGTGCAACTATAATTATAGTGATTGCAAAATGTTTTGAGTAATGCAATTTACTTAATTTTATTTGCTCCATAAAGAAGTTTTTTAATATTTTTTGTTTTGCCAACAAGTACACTTACTGTAAAAATTTTGTAAAGTTCCATTTTTGGATTCAAAATAAAATTAACCAACAATATGTTGATAACAAAACCTGCACGTTTACAACATGTTCATTAAACATAGTTTGCATAAGCACACTATAAATTTAATGCAATCGGATACATTTCAACCGGTTTTTATTGGGCCGTCAAAGGTTGAGCTTTCACTTTAAATGCACTTTTATCTTTCGTTGAAGTTTAATTTATGTACGAACATGTTTAATTGACACCGATAACTGAATGGCACAGAGCTTATAGCATTAAGACAGATTTAATTGGATTGTAACCTGAAGTTCATTTAAAATAAGAATAAACATTGAAATGTAAATTAATAAATTCATAATTTGAGTCCTGGAATCGAACATATACCGCAACCGTAGCTTATGGTGTTTACTTCTTGTAACCTGCAAAATATAAATTTCACAGCAATTTTAAACTCCAGGTATTATATTATTATAGCAATCATCATAAGGTCTTAAAACCTGGTTCGATACCCGATATATGTATATCATTATAGAGCAAAGAAATATAAGATGACTAGGAAGTCATATTGATACTTTAATATGTATAAAGATAGATAGAAAGCTTTTCCGCACACTTCATCTCATTTCCCGATTATTGATCTTACTATCGGCGTTATGTTTGAACTTCAATTCACACATCCTCTCATACACACTTAGTTTTCATTTGTGTAAAGAAAGAGAAGAAAGACCCTGTAGCGCACGTGACGTAGAAACTCAGCCAGTGTTGGCTGGCAGTGGCAGTGGCAGTGCCAAACTGTAGCCTTCTCGCTACAAGGGTTTCAACTTATCAATTACACCGTTCGCTACTTACCGCGCGGTAAGGGCAAATTGATTTAATGTAACCAGAGTGCTTTGACGAATATTATTAACGTCTTTTTCACCCTCCTTTGTGGAGGCAGTAATGCGCGCTTTGTTCTTTCACGCGGTTTTGTATAACATCGAATCACACTTATCTAAATTTCGAGAAAGGGTTGAGATGGAAGGACTCTATGTCTTCATTACCACCCGTAACCTTCGAAGTGCAAAAAAATTAATTGACCAACTGTATTGACTAGTAAGGAGGCATCATCATTGATTTTGTTGTTCTGAATTTATTTTCATTTGTCGCAAAAATCTTTTGACATAATTAGCAACATAAAAGTACTTGACAAGAGTCAGTTCTGTTCAATAAAATAGCACGCTCCACCCGCAAAAATATCTGAAGACATAAGTGCAGAAACAGTGGTGTAATTGACGGGGCATCGTAAATCCGTCGCGTTAGCACTTCCCTGGATGTCGTGCTCATGATGCAGATCCGTGGCGTGCGAATGGCTCGCCGATATAATCGCCCGTCGGCCGTACGTACGTTAATAAATACGTCGCGTACAAGTCCTCTCATTAGAGCGCCATAACTCCTCATTAGTGGGCATGCTAATTAATGTGACGTTTACGAGGACCGCCGCTCGTAACTCACTCTCCGGCGCTCGTCGCCCGATACGACGGGCTACTCATATATCGACCATTCTTTCTTTTCTTTATCTCTCTTTTATATCGACAGGTTCACACATTTTATATTTAATGAAGAATTCATATAATTCGATAAATGTCGTTGAATGAAATTAATTTGGTATTAATAATTAACGTCTGCAGGAACGAGATTCGGAAATGGGTGAATCGCGAAATAGCATACATAACATCAGGTACTTATATCTGACTACATACCTAACGATGAAAGGTATATTATTTTAAAATGTTTATTGAATTTTTCCAGACATTTAGTATGCATGTGTGGGCATAGTTAATATTATTACATTCTGGATAATTATTTACTTACCGTACTTGTCATCTTTTGCATACAATTTGCATAATATGACACTGAATACTTGCACAATAATATTGTGGATTCAGCGATAAGGTAAATGAGATTAAAATCGTTTAGTATTCTAACTTTTATAATGTCAAGCCGCGCATTAAGCTGCATTGCAGCAAAGTTTACTAGCCGATGTGGTTTACGTTCAGCTTTTATTATCATCGGGTAATATTATAAACGCGAAGCGGCCATATCACACCGGCTCCATCGGGATCACCGCCGCGCGCCGTAATTAAAGCTTTAGGGCGAAAGTTGATCGTGAAGATTGTAATCGCGAGCATAATTTTAAATCAAATTAACACTTCAACTTTAAACCGAGGTCATTAATGCCATTACAGCGAAACAATATGGAGTCGTGACCGCAACGGCCAATATCTAAATAATAAATAAATAGGCGCGTGTTTATCGCGGCATCGCATCTCTGCGTTAATGTTCGACGTTGGACTTTTATAATTAACAATAAATTCGGTATGTTTTTTGTGGAACGGCATCGGGTCGAGGGCTGGTTGTTACATCGATATTTCCCACCACAGTCGATACCGATCTTAATAACACATGCAGCGTAATAGAGACAGCCCGAGCTCGCTCGCGCCCGCTCCGGTGGTCTCTATCACCTATTCGCGCATCATTATTATTTTATACCCACTCGTATTGAGTGAGCGCTCTCAAAATAGAATACTCGGAAATAATTAGCTCATTCTTTCTCCTCCAGCGCTCGTAACATAACTCGTGATTCCTTGAATTTCGTTCAAAAACACCAAAATACTGCACGGGCCCACTCGAGGCCCGGCTCCGTTATCTCGTTATCCTAATGAAGTCTACGCTAATGACGAGTAGGTAAATAATAGGGCGGCTAATGGGGGCTTTATCATTCTCGAGTGCGCTCCAGGTAAGGGCCAATTAGAGAGGCCGACATCGGTCCATATTGTTCGGCGCAGTGCTCGCTTCGATTACGATTATTTCCGATCGACTCTCAGCACTGATAAATTGGACAAACTATTGCGAAATGACGTCCGCGGTTTGCGGCACCAACATTAATTTCCTGTTAAATTGTGGCATTCATGTGTGCCATAAAGTGGCTTTAGGTTTGTTTTACCGACGTAATTGCATTGCTTTGTAATTGATATAAATGTTGTTCCTTGTCTCAGCTATATTTTTCATATTTAGTTTTAAAATATGAAGGTATCAGAAAAAGTTTTAATATTTCTTGCAGACTGATCCTAAAAAGTTTTTTGCATTGGGTCCCCCGAGTAAGTTGAGGGAATTTTATGATGACCGTACCAAGATCGATATGGATCTGATCGAATCGATATGAATATGGGAACGAACTAGATTAGTCCTTGGAATCAAGCTGGTACGACTTTTCTCGAGATGAGTGGTATTCGATACAGCCATTATTGAAGAATTCCATTCATTCTTTTATTGATAAGCCATTAATTGCGTAATCTATTTTAATATGTTTATTAAATTACTGAATCTGGCGGACAGGTAAACTAATAGTAAGCAACAGGTATAGTAGGCTGGCAAGTTGGCAGGTTAGCAACTGAGATTATTTCAAATCTTTTCACTACTACTAATACTATTCACTAACTGTGGTATAATTAAACAACAGTAACTGAATACTTCGACGGCCAATTGAGAGTCTGAAAGGGAGAACTTCTCGATACAATGAGGCTATTGCTTGCACTAACAACTCAACTGTGAAGAGCTTATTATTAAACATAAATATAAAATTTATGAAATAATGCGGACAGAAATAGTGTAGTGTGGTATAGCGAAGCGTACGGGTTGGAAGCAGGCGTCTTCAATCCCCGGGCTACTGTGAAACTTCCCGCCGCTGTTTTTTATTGCGCAGAATTTAAATGCATTTTTGATGTTACGAGATGACACGCGGCGGACGTCCGCCCGCCCGCCTCTCACCCGCGCCCTATAATTTCCCAACTTGAAACTTCACTACGGTATTAAGCCTTGATTGCTTCAAGAAAGTTGGAACATTTTGCCGTATTCTTCGCACTCCCAGTAGATGCTGCGGCGCTAGCGCAGACGTTTATTGCTAACAGTGATTTGAATTAATTCAAGATTATTTTGAAGGAAAAGTTGGAAACGGTTTCATTTTACTTAACTGTACATCTATTTTATACAGAACTTAGCGCTCGCTGCGAAAACACTATCACCTATTATCTACTTCTACCTTTATATGACAAATTAAGGACACGATATCAATTAATTTGGGATAGCCCACCTCCAATATTGCGATCAAAAGGGATACCGTGTATTTGAATCCTCTATTACGGTTTTCAATTAAGTAGTTGGGACTTAGTTTGGACCACATGAGAAGCGTACACGACAATACATTTAGCGCGGTCGACGCGGAGACCGACGACGCGCGACGGCGCGCGCGGGGCCCGCGGCCCGGCCAGGTGCCACGCCGCTCGCGGGCCGCGGATTGACTTCCCTTTCATAGTTTTTAGCGCTTGCTAAAAGGATTGCCGTGTTCGTATCGATACTTGAGAGTGAAGGAAAGTTCTCGTTTGGAAACGTTCCGCTTTTTAGAAAGTAATTTGATTGCACTTTCCTGCGAATATGGTATTCAATAATAGATCGAAAGCTGATTATAACGAGAACCATTACTATGATTTTGAATGATGATTCATGAGTGTCCATGTGTGATATATCAATGCGTGGTTGGGGTTGGGAGTGAGCTACGTCCGAGTGGGATCCCGCGGGCACATTAATTAGCGCTACAAGGAAAGGGGTGGGGGCTCATGAAAGTTTACCATTTAATTAGAAGGAGCTACCGCCCTTACCTTTTGTCGTGATACCAAGAGCACAAGTTACAGTTTCTCATTAGAAATGTTCAAAGTTGCTTTCTACTTATTTTCAATAGCTTATAAAAGTGGGCATATAGGATTTATAACTTAATTACTGAATACTTGAATAGGTATACAAAAATCACACACATATTTCACTCATAGTTATATAATAGATACCAATAAAATTTTGTGTGGCTGATAATAAAGGGCCTGTCGTAGGTTGCACCACAACGCGCGTCTCCAATTAGGCTAATGGACACCGACCTGCATTCATACTCGAAATCCTCCACACCAAGCTGCAGCTAATTTTCGCCTTAAACGGCACGTTGCGCGCAGCTCGACGGTTTACACGCGGCGGTTCTAGATTTTGACAGCAATTTATGTCGGAAAATCTTTTAACCAAAGTTTTCTTCTATCTTGGATGGTTTTTAAGCATTACTTAGGTATTTAAAATTTTCTCGTTATTCTTTTGTCTAGATTAATTTAACTTTTTTGCCGTCGTGTCTGCGTTCTATAGTCTTTGAGGATGTACCTTTATATGAATATATTTTTACTATCATATTTTTAGCATTTCCATTTTTTTTTTCACAAGTTGCTATAACTACGAACGGACGGTTAAAGTCCGAGTTTCGCATTTAAGTAATATTGCTGAATGCTGATATTTGATATTTAGTGTAATGAAAATACTACGTGCGAGGGTTTCACCAGCTTTTCCCGTCACGGTACACGCCCGTCTGCCTGCATCCACCTCGGTATGCATCGCGACTCATTACTCCACTAATGGAGGCTGTAATGAACCAATCTAACAGATTGCTCTCAAATCTTCACCCAGCAGCAGCACCGCTGATTTGAAAGCTCCGCAGTGCCCTGAACTTCGCACAACACTATCATTTAAATTAAATATTCTACTTACACTCCCAAAAGGGGTTGAAGTGACTCGAAATGTTGTAACTACATAAACATTAACGTCGCAATTAAAATTATATTTGTTGAATTCATCGCGCGGAACTTAATTAAGCTCAGCCACAGCCTAAATACGTCCAATGATCCGCGTTAATTTAGCACCAAATTAAATTTGTTTGACGGCTCGACACGCGGATGGCGGGTACTTACTAATCGCCAAGGTTAAGTCGCGACTTCCTGCGAACTTGTTCACAACTCCAATTTGTAGCTCCGTTTGTGCGACTAGGGAAGTTATATTAAAAGGTCCACAGTAATTTTCTTGACAAACACAATGAATAATGAATGGAGCAATATAAAATTCGGATTGAGGAGGGCGCCTCGTCACGTGTCCCGCCCGACGTGTTTGTCTCTCTTAATACTGTGTGTTTTTGCTAATTGAGTCCCGCTTCGGCATCACCTGAGCGTTCATAGGTAAATTCCGCCAAGAGCTCGCTTCCTTTATCTATTATTCATTCAGAAAGACTAATTAAAACGAGCAGAGACGCTCTAAAAGATCCGCAACGACTCAAACGTATAATGTTACTCTCCTTACTTTTCCTTACGTAACGTCGTGCAAATTCAATCAAGTCTAAATTCAACATAAGGCGCAAGATTTATGATCGACACAAATCGAATTCGCTAACAAACAATATCGTATTGGGAGCGGTACGTAGGAGTAGGAGTAGGAGTAGGATACGATACGATACGATACGAGTATATCAATATTGCAGGCGCTATTAATACGTCCGTCTCATGAGCGGGCGGGGTAGCCCCCGAGTCCCCGCGCCCCCGCGCCCGAGCGCCCCGTCCTGCCCCCTTAGTCGCCGCTCTTAATTGAATGAGGAGCGGGAATTGTTTCCCAAAATGAAACAATTAATTGTGCAACGGCTATTCCGCCTTACATGGATAATACGTTCGTTTATGGGCTCCTAACGCGGCTGCACAGCGTCCTTTATTGGACCGACTCTAGGAATTTGTGTTCATTGGCGCTTGTATCCAAAATTTAATTGAGAATTTATAAGGACATCTCTTTGTTGTCACGGAAGTGGGAGAGTTTTTGCAGCTGGCTCCATTGGATTGCAGCGTACAATGGTTAAAAATATCTCAGTTTTAACAAAACCGTCGAACGTTTCTATAAAAATGTGGTTACCCTGGCATGCTCCCGCTACAGAGCGTCGAGAACGAGCGCTTACTATGAGCCTTTTAGTTCGAAGCGAGCGTTTAAAATTTTCATGGTCAACTCATAGCACGTGTAATGCGGTTATGCCGCGTGGAAATTCAGTGAAACACGCTAACATGTGGCGCATTCAACTCGAAGACGCATCGTAAACCGCCTTTACGTCTCTCCGCGAGAGCCTCTCAAAACTTTTCATATTCCCCGACCGTAAAACAAGCCAAAAAATACGACCGACGAAAAACATTGTAAATAGTAGCAGGTTATCGACGTGGCTCGCAGGAGGTAGTAGGTACGGACCGTGCCGGGAATTAGTTTTAAAACATAGTTTTAACTGTGCTTGTTGCACCCCAAATTAGCGGTTTATGTGCTTTTATATGCTTTGATAACAAACGTTGCATACACGGTATACATTCTATTATTTTACACTAGCTTCCAGCCCCCGGTTTCCTTGCGATATTTTTTTATTTATCTGATGTCTCTCCGGAAACTAACAATAGAATATATAGCAATAGAAGCGTGTAACTATATACCTGCATAAAATAATATTAGCTATGAATTATTTTTTCTGTATACAAAAGTAGTTTGCTTAGAATCAGAATCGATTGTAATAGTTTTTAAACTATGCCATATTATCAAATGACTACATGAATATAAGATTTTACAATTTCGTTTTTCTTGTTCCGATTGTCTTTTCGCGACAGTAAATGTTACATATCACACAAATTTGACGTGAGTAACGTAATTATTATTGCTACCCATTGCACACACACCCGCGTTTATTTGGAACAGACAACGGCAGACTCGAGTGTAGGTAGAGGAACGGTTACATCGCAGACAGGGTGGCCGTATGCGGCACACTACACTACCGAGGCACACATTCAATTTGCTATTTATCCGGGAATGGATCTAAGTCATTACTTAGCTGAGCGAGAGAGATGGGAATGGGATGCACTGGAAATTACACAGAGAGTACCGGTATTCACTGGCTATACTATACATATGGGTACCTACCTACCTATACTCACGCTGTGTTCATTTGCAATAATATATAAGATACGACTATAGCGTTTGTACTGCTATTTTGAGAAACCTTACGAGTAAAACACAGTGTATTGTTACCACTAAAACGCGTACCTAATATACACGTTTCCATATTTTAATTATAATTTTTGTTTTGAGTATTTATAATTTAATTTGTATCTAATTTATTGTGTATAAATTTAGTGTATTTTTTTTTATTTTTCTTTTTGTTCTAGTTTTATGTATGTAATATATACCTATTAAAATATGAACTATAACTTTCAGTTATTAAAACACACACGTTCAGCTTCAGTTTTTTACTGATTTTTAATTATATTATATATATATATAAAATAAAAAAGGGAATAAAAAGCTTTCCACATTACTGAACCGTGAATTACCTTATTAATTGAAGCTTGATAGCTAAATTAGCTAATTGAACGTTAAAGACATATTTCTAAGATGTCACGATCTGGCGTCGTAGCGCTGGCTTGGCGCGGGCGGGCGGCCGGCGCCCTCAATCACAGGAAGTGCGCCATCTCATTCCGGAAGTGGTTTCTCGTGTTGTCTCGTTCGCACCGCGCCTGTGTTTTGTAAACTTGGGCTGTTAATGGACGTGTTCGTCTGCTTGATATGCCTCGATCGAATGCATTTCGCTTGATGAAAAAGCCCCGACTTTTTGTTGAATTAATCCATACTTTTAATAAATACAACACTATCATTATTAATGAATTTAATTGAAGTACAGTCGTAATTATTTCGTAGCATATTTTTTACTTAATCCATATATTTTTAAATTGATTGGAACTGAGAATGAGGCGAGCTTGATTAATACTTATTGTAGAGCAAGGCTTGCGCAAGTCATTCATTTAAACTCACATATTGTTCCACGCATGAAACATAAGTAAGGAAATTGGCCGTTCATGAAAATCTTTAACATACATTGCGCGCTAAACATAATGGAAAATTATCGCTTTCAAGTTGTTCCTGGCGATGTATTGTAAGCTGTAGACTATTTCCATATTTAGTTTCCTTTCTCGGTATAGACGTGGGGCCGAAACTATCAGTCTCGTGTCGACGTGTGGTCGCCCCACTGCCCCCTATTTACTCTTCGCCAGATATTGGTTTAGGATAACGTATTTAATATTACCTTAACTGATTATGTTTTACGGTTAATAGATTAAAGTAATTAAATATTTTCACTGTAGTTAAGAGAGAGAAATAGTTTATAATATATGTGTTAATATTTTTAGTCCACAAATAAATTGATGTGCTATGTCTATAAGTTTTTTTGTATTACGTTGTTTGTTAAATCAACGACATATAAGTACGGGTTTTTTATCGTTTCTGTACAGACGGTGACAAAACATAGGAGGGTAAAACAACAATATTCATCTTGGTACTTTGAATTTTAATTTATTTTGTTCAGATATACCTAAGTAGCAAATGTGATATTTAGGTAATAATTACATAAACAACATCGAAATGATGAGCTAAAATGACTTCTGGGTATTATTAATAAAAGGTAAATATTCAAGTGAATCGTCAGAATTATACAACATGAATTATATTATTATTCAACAAATAAATAGATATTTTTGGAAGACCACCTTTATATCCATTTTTAACTTCTATTTGTTTAGCTGGTAGTTTAATTAAAAATATACAATTATACACAAGCTCAGATAGTCGTGTGTGAAAAGGTCTAAGGATATATTATTACATCGACTTATATTGTAGTACACATACATCGATGTATTATTATTATTCGTTAGGATATAAATTACCGTTTAAAATGATTATATATTGAGTGTATTTCCAATGTAATCATTAATCATTTTAAACATACCATTACATAAAATAACCTACCATTAAATGACAATATGATACCATCTACGAAAGGAAACTCAAATAGTCGTGATTCCTATATCAATGTTACCTGCACATAGTCTGTAAAACAATCGACCTACAGACCAACTGGCAGTATACTGGTAGAATGGGCCGGTCGTTTCCAAACTATTGCTTTAGCGCTGAAAATATCGTCCATGGTTTCCGATTGTTCTTTTTTTTTTTCAAATAATTCATCGATGTCTATGCTATCTTTCGTTCATGTTTTGAACTGATACACTACAAAAAAAATGCCGCTTAGTTTCCTTCCGAAGTCTTCTCAGCTTAAGTGTATTCTGAATCGGTGGTAGAGTCAATTCTATAACGTTCATAAGTGCCAGGACCTAAACTGAATAAATGAGTTTTGATTGAGCTATTGCATGGTTTATTTTTATAAAAATAAATCATATTTTAAGTAACGTTTCACTATAGTTCTCAATTTAAAGTTGCAATACGAAAATCTCTTTAGACTTTAGATATTATGAAAACTTGAAGTTAACCGCAGAGTGCTGCACTGATAAGGGCGCCCGATTAAAATGAATCACAACGGTGCTGCTAATTGGGCTGCCCTGGCGGCTCATCCAATTAGCCGGGACCATGCCGGGGCTTAGAAACCCGTGCCCGCAGGCCGCCGGGACCTCAGGCCGGGGGGCGCGGCGCCCCCGCTCTAATCTACCCTGCGCCCTGTCTGTTCTACTAATATGAACCGTCACAATATTGTCCGTTCATGTCTCGAGCGAGCATTTTAAAATACAAAAACAAATAGTCTAGTGTAGAGCTAAAAGATATTGACTTCAATATATTATTTGATTATTTGAATGGGTATTTAACATTCAAACTAATAACAACAAGGATAAAATAATGTGAATATTACTTTATCTGATGCTTAAAATGCACATCATTACCAGCTCTAGTAAATGAAAGTTTGTTCCTGCATTTTCCCATTCCCAAGGTAGTTACTTAATGTAATTAAGATATATTTTGGAATGTTGATGAAAACTCAGTTGTTTAGACAAGGTGCTGTAATGACTTGGTTCAAGACTTCGCGACGCCTTTAATGACATCGAAGTCGGTGGGGCTGGGTTTGCGTGCACAATTCTTGTTATTTCTTTATTACAAAGGAGTGCCTCATTAATTTGGCAGCCCCTCAGGGTTGAGAGTCGCGAACCCTTGACCTCGTTCGCAAGAGCCCGCGACACTGAACCGTCCGAATTGAAAAGCTAACGCACCTAGAGATACATAATTAACGATCCTCATTACTGCGTAACAGATATCGCCTTGACTCCGACTTGACTGAGATGCGATCCTGCGGTCTCGCTATAAGTACGACACCTCGCGCGCGAGTCTTGCTACTCCTGGATACTTCGCACGGACGGCGCACAGCCGCTATTATTGCAGACGAAATCGACATAAAAGTCAAACTTAGATCATTCCGGTCGCCGACATAATTCCTTGACTCATCGTTCCAGCTAGACAGTTTCTATTTTCCTTAATAGCGTCCGTAAGAGTTTTAAAATGGCTCGGATACTAAAACTTTATCTCGAGAAGTGTTCGCAGGCAATGCAGAACACGGAACCAGACGAAGTTCGGTATTGTATGTCGCGTTTTATTGTACAAATTCGATAGCAAAGCTCGCTGGCGGAAATAGATGTGTGTTGTAGCGGATAATTGAGAGCTGCTGCTGGAAACGTATGGAGTAACTTAAGGCTGAGGGGGCTAATTTGAAGGAGGGACCGCATGTAAAGAGGCTAATGAACGCGGGTTGCCACGGCCGACGACGCCGGGGCACCGTGTCCGCGGACTCGTGCATTTTTAATGGCTCACGCTAGCACACTCACTATTAATATTTACCGAACACGTCAAGAGGGTGCACTTTACCTTTTAGTTAACTAGCGTCCGGCCGTTCATTAAATTTTCACGCGCGTCAGTTTCGGGCGAATTTTCCGCGGCGCTGGCCGGCCGGAGCTGCCGATAACGAGCGCGGACCACGCTCGTTACAGCCGCCCGAAGCCGCGCCCGAGTCCGCACCCGAGTCGCACCCGAGCCCGCCGACAACCCGACCAAATTTTATTAATAATAAACTGTAACCGAAACGCTGGCTTTGAAGTAGGAGAGCGACTCGAATGCTCGTTATCGAGAATTATACAAAATCCTTTGACGTACATACTTATTTCTTTAAAGTTTACTTTTGGTAAGTATTACATTATTGTTACTTTACGAGTGAATCGCCAAGCAAGTCAAAGTCGTAAACGAGATCGAGTTACTTCTACGGAAAATCAATCACAATAGTAATATTCCTTTACCTGTAAAAACGAGCGAATAGTTCCAACAAACACATATAAGTACATCTTACTCGAAATATACGAGCGTTGAATTATTAACTGAGATAATGAACGAATTAATAAATAAACAAGTAAGATGATGATCGTATGAAGACATTACTCGTCCACCTTTAGCCGCAATAAGCCGAGCGTTGACGGAGAGATAAACGATTATCGGCGAAGACGTGAATGATGATTAATGTGCGGTCATCGAGCATTCGGAATGTGTGTGCGACGCGACGTAGGCCTGTACTAGTTGCTACTGGGAGCTTTATTAGGCACAATTCACGTCTTATACTTGCGTTATGAAATTGCTTACCCACTACTTACTTTTTTTCAGTTGATGTTATTCGAATTAAAATCATCAAAATTCTCGAAACTATATATTTTTTTAAAAAAAACTTGAGAGGTGTCAAAGGACACCCGGATGGAACGAAGTTATACAAGTCGAGAGAGTATATATATATTTAAAAAAAACATATATATAAATAGAAATATATATGTATATATAAATAGAAATGAAAAAATATCTGGCTTGCTTTCTATAAGAGAGAGAGAGAGAAACAGACAGAGAAACATGCGCACGCCGCACAGCTTACAATAAAGTGACACTGACACTAAAAGTGTCGGACAATTTTTCGTAAGATTTTTTTCCGTCTAGCCCCCTTTCAAAACGCGCGATAAGGAACTTCGTTCCTAAAATTTTACATTGTTACCTACACTGTTAACTTTATTAAATGACTGAATAAAGATATGACCTACTCTCATTTACAGATACGTAACTTATGGAATAATCGTGAAATTCGTAAAAAGGATTCAAACACCATTAACTATAGATGTGCGTCAAGTGGATATGTTTTGCGCCTTACGCGTCAGGGCGTGCGTGCCCCGGCCGCATGAATAAGCAATGAGCGCGCGCGCACGCGACGCGACAAACGGCCAAAGCGCACGCGACGCCGCCGCCCGCCCTCGCCCGCCGCCCGCCCTAATTTATTACCGCCCGCCCTAGCCAAACGCTCACTATCACTTATATCTTACCTTGCCATATCTTTCACTGGGTGCCTCTCTATTTATATTTACGGCACGTACATATTAAACAAATACTTGTATTTCTGAGTAGTGATTACTTACCTAATATTTTTGAAATATGGCCCCTCAAACGCCGCTTGCATTTAGTATGTTAATAGTTTACAAAATACTTTTGTGACAACTATTTGTGGGTATTAAATAAGTTGTCCTTTGCTGGATTTTTTTACCAGTTTAATTAATTTAATTACAATTCATTAAACATAATTTATGTTTATATGTATTAGCTGACCTGACAAACGATGTCTTGTTCAAAAATATCCAATTGAAAAAAAAAACACTTTCATGTTGTTCTCAAGTTTACATACCAATTTTCTCGGCTCCAATATTTATCTTTTTCATTCCCTTAAACCTAATTTGGACTATTACAAACATTAAAAATGCCTAATCTTTTCAGCCGTTCAAAGGCGTTGCGGTTAATTTTATTTTATTATATAGATTTATAGTAACAACGTGTAAGAAAGCTAAATATAAAATTCAAGCACTAGCATGATGCAAAACTTGTTTAAACTATCGGAAAACAAAATTGGGAAACGCATTATGATTGACGAATTGTTAGAGACGATGTAGCCTTATTAAAAGGACAGAGGCGATCGAATCCTTTAAGCAACCGTTTGCATCAACAATACTGATATTGGTTTATTGAAACGTTTGGCGACTATTTGCCAACCGCTCCACGCGACGCCACCGCCGCCTACGACTATTAAATTATTTAGACACAGTCTTGCATTGTCTCGCGAAAGTCGGTCCGGCCGGGGCCGATTGTCGAACGGATCGGGACGAACCCGCCGCCAATATAAACAGTCGTTAGTGTTGTTACAATCCAATAGGAATGTCCCGAATGTGCGAGTATCGCTCGCTAGGAATCGTTTTGTATTGAGTTAGTGCCCGGACGCGTCCCGGTGTTTGCTCTACTAGTTAATGGAATGCCGATGGGCCATTGTGCGCGCAGAGGCGTTTTCTATTCAATATCCGATAATAAATTGAATATGTGTATACATAGATCTTCTGATAACATGAATGAGTGTTTAATAACAGGTTGGGTATACTGGCAAATTATCTAAATCGATTATTTATTTACCGTAGGTATTGCATTCAAAATTATAATTTGCAAAGTTTACTGTTTTTTATTATGATTTGAAATCACCCATACTTCTAACCGTTTGTCCGTAATGACCGTTTTCTTACTCCTCTCATAAAAATAAATTTGCATAATTTAATGAACCTACAATATCTATCGACAAGGTGTAGTAGTGACTCCACCTTGTGGTTGATATCATATATCGGTGATTAGCGAGCGCAGTATAGTGACCTCTTGGGTCGCCCACTCGCCTCCGCCGACCTCGAGCTTGGCCACGTCCGTGACCTTAGCAAATTGCACCTTTTACCTCCACAGCTCCTATTATTAGTATTCAATATGAAGCTCAAACATTTAATATATATTTACTAAAACCTCGCTTGCAAAGCGCAGTACTCCTCACTCGACAATATAAATAAAATCACTTGATGCGAAAAACTTTGTCTCGTGCATGTCTCAAGTTTCATTTATAGGTCTTTATTATAGCAATAAGTATTCAACGAGACATTGTTATGTTTATTCTTGAATCGTTTCTTGCTATAGTTGCTATGAATCCTACGGGAATACGGCAGAGTCTATCTACACTTATGTATATCGAAACAGCTGTGTAAGTTTCCAATGTTGGTACTACATAATGGTTCGCTATACAACGACCGATGCGCGACGTGCCAACCACAACAATAAGTGGATACCATGCTTTACGGCAATACGTCGCCTCCACAAATATTATACATGTTTAATTAACGCCATTCCTAATTCATAATCCGACAGTGATAAATTAGACAGCTCAGTCCGCCCGTAATTAGGTACGCAATTATCGCGGCCCGTTTGAATTCATTAATGCTGAAAGTAGATACGTTCTAGGTGAACGTGATTTATTAGTTACGTCGCGGTGTCTTACTGATAGCAGGTAATTAATATCGCGTTACACCCGCATGGTATCGGGCCGGCTCTATCAATTACACGCTAACGGTATCCGGTACAATTTTTAACCCAAGCAACGAGCGCGGGGAGCGAAATAATTAATCAGCTCCACAAGATCCTCATATCGTTCCCCCGTTCTATTATTAGGCAATAAGCGTGTTTTCCGCGGCCACCGGGCGTACGTAATTGGAAACCCTATACGGCTATTTAATTTACCTAGCCGTTCTGAGCCGCGCCACCTGGCTCGATGGCGAAACAATTGCCGAGCGCCTAATTATATTTTAATCGCAACATGCCCCCTCCCTACGACCGCTGGGGTAGGGGGGTCACACACAACACAACACCACTAATTCATTTGTGCGGCGAGCCTCGTCCAGCGCGCGCCTCCACTCCCTGTTTATTCTCATAGGAGAGTTTAGGTCTCCTAAAGCAATACCGACGCTTAAACATATTAACCGAAGCGTTTTCGTGAAGGGTTTAATTATGCACTTTACGTTCTGGGTACAATGGCGTCAAGTTAATTAAGTTCTGCTTGTTTAAAGACTTGACGTAGATTGTAGCTTTCGAATTTAATTTATGCATTAAATTTAGTATTTTTAATTCGACTTTACATACTTGAGTGGGTTCTCGTGAGTGCTCCAGAGCTGTTGCTGCAAGACTTGCCCTAGGTTGATCAAGTGCAATCAATATTAAAGTTACAAAATCATTGTTCGAACACTCCGTCCGTATGCGCGAGCAGCTGTTGCCGCGAACTATGCCGATTGTTTAGACGCTTTTGTAAGCGGCATTACCTATGAAACTATTATTACTGACTATACATTCGTATTAATAGACGTTACTATGTAGGTACGAATCAATTCATAGTTTCTACATACATTATCTTGTTGAACACATTTGTTTCAACTGCTAGAGTTGTATTTAATAGAAACATCGGTTGCTACGAACAAAAGCTACGCTAGTGACCGTGCGCTTCGAACACTGTGTTGGCAATCAATTTCTCAGACGATGTGTGAAAAATGGACGCAAGCAGCGGCCTGCACCGGCACCTTGATATATAGCCGCTAAATGCTTTAGTTACAATTACTTTAAGATGTATAGCCAGACGTGAGAAACTACTAAAGCTATAACTGCTATTTATAATTGCAAAACGTCATCGCAAAAAACATAAAAGAAAATCTTAATCGAATCTCTCGATGCTGAGATCGAATGATTTAGAGTTCGTCTAAATCATTCCATTACAAGCACCACCGCCTGCTAAGACAATTTATACTTAATGTAATCGCTCTCGCTCTCGCTCGTCTAATCAAATTAACAATAAACTTGTAGGCGTAAACCTGTAGGAAGATATCAGTGAATTAAAAAACCGACAGTCGTAACTTTAAGCATAGTACATGAGAAAGTTTATAAGACATGTGGCTGGTGAACGTGTGATACGATTTAGCACTGAACTGCTCCTGCGCCCACTTTACATTAGCGTGAAAGCCTCCATGAAGCGGTGCGGCGGGGGCGATAGCGGCGCGGGGAGCTGCGCATTGGCCATTAGCGTGATTACAGAAACAACCCCCCAACCATTCGCGAATTCTTTAGGCCTCTCATCTCATAATACTTACTAAATATTTTATTATTTATCTAAGCTCGGTCTTTACTCCAATATACTCTGTTGGATTAAACAATCTTCGTATGTTCATTTTAACTACTCGTTCTAACGTTTAAACTAAATTGTTCACAGATGATGGCGTGCTCATACCTGAGCGCGGCGGGCATGAAGGGCGAGCCGACAAGCGCCGCGTGTTGGACCCCGCCCGCTCCGCTACCAGCGGTGCCGCTCGCGCTGGCGTGTTCTTCTGACGTGGAGCTGCCTCAAGGCTTGGCGCCGCCGCCAATCCTGAGCTCGCTCGGCATCATGAGTGCGCCGACGATGCCCTCGCTCCCGTATCCGCAGGAGCCGGCTCTGGATTTATCGACGCCATCTCTCAAGTCCCGAATCCCGTCCCCGACCAACGGCGACGAGAGCGAGTGTTGAACAGTGTTGTGCTATAGTCGCTACAGACGATTTATTGAACTTACGACCAGTGAAATTATTACTCTCCGACACAAAGGAACGTCATCGCCATATAAATAAAATAACATCTGTCAGTAATAATTTTACTGACCTCGATGAACTGTTAAGTTGAACTGTTAAGTTACAATTAGTACCTATTACATATTTAATTTCGGTTGTGAAAATGGCAATTTATGTAAAACTCGCTATATGTAAATTTCCATTAATTACTGGTACTTAAGATTTGGACAAATGGAGATGTGTTAAACACAAGCGTGTTGTTTCTATTTTATAAACGTGATAGTTAGGAGTGGAATTGTAAAAATAATACTTCAACAAATGGCATATCTTATAATGATAGTTTTTTTGACAATTAAATTTTACCACTCGAAACTTGTAACATTGATTTAATGTAAAAAGAATATAAGTAATATTTTTTTGATTCATCGAACAAATAAAATATAAAAAAACTACCTAATAATATCGTATTGTTCGCAATGTACAATAGGTAAATTATATAAGCAAGGATAATTCCATCGATTTACATATTTATCTGAAATATAAATTAATTTTCCACCAACCTTCTAATTTAAATATTATAAATTAACACTTGTGTTATCAATTTGTGCACAGTAGGTACCTACTTACACGTGATGTTCGGCAGATATATGTATGTGAATGAATATGCGTTTCTTGCCAGAGTACGTACCTATTGTGCCACCAGATAATCTTCAAAAGACTACAGATAAATTTGTCGTATTTAATTGAACAACTGTTTTTCTTGCGCACGCGTCTCTGTGATTTGCAATCTTGCTCTGTAAATATTTTTCTCGAATAAATTTGTTATTTCATATAATAAACGACGAACTGACAGTTCGTTATTATTATTCGTTTATATTGTACATATTAGTTTAAACATTTATTAGATGTAAGTAGACACATCTTGTACCTAAAAGTTTGGGCGCAAATCTTCGTAGCAATAATTTTGATGCCAACGTTTTTGATGTTGAAATTCGAGTTACTAACGGTCTCTGTATATTGATATATGTTTTACCATCGAATATAATTGTTTAAATCAATTGTAAACGTACCTATATCTACAGTTTATAAATGTAAGTAGCCTTAAACGCTAACATTCCTTATTATGTATATCTACGTATATAAGTCATACTGCATTCGATTAATGTACGTAATATAACTACATTATATTTAAATTCTTCTATTGAATCAAAATGGATGTAAGATCGTGATATTATAAATAAATATTTAAATGTCCACGTTGACATACATACTGTAAAATGTTAGCGTTTAGTGAATCTTGCCATCTAATAATAATATTTTTATTTAATGGTAAACTGCACGAACTTAAGGTTTGTCTTATGGTTGGTACACAGTTATTATAATTATATCGAGTCTTACAAAGATTGACACCAGATATAACCTTAAGTTCTTAGCAGTTTGTTAGGAGAAAATACAGTTGTGGTGTTACCAGTACCTACACAAAGAATGAACATACATACCTAGATTAAGAGAGCCGGTGACAGAAGGAGAAAATAAAAACATTTTGTAAATTATCTTGTTGTTTCTATCTATCCTCACACTAAACAATTTATAACGAATCACTAATAATAGTCCAATTGGAAAATCAATAATGATACTAGTATCAGGTCTAGATTTGTGTTTTTCAACGTGTAGTCTATTCATGAGGATATGATCTTTACTAGTATATGCCATTTTTCAACCAAATCCGGTAGTATCAAGGAAAACGATCACGTCTAATGAGAGTCATATAGTTCAAGAGCTACTCGTATATTCAATCAACTGCAATCGAACTCTCTCTTTTTTAAATGTACCAATTCCGGTACCCTATGGTATGCAAGGTCCTACATTCGCTTGGGCGGTTTTTAATGACGGACAAAACCCGGCATCGACAAAAAGTAAAAAATAAAATTGTCCGATTTGAACGGCACCAAACTGAATAAAAGAGAGTGTTTTAATTCGGGTTAAATCTAGCTCATTTTACCCCCACAAAGTTTGTGGAACTCTTCAAAACCTCATATTACTCATCGGTTGCCTGTCAAAGTAAACAGGGCTTTGATTGATACTCCTATAAAGAACTTAAATTTGTGTATGATAAGCCTAGGCTTTGTAAAGTTTGCATTGCATACCTAAGTAGCTAGGTACTAACATAGGCGATGGAATGGAAGACACATACAATCAAGCGGACCGTTTGTATTTCAGTCATCTAATAGAGCTAGACATCTAAAATTTAATTTTGGTTTATGTGTGCACTGTACTTAAATCCTGAGTCTCATCCAATCGATGAAATCTGTACAAATTATTCAGAAGAAAAAGAACACCTTAAAATTCAAAATATCTTTATTAAATGATCTCATTACAATTATTTTAAATCGTCGCATCTACAACTTAAACATTATTAATTTAAACCAAATTAATTAAGATCGACGAAGAATAATATTATGGAACATTAATTCTGACCTAATTTAGCAAAACTAAATTAATTAAATTTATGTTCGCTCCCGAATTTTACTACATTGTTTTCATAGCAAAAAATATAATTATGTAAATCAATTTGGATTGAAAAGCAAGAAAACAGCTGGTTCTATTCGTTTAACATTGCAAATTAAATGATTATGTAAACAAGCCTTTCTGTAGAGCCTTTTTTGATGGCATCAAGGCAAAATAGGTGGACAACATAGTTGATTAGTATTCAAAAATATTTTGATTTCATTCGCATGATTAAACAGAAGGATGAAGAAAAATGCGAATGAATTGTGCTTTTAAGAAATTTTAATTTGAAATTTTATTTTCTTTCAATTTCATACATTTATTAGGACTTGATATTTAAGTATTTTGAATTGACTAGCGACTAGCGTTGATGTGACAAAGATAATTTCATACGAACCTAGGTAGTTATTTACTAAAAATAAAATCTTAAAATGTTAAAAATCAATTCGCAACATTAACTTTGTGTCCATGAATAAAATCATAACACTTATCTGTTTTTCCATAAAATCTTTATCTAAGAGTTTCAACGATAACGCACTATGACTCTGCACAACAGACGGTCTCCAAGCTACAAGAGCTAGCTAGGGTTGGAACCTTTCTGTCATCCACCAGACCTTGCGCCCACAGACGTCTACTTTTTCCAAAATTAGGACAACTTCTTGGCAGGAAAAAATTCAATACCCGAGAGGCACAAAATGTCTTTCAGATAATTTCTTCAAAAAGGGCATCAATAAATTGCCATGGAAGGCTACCACAGCAAAGAATAACTGTAATAATAAATTATTTATATAATTAAATAATATTATTCAGTATTCGGTGCGTGGATGTGGTACCAAACCATGATCAAATATAGGTATATGATAGTCTGACTCCGACATATAGAATTAATTAGCTGCATTTGTAATCTAATTCCCAAACTGTGGATCATATCTGTTATGGTCCCTTACTACTCGTAACTGTCACTTCATATATCTTTAAGTCGGCACACTTTGGTTTATTGTGGAGTTCAGTGGAAATATATTAGGTGGCACACTTTGGTTTATTGTGGAGTTCAGTGGAAATATATTAGGTATCTATAGCTTATGTAATGAAAGACACTATTTCGTTAGTCTCGCTTGATAGTCTTATTTGTAACTTCAGAATTGTATACATATAATGGTAGAGTAAATTCATAAGTGCCTTACCAGGGCTTAAACTGGAGTTATAGGTTATAGTTTTCAATTATTTTTTTTAATCCCTGTCAGTGTAGCAAGAGTTACAAGTACAATTACCGTGACATACAGATGGACTGACATTGTTCTTCCTTCCTTATTAGTCTTCGAGTTTTGTACAATAAAAATAAACTTAAAGTTACCTACTCACACAATTTTTCACACGAAAACTGCAATCGATAAACAATAGTTTATTTGTGCACAGAAATACACAGACGAAAGCACCTCACGCCTGTTAGGCACGAGTTTGGTATGACAATTGGATTATCTTGTTGTATTGGCAACATTTTCTGAACGAAAAAATTTGAAACACTATCTACACTTTAACATCGTTACCTATTCTGTGAGTAATAAAATTATTTAATGATTATGCAGGAATGTACAATGTATCTATGTTATTCTATATCCTCCCTCACGCATTACATCCTCTTACCAACCATAATTATTATGGTTCAACACAAATGGAAAATCACACATAAGAGATTTTTAAATTTTCAATGGATCTCATTAGTTTGCTTCCGTAATCCGTCACTGAAAACCCTTGGGTTGTGAGAATTTATCCGCCGGCAGGACCAATTACGCAGGCGTCCTTCCTTCCTGGACGCACCATCAAATATGTACCGCGGCCTTTGGTGAGGTATGGCGAAAAACGGCGGGCGCCATGAGTGACGCGTGGACACGACGCTGAATGAATGATGCCCGCCATACGCCGGAGACTAATCAATAGAGTCGCCTGCAGGCTACCCTGCAATATTCACGTTAGTAATGGCTGAAACCACTCGCCTCCTAAACGTTAGCCCTCTAAAGTAGCGGGTATATTCAATTATATTAGCCTCTTCAAATTATTTCACTTAAGTTTTAACCTGTCAGGTCTTTCTTGGGACAGTAGGGGTTTCAGAGTCCGCACCACTTCTCGAATGGGAAAATCGGGACAATGACATTTACTTGAAAATTGCGCGCGAATTTTGAAATTTTGAAAACTGCGCGTGAGTTGACGAGTTATTTTACAGGTTAATGTCGCGAGTCAACAGATTAAAAGGCTTTTAAGTTAGACATTATTTGAATAGAGAAGTCCGGATCGGATGATTGGCTGACTCATTACCGAAGACACGAAGCTGCTGTAACTACAAACAAGGAAGTATCTATATACATATTTTTAACATTGTTTTAAACTATTAGGTGCATTACACGAACGTGCCTACGGAAAATCTAATCTATATATATAAAAGTAGAAGTCCTGACTGATCTATCAACGCCTAGCCTAAAGCTGATTTTTTTCCCAGGTGTTGTTTTTAAAATTTGACCGAGGAATAAGAACGGATTTTTCGAAATTCAACCTTTAAGGGGGTGAAAAAGGGGTTGAAAGTTTGTATGAAAGTCAGTCAGGATTTTTGAAGCTAGAATCATGAAACTTTGTTTTTAGACTAACAATTAAAAATAAAGAAACACGTGTTTTAGCGTTTTCTAAAATTCAACCTTTAAGAGGGTGAAAAAGGGGTTGAAAGTTTTTAGAGAAGTTGCATCATTTTTGAAGCTAGAACCATGAAACTTTGTTTAGAGGCTAACAATTAAAAACAAAGAAACATATGTTTTAGCGTTTTCTAAAACTCAACCCTTAAGGGGATGAAAAAGGGGTTGAAAGTCGGTATGAAAAATGAGAAGGCCTGACTCACTGACTCATCAACGCCCAGTCTACACCCTTGGACCTAGAAAGCTGATTTTTTTCACAGGTTTTTAAGATGTAAGTAGACGAAGAATAAGATAGGATTTTTCGAAATTCAATCTCTAAATGGTAATGGTCTATAAAAATAAAACCCCCGTAAACCACGTATCCCTTACGTGGGTGAAACCGCGGGGCGGAAAGCTAGTAGGTATATATTTCTATAAGAATTCGTCAGTATTCGTTTTAAAAATAAATGTAAGTACCTGAATGAAATAATAATCGAGTTTTCTTTTATTGCCTCTAAATTGTTGGAATGGAGAACTAACAGAAAGAGTGTTGGTCAACGCTTATCTCAACCCGCTGCGTTCCTGGCCCTAATCCTACAAATATGAACTGAAAGCATCTGAAAGTGAGTGGTACCCTATACATCGCCTCTTATACATATAGGTATATCCATTCATTGTTTTGTAAAACTAACATTGTACTCTCAAACGGGGGTCAAATTATTTCAGCAATGTTGACTAGGTTATAACCAGAACTGAATAAATATTAAAGAAAGTTCTAGCTAGACCATGCTTATAGCTTTAATTCAATTTTTAGGGTTCCGTACCCAAAGGGAAAAGACGGGACCCTATTACTAAGACTTCTCTGTCTGTCCGTCTATCCGTCTGTCTGTCACCAGGCTGTATCTCAAGAACCACGATAGCTAGACAGTTGAAATTTTCATAAATTATGTATTTCTGTTGCCGCTATTACAAAAAATACTAAAAACAAAATAAAATAAATATTTAAGGGGGGCTCCCATACAAAAACGCTATTTTTTTGCCCTTTTTTGCTCGATATCATCACCAGGCTGTATCTCAAGAGCCACTATAGCTAGACAGTTGAAATTTTCACAAATTATGTATTTCTGTTGCCGCTATAACAAAAAAATACTAAAAACAAAATAAAATAAATATTTACAACTAACGTGTTTTTTTTGCCTTTTTTTACGGAACCCTTCGTGCGCGAGTCCGACTCGCACTGGGCCGGTTTTTTATAACCATTTTGGTTTGATGATTTATCGAATGTCTTATTTATCATCAAGATTTCTTCAACAAATTATAATAATACAAAAATAAATTTAACATGGCTATACTTAGGACAGAATTAGTTGATTCCATATTTTCAATGAATTGTTTTTTTTTGTGATTTTGTGGCTTACGATTTTAAGCACACAAAATCTGGCTTTCTGGTGCAGCTGTCAGTCAACTGATGTAACCAGACAGGCGGCTACCTCAATGTAGGAACCCTACCGCCGTGGTATGATTTCCTCATGATTTCCTCATGATTTCACCAAGGAATTCGACGTTTCTTCCACTGAGCTATTACCGCATTATTGTCGCTTTGTTTCGTCAATTTTCATTTTAAGTATGTTAGTGTGACCTATTTAATTATTGTGGACATATTTTCTACATGAGGATCGAAGCTAACCATGTCAGGAACTAAGGGTGGAAAATAGGGGTTAAGACCTGAAAAATTAATATATTTTTTGAATGTACAACTTTGATCCTAGGGCGATGATAGCTCAGTGGTAAGTTACGTCGAATACCGCGGCGAAGGTCGTGGGTTCGAATCCTACAATGAGCTTGAGCTTTCGGTGAAGGAAAACATCGTGAGGAAACCATAGCACGAAAAATCTGTCGCCAAACACCTATCGGTGTGTTCCGACAGCTGCACTTGAGAGCCAGTTCCCATCTAGGCTTTGTGTGCTTACCACCTTCGGCCACATTAACACAAGCTTATCCAGAATAAAAAAAAAGAAAACCTGATTCAAATCTTACATTTAGATGAAATAACGTGAATGGGAATGAATTGAATGTTCTTTCGAAAATGAATGTTCTTTCGAAAATGGTGTAACATTTGTAGATTTTTTTTGCCAAAAGTTTAAGAATTCCAATTTCTGTCATTTAAGTCGTGTTACTTGGGAAATACTACAATAAAAAAAGAATACTTAATAAATGGTGCAGGCGTCTTTTGTCACCAAATTACTTATAGAGATTTTTTTTAAATCATAAAAGTGACAATATCTCGAAAACCAGAAAACTTTTACTATCTGATAGACCTGAAGCCAATCTAGCTCCAGTGTCACTGGCGTGTTATTTATGGGACACCCTATATATAAATCCATAAATTACCTAATAATTAGTTTGAAAGTGGTATTTAAGATCGTCGTTTGTTGCTATTGTGGAGCTCTGAATTTAAATGAAAAATAAAACGACCTACATCATTAGTAAAATAATATGGCCATGTTAGTCGGTAACTAGGGACCAGATCTGCAGCAATTGTTAGATATATGATATGTAAGTTGCTAAGGGTCACTCGGAACCTGCCGTGTCCATTGTACACCATACCTGACAAGTTTTGCTTTCGAATGTAATGTAATTTATATTTTTAAATTAATGTTCGGACGGGCCGGTTAGCGTGGTTGATTGACATTTGTGTTCATGAATATGTCTGTTTATTCTATGTGATTATTTATTTATTTATTTATTATACACATGCAGCTAAAAGCTGATGAAGTGTATATCACTGCACTTTAGTCTTCATGTATTTGCCGAGTCTATTTTTAAAAGAGTTCACTGTTGTTGCACTGATGACAGTCTCTGGTAATTTGTTCCATTCACAAACGACACGGTTAGGCATAAAGTGATGACAGGGATTGCTTGCACTGTTGGATCTTGTGATTTTAAAGGAGTGACGGTTAGAGTTAGTGTTTATTGTATATAACTGGGGAAGTTCTTGTACATCATAGTGCCCAGTAAGTATTTTATAAGTTTCTATGAGGTCTCCACGTTGTCTTCGTTCCAGCAGAGTTGTTCATTATCTATAAAAAGAAAGAAAGTTGTATTTGCCAAGGCTGGGTCTAGGTCGTCGAAATTTAAATAAATTAATACTTCGTATGATGACAAACATACGCGAATGACAGGCATACTATGACTTTATGCTGTTATTACAATCTTTATAATTAGATTTATTATTGTAATTGAATTGGAGCTCTACCTGGAAAACTTGGTATATATGCATGCAGTATATAAGTTCTCCGCATTCCCACAGCACCAGCTCTGCTTAGTTTGGACTATTTATGGTAGTGAAACGAATATATCCTAAATATTCTCGACGGGCTAGTTGGCGTCGTTGTTTAGATAATTTTCCTATCACGCTACAGGCCGTGGGTTCAATTTCCACCCAGAGTAGACATTTGTGTGCATGAACGAACATGTCTCTTTGTCCCGAGTCGGGGCGATTTCTACTTAAGTATGTAAAAAAACGTACAGTTAACTGGTTTCCATAGCACAAGCTCCATTTAATTTGGGATCAGATGACCGCGTAAAGAATTTCCAAGTTTTTTCTTTATTAGATGATGTAACAAATATATCCAAAATATTTTCAAGGCTGTATAAAGTATGTGCATGAATGCTCAGAAAAAAAAAACTTTGTTGTTCTATGGTAGGAGGTACGGAGTGAAATATTGCAGCAAAAACTAGATTACCAGAAGTAACTCTTTGGAAATTAGAAACACAAGCTTCAATTAAAGATAACTAAAAGCTACTGTACCTACCTAATACATACAAAAGAGGATACTTCGGAACTAATTGTGAACATTTGCGTAATGTTTCCTTTATGTGCACTTTGAGGTCCGCAATTAGTTGGATAGGTACATCTGAGTTCTCCAACTTAGTTGTTGAGATGTGCTCTTTGAAACTACCTAGAGAAATACTAGGATCCAGAATAGGGAAATGTTATGACAGCTGATTGCTCTAATGATTCGTTATATGTAGGTATATTTAGTTGAAGTTTCAATTTTAAGACTTCAGACACCTCCTTGTACTTGCTTCACTTCATTGAGACTGTTGCACGCTACGCTACGTGCTTTTTTATTATTTGTGTTTAAGGCTAAATCCAAACATTTTAAAAAGAGATGGTCAGTTATAGATAATTTCATCCACGAAGACCGCCCCACTCTTTTTCCTAATCCCTTACATTGCAAGTGTGTATCCATTCACTAGTGTTGTACTGTTCCTACCTTTGTTCCTAAGGCAGAAGCCATAAGATTGGCAGCAGCTGATGATGAACACGGATGGTTGAATAAATAAAAAATTACAGAATGAAACTGAATCTGTATAACCATTTTCGATTTCAGGATCTTTACCTCATATAAGAGTCAATCAAAGCTAATTTCTCATTTAAAAAGTTGAAATAGGTACGGCGAAACTTTAGAGGCACCTTGTACGCAGTTTCCTTTCAGTTGCGGCTTATTATGATACACTTTAATAATGTTAGCATACATCATTATGCGTGTTCGTTGTCCAGCCAGCCATAGTTTACATATAGTCCCGACATCATAGGAAAATTCGCTGCTAACAATGTACGACCTTATATTTTGACGAATGCTAATGAAGGTTCAACCTCCGCCCGTAGGTATGTGACGTCGGATGGTGTTTTCTTTATGTAAATTGTATCTACATTGCTCAACGTTTATTTTAGTATTACAAAAATAAATTTAATATTAGATGTTTATGTTGTACGAGATAATATTCAAAATTATAATTCGTGATTTAAAAATGTATCTACTACCTACCGAATAGGTTTGTTTTTAATTGATGCGCGTCGAAATAAAACTTCCTTAAAATTTGTATTTAATTACCAAAGTATGAGATACTTACCTAGCTGTTCTGGATTTAGAAATCTACAGCAAGTGAAACAAATGTAATAAATGTTTATTTTTCAATAACTTTTCGAGGCACTTTGTGCATCTCGAGTTGCATTATAATTAGGTACAATTGCATACTTACTGTGTTTCAAAAAGTGTTTGTTGTATCACAGTAGTAAGTTATTGAACATCTGTGTAGGTAATGTTAAATTAAAGTATTATTCACTAGGTACGTATTGATAATACACAATTAAACCTGTAACTATATCTAATATCATATTAAAATATCCAAGCACAATTCAGCAGCATCACAATGAAACCGCGGCTCGAACGTGCCCGCAGACAATATGTCGTCATTCCTATGAGTATCCCGTTAATTCCCGCAATCAGCTCGGTAATAAATTAACGCCATTATTAAATTATTCCAGCTTCTAGATTAATCTAGAAGTCGGGCCGCAGTCCGACGCGGCCGCTCTTACATTATTACAGCATTCATTAGAGTTCGCTAATTACTCCTTGCTTTAATGAATAAGCTCTAATGAACCACTTTCTGTTAATTAAAGGCGGCGTGGGGGGGGGTGGTAAGGGTGCGCGGGGTGCGCGGGGTGGAGGAACTTTTCTCCGGGCTCTGATTGCAAATGTGAATTTGTGTAAGTCTGAGTGGAAAGAGTGTTTTCTACTGAAAAGGGGTAATGAGGCGGTCGAGTGAGGCCGAATTAGTTGCAACTGCGCGCGGCTAGACAAATTACGTTTTAAACTTTTAAAGCATTATTAGCGATCTTACCTTACCTACTAATACCTACTAAATAGCATTGTTGAAAAAACTATGTTCTTTAACAGCTATTTAATGCATCTGTTACGCTTAAAATACCTAGTTATAATAGGTAGGTAACCTAACTATATATATAGACATAAGTTTCCTATTTTTTTTTTTATTCTGAATAGGCTTGTGTTTGACTACAATCTCACTGTGGTAAGTGATGATGTGGCCGAAGGTGGTAAGCACACAAAGCCTAGATGGGAACTGGCTCTCAAGTGCAGCTGTCGGAACGCACCGATAGGTGTTTGGCGTCAGATTTTCAACTTGAGGGTGGTAGCCAGCCAGTCGGGTACCACAAAGTACCCTACCACCGTGCTATGGTTTCCTCACGATGTTTTCCTTCACCGAAAGCTCAAGCTCATTGTAGGATTCGAACCCACGACCTTCGCCGCGGTATTCGACGTCACTAACACTGAGCCATCATCGCCTTAAATTGTCTTTCATTGAAAGTTTTCACAAATTCTTACTGCGCTGCCTATCTTTCCTTTAGTGCCTTTTAAATCCCTTACATTTAGTAACTTCAAGAGATAAATAAAACTGTGAGAATAAAATGATGTTGTAATTCTTATAGGTAGTAGTAGACTACTTATCTTATTGACATTCTCATAACAGATTATAAAGTATGAAAATTGCGTAACGTGACACGTTTCTAAAAGTCATCATAAATACTTTTGACGTTGACTTGCACTTGCACTTTGCTGGCTGGCTGGCTACTCAAGTTGAAAATCGCCAAGCACCTATCGGTGTGTTCCGACAGCTGCACTTGAGAGCTAGTTTCCATCTAGGCTTTGTGTAGGTACTTACCTTAGGCCACATCATCACTTACCATGGTGAAATTGTGGTCAAACACAAGCTTACGCAGAATTTAAAAAAATACTGTACAATACCGCTCTCGATTGTACACAAAATCGTACAAGTCCAATAAAGGAAGAAGATTGTTAATATGCTATAGACAATGATCGGTAACTCGTTCGATTATTACACCACATCCATAGGATATCTGCATTTGTTAATTTTCTAATAGCTTCAGTACCTACTTAATTTTACAAAACATCCCCTAATCACCTGCTAATATAAAAGGACGGTTGGTGGGTTAGATACTCTGACTATTACCCTCCATTGGTTCTATTCCCACACATGACAAAGTTTTTTTAGCTATCATATTCTGACTGTTTCAACGATCTTGAAATAAAATTCTATTAAAAAGTAGCATGGATGTGCTCTAAATTGCATCATGAAAATCATAACTAATAGAAAAAAAAACATTGATCGAGACAATGTCTTTGAGAGTAGATCATCATTTCAGTCGAAAGACGTCCCCTGCTGATCCTAAGCTGCTCGCATCCAGCGGTTTCCCGCGACCCTCACTAGGTCGTCGGTCCACCTTGTAGGTAGATACAAGAATTTATCCTTAAAGGATTTGGCTCACTATTTTAATTTCTTAAAATGGTGTTCCACATTCTTATATCAAACAGAAAATCAATAAGACCTTTTGCAATAGTTGACACATGTTCCAGTCTCTCACATCCATCCTAACCTAGGTATTTATTATGCTAACAATTTATAACTATTGAGATAATCGTCTCCACGCTTATTTATAATACAATCCATAATATGAATTAGCAAACAGTTTTCTACCGATTAGGAATTTATTCGAGGATAATAAATATGTAACAGCGTTAATTAATAACGCAAATTCAAGTGTGGACACATTCTTCACGTAAGTATAGTTACCTACGTGGTGGTTTGAATCCATGAATAATTTATAACATTATTTTCGCAACGGATATTGACTTAATAACACATTTTTTTCACTATGTGTATTTGACCACAATCCTATCCATGGAATGGATGCGGCCGGCGGCGGTGGTAGTACATACTCAGTCTAGAAAGGAGTTGACCAATAGTTATTTGTTCTTCAAGAGTAAACTAGAATGTTTGATCCGAGTTTTTACGCACCAAACACCCTTTACGACGATGGAGGATTCGAAACCTTGTCGGTACGAAGACGGTGAACAGTTCAATTCACATTATTAATAAGATACTAAAAAAATTACAAGTCACCAAACCACTACACATCACTGAATCTCAAGTCGCAAATCAAAGGAATTGGTTATTAAAATAAAATTTGGTCAAACACATTATAGATAAATGATTGAACCATCTAGTGTAGGTATATATAATACCTACCTACTTCCGTGTTATTTTTAAATATTTCTATTTGAAAATCATCTAAGCAGATGTAAAATAAAGAGGCCTCCTAATTTTATATGTTCAAATCAAAAACATTTGCTGAGCAATCCATAATTTTCCAAACGCTTAATTTCATACCAGCTACACGTTTAACCAAGCAATTTCAATAGCGATTACAGCTATTTGAGTTTCCATAAATTTTCCAAGTGTTAATTAAAGATACTTACCTATCTAAATACCGGCATATCCTACACTTATCCGTATAAATCATGGATTGGTTAATTACTTAGTTAATAATGAACTAAGTAGGTATGTAGTGTTCAAATCTTTAAGTTAGTTTAAAAAATTACGAAATATTGAATTATCCTGATTGCTCGCCAAGTAACCTTTGTAAAGCTTGACAGACAAGTGCAAGTTCAACTTGGAATATTAGGGTAACTTGAATTACGCTACCGCAATATCCATAATCTTAAGTGACACCACCTAAATTTCTAGTCCTCAAAAGATTGTCAGAAAGAGATCGCTTGTTTAGCGATAACATCGCCCATTGTAGGTAGGTACTTACAGTCATTTAAATTTTATTCTAGGTTTTTATTATTTTCGTCTTGTATTTGTGATTTTTTGACAAAATGTTGTCAAAAAATCACAGTTACAAATAATTACGTTTGTACCGCGAGATATCCCTACTTAAACCCTAAGTAACTGATCATTTTCTAACAATGTAGGTACCTAAAGAACAGGAATCTGATGAAACAATTAGCGCGTTTGAATAACACACGGCAATTAACTAATTAACAGCGATATTAGGACACGTTATGAAAAATACTTGGATGTATGTAACGTGAATAACCAATAAGCGTGAAAATCTGAAGGATGGCGAGGGATTGACAAACAAGGAGTGCTGAACGTATAAAAGCAACTGTCGCTGCAATGTAGCATCACTTTACAAGCTAGTTGTTTTGATAACGTACATTGTGGGCTCCTGGACTATATTGCAATCATGTTCAGCTATTTTGCGGTAAGACGTTAGCAGGTCACATAAATATGTAATGTGGTTTTCGAAGCGAAGAATCCTTGAAAGAGCTTAAGTGATTATTTTGTTGTACTAGTTACAGATGTAGGTACACTCTATGAATCTTAGATACCTATAATTTTTTTTAACAGATTGCTTGCCTTCTCAACTTGGCCGCGGCCGCACCCTCTGGCGTCGGACCGCTTGCAGTAGGAGCAATCGACTCTGTTGTAAGTTACTCAGTATTATTATATTTGATTCAACCTAATACCATATTAGGGTTACCCTACAATAAGCCTTAATGAGTGTTGCTTGAACCCTAAAATGTTTTTTAACAACACTTAATATTTAGAAGCTTCTAGTAGTTTGTCACATCTAATAAATTGTACGCATTCAGTGAATATATATAAAATAAAATAAACTGCGTATGAATAAATTGGTCCTCTTAGCACCCAGATTAGAAATGTTTTGGAATAGCCCCCAGCCCCCAGTACCGATGCATCCAAATATATAATAAATTACCGGATAACCTAAAAGACATAATAAAGGATAGTCACTTCAAAATTAAACTTAAACAAATTTTATTACAAAAAAGCTATTACAACAAAAGATTTATGGAAAATAAATGGTAACCAACATGATATACATACATAATAATTATATAGTTATTAAATTACCAATATTATGATGCATAGAAATAAGGTTCAATTTTAATTTTATTTCGCTATTTTTTTGCTACACCCTAACAGGGTCCATGTACTTAATTTTAATGATAGTTATAAGTTTACCTGTACTATTGTTATTTTTGTGTACATTGTGCAATATATAAAATAAATAAATATACAACCTGTTGGTGTTCCGGCAGTTGCACTCGAGAACCAGTTGCCTTAAAGGAATTATAATAAGGTGGTCCCCCTGGTATTGCTAACATCTATAGGCGACGGTTGTCACTTACCATCAGGTGACCCGCTTGCCTGGTTGTTACTTCTTCCTGTCCTTATCCGACGCTAGGTAGGTCGGCACCACATCTTTTCCTCTTCCACTCCGCTCTATCACTAGTCGTCTCAGTACTCACACCTTTCATTTCATATCACTTGTGGTATTTTTTTTATGCCACAAGTGACAACGAGGCAGGCGGGTCACCTGATGGTAAGTGACTACCGTCGCCTATAGACATTATCAATACGGGGGATTGCCAATGTGTTGAACACCTTATAACAATGCCTCAAAACAGAAACAGAGTATAAAAAAATTATATTTTCATGCATATTTGTTTGCTAGTCAATCCCGCGTTACGGCTTCAACTACGCAGTGAACGACCCACTGACTGGCGACAACAAAGCGCAGACGGAGTCACGTGACGGCGGCGTGGTGCGCGGCTCGTACTCCCTCACCGAGCCCGACGGTACCCTCAGAGTTGTCAACTACGCAGCCGACCCCGTCTCAGGTTTCAACGCAGTCGTGAAACGTGTCGGACCCGCTGCCCACCCACAGAGCTTCATCCAACCTCTTGTTACTAAACAAATCGCCGCGCCGGTCGTTGCGCCAGTCGCAGCTGCACCTATCATCCCTACCAGCGTCGTCGGACTGGGAGGCTTCGGCAAGCTAGGTCTCGGCTACGGATCCGGTATAGGCCTTGGCTACGGATCCGGTATAGGCCACGGCCACGGATCCGGTATAGGCCTCGGCTACGGATCCGGTATAGGCCTTGGCTACGGATCCGGTATAGGCCATGGCTACGGATCCGGTTTAGGCCTTGGCTACGGATCCGGTATAGGCCTAGGCTATGACAACCACGGAAGCATCGGAGGTTACGGTCTCGGTGGCTGGAAACACTAAACTAAGTATAGACTAGTTCCTGAATCTACCTGTACCTGTTATCGTGACTCGCGTCTGAATTGTTGTAACAACACATAAGGGAATGTATTTGCAGTATGTGATATAAGGTTATTTTATCAATAAACCAGACAGACTTAATTTGTGGCTCTTTATTTGATCTACCTACTCATACGAATGCAGGTAGGTACGAGTAATTTACGATCTTCATACCAAATAAAAATGGAACCTATTAATTGACTATTTAGGATCAAAATAACAAAACAAAATCTTTACCTACACATTTATAATTCATAAATACCGACACAATCCATCTTACTTAAATACACATAAATTATTTGAGCGGTTAATTTAAAATTCATGTGACCACACCGCTCTGATACAGTGTAACAATATTAAGTGTACTTATGTATATTCGTATAGTTATTTACATTAATAACAACATATTTTTTTGTATGTATATCAACAATTAATATGCGTACGAAAGTGGTCATAGTCGTCATATCACGGCGATGCTACGTCTTGCTCACGTGTCCTTCGCCGAATAGAAAGAGACAGAAGCGATCGACCAAATAGGCGAAAACCATGTCCGCTATAAGAATTTGTACTACAATAAGCCGGTACTGAAAAAGAAAAACGACCTATTAGTATTTTGAAAAGGATAACCCAACATAAACAAACTATTTCGGTATCTTTATATCAAACTAACTGTCCCCAGCAGTTTCACCCGCGTTCCCGTAGGATATTATCGGGATAAAAAGTATCATCAGACAGCCTGTATAATAGAGATTGTCATAGTCTTCTATCGATATCTAGAATATAGCACTTCTTCAGGCGGGGTTTTTGTGCTTTACCTTTTATAAGTGCTCTGCCAGACTTCTGACATAAAAATTATAATAATTAAGTTCTTTCCAAACTCAAAAAAATATAGGTTAAAACTTACATCAGGTGGGAAATAAACGATCTCGAACATGTTGGACAGATCTGGAAGAATACCTGTGGCAAGTGCCATCACTACTCCGCCAGATATCACAATACTATAGAGCAGAGGTTTGTTCTCACGAAGTCCTTGCATGAATGGCTCGCCCTGGAAATATTTGGTTATTTATAGCTCATATATGCACCGATAACTTCCACTTTTATTACCACCCCGCGCTTCGAGAAAATACACAGTATTGCTTCAAAAGCAATATTGTCTATTTTCTCGAAGAGGAAAACATTCGATATTTAATGACTTCAAAAAAGGAGGTTCAATGTTCGACTGTATGTATTTAGTTATTTTTTTTGTATGTATACTTATTTTTATTATACATACCCTATAATTGATAGCAAAGGTAGATATTTGTAGCGCCATAGAGATGATGTAGACAGTGCTGTTGAGCAAGTCCGGCGCAAACTCGCGCTCTTCATCTTCTGCTTGGTCCATATCAAGTTTAGGTTTTGTATCCCTATAAATAAATATACAAAAAATAAATATTACATTATTTATTTAAAAGACATCATTAACAAGCGTATGTAAGCCAAAAAGTTGTCTTTTTTTACCACAAGCAAAACCAGCCGGGTCACCTGATGGTAAGTGACTACCGTTGATTAGACATTACCAATATGTGTGGGTTTGGCAATGTCTTGTACACCTTATTACAATATCTTAAAAGAAACTGGCTCTGGGCAAGATTTAGACGTGTGGAGGCCCTGGGGCAACTAAGACCAGCCAGCCAGGTGTCCGATGACATCTCTAGCCCTATTTATGTGGGGCCCCTCTTGTGGAGGCCCCGTTTGCCCTCCCTTAAATCCGGCCCTGCCCTCAAGTGCAACTGTCGGAAGGGGCTTGGCGACAGATTTTCAACTTGAGGGTGCTAGCCAGCCAGTTTGGTACTACATAGTACCCTACCACCGTGCTATGGTTTCCTCACGATGTTTTCTTTCACCGAAAGCTCAAGCTCAATGTAGGATTCGAACCCACAACCTTCGCCGCCTCCGCAATCATCGACTTATCGTCATAGTATTTTTGTTTACAATAGTTCTGTAACGCATGTTTGAATAAAAGAGTGTTTCCAAAAATCAAGCATTTTAAGGATATCACATGAATCGGATGCCGTTAAAACTGTTTGTTTAATTTTGCTGGGCTGTTTCCGCACTTAGCCTCTCGATTGGGCCATTGTACGTATAAAACCTGTGTCTTCTCACTACAACCAACCCAGGTCATCCCAGAAAGCTAGCAGTATTTTAAGGCTACTGAAGGCTTCCGGAAACGACGCTGGTGATAGGAGGATTAGTGCCCATTTGTCTACCACGCTTCTGTATTCTATAAGCACGTGCTGTATGCGATTAAAACTGTAACATTATGTTAAATATCTCACCTGCCCGGTGTTCTAATAGAAGCTTCGTGCACCAAGTACACAAGACACATGAAGTGCACCGCAAACTGTGAGAGCACCGTCATTATAGTGTACATGTTGAATATGTTCGGCAGAGGGCGCTCTTTCGACAGCTGTTTGAGTGGCTGGAAAATATTATGGTACTTGTACACATTTATTTCTCTCCAGCTATCTCATTTACATTTTAACAGCTAGCAACATTTATTAGGCGGGATCTTGCGAAGTGACGTTGCGTTTTGATTTTATTTTCACTAAATTCGTGTATTTTGAATTTTATTGAATAATTTCGGTGGTGTTTTGTCCAATAAAGATCAATCTAAGTGCACCAGTGAAGTGAAATGATAAAGTCCGTGAAAAGTTTTAGTGGAACAGCCGCCAATTTCACTAAAATCTGACAGACTTGTACGGACAAAGACTAGACTTTACAGTGAATGTAATATAACTAGACTGTAACGTAAAAAGAATACTGAAATTTTATGCGACTGAAAGACTTGGTACCTATGGTCATGAATAAACATTAATAAAAAAAAGAAGTTTTTCAGTACAAACATTAACAAAACTACTACTTTAGTGTTTGGAGCGTCACTTTGTAATGATCCTTCCTCATGACTCACTCCCTCCGTTCAGTAGTTTTAAAGTTTATCGCGAATATATAGACAGACAAATGCGACGGGGGGGCTCACCTTTGACCTTGATATAAACAAGAAGCACGAAGCGAGCAACAGACTCTGAAGCGTCGCCTGAGTGTCGCTGAACTTGATGCCGTCTAAGTATAACACAGATTGACTGTACGCGAGGATCAGTGCGTTGAGAGCCAGGATCTTGAACATCTGCAGAGTTGTAACGAGGGTGCAGCGGCCTTGCTTGATTATATGGCAAACTGGTGAGCAAAATTCAAATAGATTATACATTTCTGAATGGGCAGAATCCTTGGGAGGAGCGTCCGGCGGAAGCCGAGCCCCTCCGACGTGGGCAGATGTCTCGCGTCGCAGTCAATACACAACTTGCGGAACCTAACGAGCCGACATTGACTTGTCGGCCGACCAGTTTTTTCTGAAGTTGAGTTGAACTCGTGTTGTTGGACATATTTCTCAGAATCATCATGTGAAAAACACTCGAGAGTAGGATAAATAGACAACTTGAGCAAGTTGGCGAAAACGTGGGACAGCTAGTATATTCACTAAATACTGACACGTAATTATATTCACGTAAACAAACTAGATATATTACTTTGTAAGAACATGTTCTTATATTGTGGAGTAGATGGGGCTTTGACAAATATACTTTAACATGAAAGCGTTCGGTCACGATGACGCGAGTTTCACGCGCCTAAAGAAGTATTCACTTCAAAAAATTTTTAAAAAACTTACTGCAAAGTATACTAGAGAGTCGGCTCGTGAAGGGTGCGGCCACACTAGCGTCTCCAAGTCTCACTAGTTGTGGTTGGTCTTCTTCCTCCAGTTCCTTCATTGCGCGCCGAAGCCGCGCAGCAGATTCGACCCTCGCGTCGGCGCGAGACATGGGTCCACGTCGGGGGGGCTCGGCCTCCACCGGGCGCTCCTCCCGAGGCTTCTCACGTAAACGCTCAGGGGCGTTGGCTAAGATTGCCACGCCTACCTATAATTATATCGTTGTTTAGAGTTAACTGAACATTTTATAGATTATGTTATTCAGGTGTAGATAAAGTAAGGTCATACACTTATTACAGTATTATTATTCATAATTATTATCAATGTTGTGAAAATGTATGTGTTGTTATGAAATTTGGCTGTCGGACATGCAACTTTATCTAAACTAATATTATTAAGAGAAAAGATTTGATCTTTAGTGAGTAGAATGGGCTATATTTTATTTAAATTCCCTTGTGAACGCGGGACAGAAAGCTATAGTAATAAATAGACTTACGTCAGCATGTTTCAAGGCTCCAACATCATTTGTACCATCACCACACATTAGTGTGACATATCCAAGATACTTCAATGTTACTATTACAAACTCTTTCTGCTTAGGCGCGAATCTAGCAAATACTTTAATATGAGGCATCAACTCTAATAGTAACTTGTGATGATGCTCATTGAGGAATGTAAGGCCTTCGCCTGTTATGCACAGATCGAATTTTGTTATCAACTGTTTCGATGTTTTAAATGGTTGCACAGGGAGATCGACTTCTTCGTCAATCGATTTCCAACCCCATTTACCAGCATTCTCAGTTAATATCAACACTTCTGGCTTCTGAGTAAAGTTAAGTTCTTTGGCGACGTGACATGCAGTCAATGGATTGTCGCCCGTTATCATAACTACGGAATGTGTCGCATGTACAATTTCTGCTATCGCCTTTTTGGAATCATTCTTCAATGGACAAGATATTATGACAAACCCAACAAACGTCAAATCTTTCTCAATATCTTCACGTGACAAATCTCTTATTTCTTGAGAACTCAATTTCCCTAAATTTCTATAACCCAGTGCGAGCACTCGTGCACCTCTTCTGGATAATGTTAAATAAACATGATCATAATGACTAGGAACCTCTTTAAGCATAGTTTTAATGGTTTCAGGAGCTCCTTTCACACTGCTTATATAATGAGTCTCCATGAATCCTCTTTCGTTAACCTGGTAACCGGCAATGATAGACATTCTTTTAAGGGCACTTGAGAAATGGTTTCTGTGAACTATTTTCAAACCAGGTGACTTTCCTTTCTTTGGTACGACAGCATCACCTTTGGTGAGGTTCCATTCAGCGGCTTTTAGAGTTGCTTTCTCTAGAGGATCTCCAACTACACCATCATCAAGCTGCACTAGGGAATGGCATGATGCTAAAACCTGTATTGTTTCCATCGGTGCCTCAGAGAGTGGAATGACCGTGGCATCAGTATGGGATCCAATGCCAGCCACACCTTCAACCACTAAATTATCACTTGTTAATGTACCAGTCTTATCAAAACAACATATTTCAACTTTTCCAGCAAATGGTATCCTAAATGGTTCTGTACAAAACACCGCTAGCTTCGCCAACGAAAGTAACGATGTATTAACTGCTAGAGATAATTCTATGGGCAACTCGGGAGGCACAACTGATGTCAATATTAATGTACATTCTAAAAATAGTTTATATCTGTTTCTCTCTGGGTCTTCACAACCTTTAATCCAAACATATGCAGCAGCGGCTATCGCAAAAATTAGTAGGAATGATATAAATCCAAAGGTCTCAAGATTATTAGCTGTAACTCTTTTAACACCAAACAGAATAGTTCTCAAAAGTTTTCCTTGTGATGTGTTGAAGCCATTGCGAAGAACATAACCAATACATCCATTATCTGGAGCTTTAAGCCCTGAAGTGGCAGTTTTGCTTGGTGATGAATGCTGAACTATTTTAGTGCCACCAAACATCATGTGTAGCTTGCCATCACCTTCAGGATCTAAGTTTTGTTTAAGATCTTTTAAATTTTCTAATGCCTCTTTCATCTGAGGTACACTTTCACCTGTTAACATAGATTCGTCTACTATACAAGAACCTCTGAGAAGGAGGATATCACAAGGTACTAGATTTTCACTAGAAGATCGTGTGAGGGAAACAATATCACCCGGTAGTAGCTGATCACTCATTATTTGCCTCCACCTTCTGTTTCTATAAACATTAATGTTATATGGTTTGTTTCCCATTTTTCTTATTTCAGCCATGTTCCTCAACTGTTGCTGGACTAAGGTACACTCAAACATAACCAGCATCACTAATGTAAATATGGAGTAGTACCAGTACTTGTCTAAACACCAGAGTGCAACACAAAATACTTGGAAAACAAAGAATGGTGCTGTTGCTCTTTCCTTGAAAAGTTCCATGAATTCTGGGACAACCTACAAGAAAACATAGTATTGATGTACACCTTTCAAGTGACTTTTTAGTTTGATTGTATGTATATTGAATTACAAATACATTATGTATATATTATTATATTCCTGTAAATCTAGTCTCATTTATATCTGATAATGTTTATAATAGGTCCAAATCCAAAACTAAAGGGAATAGGGAAAAATGCTGAAAGGTGTCTCGGGCCGATTTTGATTAAAACTGCATCATTAGATTTTCCAAACATACTATAACATACCATGATCATTTCATTTTTGCCATATTCTTTTTCAGCTGTATCGATTGCTTCTTCATCCAAATATCCTTTTGACTCCATATATTCCTCATAAGGTTTATTGACAGGGAACTCAACAGTATGAAAAGTTTTCTTATCCCAATCATACACATACTTGCTTTTTTGGAATATGAACCAGACATCTGGATTAACACTATCTTTTTTTGTTGACTGAAATATAAAAATAAAAAAAACATATGTTGGGTATCAGATGGGACTGTTGTCCCACTTAAACAATAAGAAAACAATATTTTTTTTTTATATTCGATAGGCTTGTGTTTGACCACAATCTCACCATGGTAAGTGATGATGTGGCCGAAGATGGTAAGCACACAAAGCCTAGATGGGAACTGGCTCTCAAGTGCAGCTGTCGGAACACACCAATAGGTGTTTGGCGACAGATTTTCAACTTGAGGGTGGTAGCCAGCCAGTCGGGTACTACAAAGTACCCTACCACCGTGCTATGGTTTCCTCACAATGTTTTCTTTCACCGAAAGCTCAAGCTCATTGTAGGATTCGAACCCACGACCTTCGCCGCGGCATTCGACGTCACTTACCACTGAGCTATCATCGCCTTAGAATTGTATTAATATAAGCGAGTCAAGAATTAAAGTATAAATATAGGTAATTTGAAAGGTCAACACCATAAATAGAAAATATTTGTACAAATAAATAGATTTGCAAAGGAAAATTTTCAAAGGAAAACTGAGCTATCATCGCCTTCATCCCATATCATGGTTGTTTCTATTTAGAAAACATACATAAGCATACTAGACAAATAATTTATTTAAACATAATATTCTTAAACAAGCCAGTAAACATGAACGCTAAGTGAAGCTTTGCACAAAAAAAATACTTCAAGATCTGTATTAAGTAGGTAGTTGGTACAGACCTTAGTGTGATGAAGTCTGACAATCTCAGAGAATCCATTGTTAGATGTTGGGACCACTTTAACTATTTCAGCTTGGAGTGGATCCTTAACCTAAAAATAAAAAGCATAATTAGATTGCTAAAAGGAAATGTCATTAAAGACTTAGTAAAAATGTTCCATTTAGAATAACATACCGATGAGCACGATAAGAAACACTGTATGTGCACACTCCAATAGCAACAAAGACAAATTAAAATCTGAACGATAGCCACGACTGCGACAATAACGAACCCTGCCTCGAAATTGTCGTCAAATCCATACACAAATATCCACGAGTAGAAAACCACTGGATAAATTATGAGGAAAGGAAGCACGGTCCCTTGTAATATAGTTGCTACCGGTCTAAATAGCTGTGTATATTGGACCAAATCGTCGAGTGACGAATGCATCTTAGTAGAAACCATGATGCCAATTTCACTTTAACTTGATTATGGGGCAATAATTATTGATACGATTTCGAGAACATCACTTGATTAGCATTGTAACCATCTGTAATTACAATCAGTTCAATACATTTTTACAGTTTATTAATATTTCAATATGTAAATAAAATTTAATTTTTTAAAGTTTACTGATCTTGACAGATAAATGACAAGCATGAATGAGCGAGAGAGAAGCTCGTGGAAGGCAAGAAGGAAAGATCATGAGAGGGAAGGGAGAGAATGGCAGGCAGTTGACAGCATGTTGACAGTGACAAACGGGAGGGCAGCGGGGTGGGAAACCGGAAATATCGTGATAGCATGCGTGTCTCAATTATGTTTCTTTACATGCAGAAAAATAATAAAATTATTAAGTTAATTAAAGTTAATTAGTGGATTTAAAAAACCGATACAGGTGCTGATTCTGCTGTATTTTTAGGTTACCGTACCTCAAAAGGTAAAAAATGGAACCCTTATAGGATCACTTTGTTGTCCGTCCGTCCATACTTCCGTGTGTCAAGACCCTTTTACTTAGGAACGCGAGGAGGTATCAAGCTGAAAATATCAAATACTCAAGACTATTGTTCCTTGGAGCTGTGAAAAAATCAAACTTCTAAGCCCACGCAATCAAAATATACAGCCGTTTATGCCGCTTTCCGCTCGCAAGGGAATCAAAACCTACAGGGTACTTCCCGTGAACTCAGAATCTTGGAATTGGGTGCGAAGCAACGTCTTATAGCATAGATAAAGGAAAAATTCCAAAAAAGTTGAAAATTAGAGGATGTCCCCATACATACATAGTACCACCAATTAAGATAGGCCTCTGAGTTGTATCGGTGCTCATACAATTTAGAGGTCTAGCTTAATTGGCGCGTCCTCAAATAAGGTAATCGAATAAAAAAATGATGAACGAACTATTTACAAGTTTGTATGGAACCCTCGGTGCGCGAGTCCGACTCGCACTTGACCGGTTTAACATAAAATAAGAATATTAAAACTGAAAATGTACGCGACTGAAAGATTTTGAATCTATTGGTCATAAATAAACATAAAAAAAAAGTAATTTTGTCACTTTTTTGACAAATTTGACAAAATAAAAGGCGCGATAAACGTTACCTACTTACTTACATACTTATAATAAAAGTAAAGATAGTTTTTAGTTTGTAGCAAAGGTTTGTAGTTTAGTTCATTTCATACGGCTTTCCGTATTATAATATAATATTTTCTTTGCTTGCCAAACTACAGTGTCTACAATTGTCACAGAGTGATTACTATAGGAAAGTGTGACTATAAGTACAGTACATTTTATACCAAGTTGTGATTGAGTAAAGAATTTGATTTTGATATCTAAAAGTCAGGACTATTGTGTCTGGATAGAATTCTAGGAATACTAATGGATTTTAATATAAGGAGAAAATCTACCAAAACGCCAGTCGCTGGCAGTCTTGTGGAAACTTATCCTCACGATCTCCAGATGTACAAAGTTCCACCAATAGACGATATATCACTACAAGAATTTGAAACCTTAGCTTTGGAGAGGGTTGCATTATTAAGATGTCTAGCCACAGCGACTACCTTGAAAGGCCTTCGTATATATTCAGATGAGTGGTCGGAATATGTAATTAGTGAATTGAGAATGCAAGGGCTGAAATACTATGCAAAGTTGTGTGAGAAGTCAGGATATGCAAATACGGATGGGGATACACAAGCACGGCGTAAAGACCATATAGCACATTTCATATTGAGATTAGCTTATTGCAGAACAGAGGAATTACGCCGTTGGTACATTGCTAGGGAGCTAGAGTTGTTCAAAATGAGATTTGCTGTTATGAGGGGTGAATCAGTGGAAGTATTTTTCAGACTAAACAATTTACGTTATACTGCCATTACTGATGAGGAGAAAAGCAATATCATAAACCACTTGAGAGATTCTACAGCATACTCTAATGTAGAAAATATGAAGTTCTACAAAGTTAGGTTTTATGAGGTCTTTGATTTGGTTAAAACAAGAAGAGTGTATCTAAGTGGAGGATATGCATATATACCTCACAAGGACTTCATATCTGTACTCTCAGGTCAGTATAGAACACATTTAAAGCAGAGCTTAGCTATAGCTTGCCATCATCTTGGTGAAATAGAGCAAGATGAACGTCTTGTATGTTTACTGAAGGGTCTACATCAATCATATGCTGGCAATGACTACAGTGACATTAAAGCTGTTGTACCTATTGAGAGCCTTGATTCATTGTCAGCTAAATCATACCCACTATGTATGAGACAGCTTCATGAGCAATTAAGATTAGGGCATCACTTGAAACATGGTGGTAGATTGCAGTATGGCCTCTTCCTGAAAGGTATTGGTGTAACTCTAGAAGATTCCCTCAGGTTTTGGAGAGACGAATTCACCAAGATAATGGATCTGGACAAGTTTGAGAAACAATATGCTTATAATGTAAGGTATAATTATGGAAAGGAAGGCAGTAAAAAAAACTACACTCCATTCAGCTGCTTGAAGATTATCAACACCACAGTAGGTCCAGGAGACTGCCATGGGTGTCCATTCAGGCACTGTGATGCCAGTAATCTCAAAAATAGGCTCCAAGGATATGGTCTTGACCCTCAAGGTAATTTAAAAAAAGACAATATTGTATTCCACTTGGTTGTTTTACTTTCTTAGTATTGACACATCAATTTTGATCTTGCAATTTTTTTCTATAAAATAGATCTATTATTCATGTTTATAGTCAAGATTAAAGATAAATTTGTATTTTTCATTACAGGTATAAATAACATAGTTGATATGGCCAAAAAAGGACATTTCCAAATAGCATGCAGCAAATATTTTGACACTGTTCACCATGGTGATCTTGGATTAGGAATTAACCACCCAAATCAGTTCTATGAGGAAAGCCAGAAACTTATCAAAGGAGATATAAAATTGGAGCCTAAAACCGAGGTTAAAACTAACCTTGTAAAAAAAGAACCAATCGATAACATACAAGAGATGGATTTTGACGAAATTATAGAAGGATAAGAATAATTACTTACTTTAATATTGTGAATGCATAGCAACATAAACAATATTGAAAATTTATGAGTTCATTTAATATTATTGATTGATCAAGAAATTATCTATTTCCTTTTAACATACATAGCTTTCTTTGTCATACGACCACAATATAAACCAAATATAAAAATTAATCCTATAATTGAGATGCCTACTACTAGAAAATACTTCTTGGATGGTGAAGTTGATATTTCGGTATACATGTCACCAAAGTTTGTAATCACGTTCATCTGAAAATATTAAATAACACATCAATATCTAATATATAAAACTCAATCTTTGTCCTTTGCTCATATTTAATGTGCTGCCATACTGTTCATTCAATAGGTTATATGCATGTGATTCAAATAGTGGAAATATTTTTTTGTAATAAACTTTACCTATTCCTCATGAATAAAATTAATTATTTTTTAAAAAAGTGCAAAAAAACTGAGCATAATTCAAATATTTGAAACGCTATGCCATTGGTCAGAGTGAAAATAACATCACAGTCTATGACAAAAAAGAAAAGTCAAAGCTACCGAACCCATCCTTGTTTGTTCGTGAAAATGGCAGGTGTTATAAGTGCCCGGTTCGGAGGACTATTTTTAACTTAAGTTTTTGGGTGTAGATTTTTTTTACTTCTATAGAGTGGTGAAAAATATTGAATAAATAAAAAAAAATACATGCATATTCCCTATTGCGATGGGCAAAACAAAGTAGCATTAAACATATATGCTGGTACTTTTGTTGAGTATGTGGATTAATGCTCTAAGGCGGCACAGCTAGTTGTTAATATAAAGTATTTAAAATGTATACTTACAGCAGCTATATATTTATACATATCTAATCTACTTGAGAGTGCTTTTTCGCATTCAGCCTCTAGTTTTCTATTACTATCATTGAGAATTATTTTTAAACATTTGAGACCTGTAAGAATAAGTAAATGACTTAAGTACTTGCACTTTATCTGCTTTGGAACTTAATCAAGGAAAAAAAACAGTCTTACGCCTGCCAGCACCATGTTCAAGGTCTTTACAGTATTTCAATAAATCTAAAGCACATGCCCTTTCTAGTAAAGGATCTGCTTCAATGTCCACTTCAGCCTCCTCTATTATTTGCGCCACTTCACGTGCACATTCTGCTGATACGATTTTGTGACTTAAGAGAGCATTTTTGAGGCATTCCTCAACCTTAAAATAAAGTATGAATTGCATTATTATGTTATCTGATTGCCACCTAAATTAGCTTTATGTCATTCAGGATAAATGTCTGTATTTATATTTACCTTCCCATCAGAGGATGTGATATCATTTGGCACATTACAAATAGTCTGTATTTCCGCATTGCATAATTTACCAAGCAATGGGTCAAGACGATAATTCAATGCTTGTTCTTTTAAGACATTTGCCAACTCATTCTCACAAGATACTGTCAATTTTGATTCTCTAAATTTCTTCTTCAGGCAATACATAACTTTACCTTGTAGTTCAATATCTTGTTCATTTGCTGTAAAATAAAAGTGTTTATCTAGCATAATTTTAATTACAAAAAAAGTTAATAAGTATTTTTCCGATTTTAATTATATAATCTGAATTTCTCTAGGCTTAATATTACAATACGTACCAATAAGTTCAGAACAGAATTTCTGAATATCATTCTTACAAGAATTTTGTAAATTATTGTTGTAGCGGTAATCTGTATTTTGTTCTATCATCCGATTTACTATAACAACTTTGCAATTTTCATCAAAATCCAATTCTTTTCGATGTACCTATAAATTTAAAGATCATTAAAATAAATCATATGAATGCAAATGTTTGTGTATGTTAGTTACTGCTTGGCTCCATATCCCTGAATGGATTTTCATGAAAAGTTATAGACTATTATAAGTAACTTTAGCTATTTATAGGGTACTGTTATAAACACAAGTCAAACAGTGGAGGACAGCTAGTTATTATTTATATAAAAGGATTAAATAATTTTATTGAGATCTAAAGAAATGAAAACCAACCTTCAGGCAATCAAGAATTTTGGATGATTCTGTATTATGGCAGTATAAATCTATCATGTCATTGCAAGTTCTTATCAAATGATAATCAATTGCATTGTCAGTAAATTCTTGTTTTCTTAAAATAAAAAGAGCTTTCATGCATCCATCAGTCAACTTTCCTTTAGCTGTCTGAAGACATTCTAAAGCAGCTGATTCTCCATGTGGAACATTTGCACAATATGCCTGCAGATCATTTCTACATGCTTCTTTTAATTCTGGATCCAAGTCAATATTTTCCTTTTGTTGAAATAGCTGGCTTCTTAACTGTTGTCTACAGTCTTTTAATATTGTATGTTTCCTTCTAGTTATTGTATCATTTCTTACAATTTCACTTAAACATCCAACTACTTGGCTCTTGGTTTGTGCTTTAGGACAGAATCTGACAACATAAGATTTACAGGCATTTTTAAACTTCCTTGTAAACCTGTAATTCTTCAATGAGATCAATTGTTCATGTTCTATAGCAGCTCGGCATTTTACGTTAGCCTTGATTTCTGGATCATTTTTATGATTGATTAAACAATCCATTATGTCATCCTCATCTTTTTTACTTTTAAGCTCAGAAGAGCATAGCCTCTCGATAGGAACTCTACAATTAATGTTAACAACAGCATTAAGTTCTATATGGCCACTCTGTGTTTCAGTAAAATTTGTGACAACTTCTCTACATTTAGTTGAAAGTTCTTTAATTTTACTTTGTAAGCATGATATTTCTTCACCTTTTTCAGTGTTGTCAGAACACAGATTAGCCAAGTCATCCATACAAGTGTCTTCTATTTCAGGCAACAAATCCACACTAACAGCTCTTTGTCTCATCACTTGCTTGACTTGTTGTTCACATGCTGGCTTCAATAAATGCTTTTGGTCAGGGTTGTAAGCATAATTATATAAACAAGGCAGTACCAAAGGATCTTTTTCAGACTGATTTTCACTAACATCAGCCCATTGCAATTTTGCTTTGCACTGTGTAACAGCATCATATTTACAAGCTTTATATAACTGTGGGTCAAGCTTAAAATTCCTGGATATAAAGTACTGTATCTGCAGCAAAGCTGTTTCACAATCACCAGTCATGAGGACAGTTCCTAGTTTCTCCATGAGACATGAAATTACCCTGCCATTGCCACCTGTGATTTCTCTACATGCTCTGTCCACAACTGGCTTACAAGCTTTCCTTAACACAGGATCCACTCTCCAATCTTCTCCAGGGTCTGCCTCTTGTACCAATGCCTCTAATGATTTTTGACATGCTATACTTATTCTCTTATCTTTTCTCTTCCTTGGTCTGGCATGATCCATGAGGCAGTGTATTGTTTTACCTCCAGTCTCAATACCTTTACAGAGTATTGTTATGTCATTAGCACAATTTTGCATCAATTCTGGGGATAATCTGTAATCATCCATAAGCATTTTTCGGTGATCAGTCAATTCAGCTGTGCATTCAGGAGAAATTTTTGTGCTATCATTTCGTGCAATATTTTCTAAGCATAATAAAATTTGTGCTAATCTTACATCCTTATCATCTACTACTCCTTTTCGACAATGGTTCTTCCTGATGTCTTCCTTACAAGCCTTGACTAGACCTTTACTTGTTTTATAATTCAGTACAATATTTCTTTGATCATAAAAAAGCTGATCTTGACATTTCTTTCTCATACCTGAAATTAGATGCAAATTGTTTTACAATGTACCTTATACAACAAGTTTAAACAAGTAATTGATGATGGCTGTAAAAATAAATTACCATTTTCATATCTATGTCTCAAAAGGCATTTGTACATTAGCCAAGAACCTGGAACTTCATCAGGACAAAAGTTCTTCTGATCCAAATTACATGCAGCAAATATAATTTTATCTAACTGCAATGTACTGTATTTCATTTCATTCAATGCAGTTATTTCGGATTGGCATTCAGGCTGTAGGTTTTGTTCGTGTGTTTGAAGACATTTTAATGTTTGTGTTTGAGATAGGCTCTTGGGATCTGGTGGAACCCTACCACAAGTGTGAGCCTGGATGTCATCAAAACAATTCTTCAGGAAATTCCTAGCAATTTGCCAATCATTAAAAATCAAAGATTCAATTTTATTGATCATTTTCCAACAATTCTTGTCTCTGACACTTGGCTTCTTCTTAAGTATGCAATCTATACCATTTTCTGTGGGGCTCACACAGTGTATTATTGCTGTTTCTTCTTGACATGATTCTTTCAGTTTATGGTCTAAGTATGTATTATCGAAAAGTTCAGTTTGATGAGTCCATAGTTTATGTTGACAAAGTGTCAAGACTTGAGTTTTGTTATAACTGGCGTTCAATGAGCATGACAAAAGCGCGAGATCGTCGTCTAAATGCGAGCATAATTTATGATACAAAGAGCATCCTGTTATGTCCAAAGTAAATCTATCGTTCGGTCTTATTACCAAATTTCCTAAAACTTGTGCGTTCTGGGTAAATATTACGGTATAAGCAACAAGCACCCCTAATGACGTACATAAATTCGTCAACATTTCGATACCGGCCTAGTGAAGTTGTGGTAAATAACAAATGGTACCTAACATAATTTTAGCTTGATCGAGAAATAACTTACATGACTTAATAGTATCGAAGATAAATATATATAATCACAAATGACAATAAAATTACTTATTTCATAATATTATCACTGAAAACTTGAAAAGTCGAGTGAAATCAAAGAAAACCACAGACTGGCAAAATATATTACATACTCTTTGCTGGCAATAGCAGGCAGGCAGATGATGGCAGCAGGGTTGCCAGATAACAGCGAACTCAATTCGCCTAATTTAGCTAACCGAGTAGCCTAAATCGCCTAATATATTTTTTTTTGACGAGAAGCCTAATTCTCCTACCATTTTGAGCTAGATAGCCTTTATATAGCCCAAGTAAAGAAGACACGTAAACAAAATAAACATGTTTTATTTATAATAGGTAATATAATTTGTAATACAATTTTTACAAATCGTCTTGTAACAAAATAATAACTTCCTGCAGAAGTTCACTATCACTTTCAGCGTCAGCGGAAGAATCCTCATTAAAAAGAATATTGTTTTCTCGTGTAGTCATACGCGTTTGTCTATCTCTATCTCACTCGTACAAATAGTGAGAGAAAAATTACAGTGGATGTGCCTTAGACGAATAATCCAGTAGACGGAACCATACAACGTTGCCGCTCCGCCGGCCATCCGTAGCCGCATTGTCTTGTTTCTTTGTTTTATATACGGATCTTCACATTGAGTAAAAGAAAAAGCTATTGTCGGAATGGCAACCTCGCACTATCCGTGTGACTCGTGTCATTTTTTGACCTACAAGTGGGCCATAACATAGCAACACGGGTGTATAAAAAGTGAAAAATTGAGGAAATATTGGTGATAAGACTAGATTTTTTTGCACTATATTGAAATTATGTCGTGTTGTGCTGTGTTTTGTCCATCAAGAACAACAAAAGGAGGTGTAAACGATCCGGAATTATCATTTCACACGTATGTATTTCTGGGCTATTATTATCTTAAGTATCGTAGATTTAAAGCCAAAATGCATTTCACATTAAGGATACACATCATTAACATCATTTTATTACCATGTGTTGATAATTTACTTAGATTTACAGCTTTAATTTATGTTTATTAGATGCATGGTTTTACGCCTTCCGAATAGTGATGTGCCTACAACGCTTTGTCGATATTTGCTAAATCTATATCCTTGCTTTATGTTAAGTTAAACATTGACCGTTTGTTCCTCTTTCGCTGAATGGATTATGATGAAATTTTATAAGTAAACTAGTGTAGGAACTTTTTTTAAATATCAGTTTGACCACTATCTCATATGTTGGTGACGTCGTGATCGAAGCTGGTAGGTAGGGAGGCATTTATAAATCACGTGAAAGGGAGGAATCTGAAAATATGTCACGTGACATTTTGCGATTAAAAATGTAAGATGCCTTTGTATATTAATATAAGGATTATTATTAATAAAATATTTTGTTGTAGTTTTCCAAAAAGTCCAGAAATCAGAAACCAGTGGATAAAAGCTGTAAGGCGCGAAAATTGGGAACCGACTCAATACTCCAGGCTCTGCTCAAAACATTTTGATAAATCCAGCTTTGTGACTGGATTGTCAATAAAGAAACTAAAAACAGATGCAGTTCCGATCATCTTTTTTCTTTAAGGAAGTTATATTATTATGTGAAAGCTGGTCTTTTGGATTATGTAAAAAAATATGTTAGATTCATGTTCATTAAAGTAAATATATTTATCATAAATATTTTCCTGTATTTTCATTTTTAGGCTCACTGTTATGGATCGATATTTTTTTCATCGATATGTTCTGTAGGTACGATCACTTCCCTACTCACGCACACTAATGCAGATCTAGGAACTCACACTAACATAAAATGGACATGCTCCCTAGGCATACCTTCTGTCTACTGGATTATTCGTCTAAGGGATGTGCATATTACGTTTCGTTACAAGCATACAATTATGTCTCAACAAGAAATTATTTCATTTTGGGGCTACTTCATAGCCTAATTAGCCCGTCTTTATTTTTTTAGGTAGCCTATATGGCTACTGGTAGCCGATTGGAATTTTTCGTCAATTGCGCACAAATCTGCTAAAGCAAGGCCCACTTTTTGAAATTAGGACAAATTTATTTATTTATTTTAAGGATGACCAACAGCTGATTCTCTTACAGACTATAATATAAAATTATACATCAGGAAGCCAGTAACAGGTCTTCACGGATAAGTGCTAGGCTAATAAATTGCTAGTTATTGTTCCGAGTAATAAATATTTCTGTGATGACAATATAAATTAAATATGACATAATTGAATATAGATAAAAGTATAGTCCAAAGTGATATAAAACAAATGACAGATTAAAAGATGAAATTAGAAGCCATTTTTTTATTCTGGATAAGCTTGTGTTTGACCCTTTGATTATTAGGCTGGCTTAATACTCAAAGGTTTGACCACAATCTCACCATGGTAAGTGATGATGTAGCCGAAGGTGGTAAGCACACAAAGCCTAGATGGGAACATGCTCTCAAGAGCAGCCTGTCGGAACACACCCATAGGTGCTTGGCGACAGATTTTCAACTTGAGGGTTAACCAGCTAGTCGGGTACTAAAAAGTACCCTACCACCATGCTATGGTTTCCTCACGATGTTTTCCTTCACCGAAAACTCATTGTAGGATTCGAACCTACGACCTTCGCCGCGGTATTCGACGTCACTACCACTAAGCTATCATTGCCTTGAATGATACGGTAATATCTACAGTATCGTGCACGCCAGAAGACGAATTACGACTGATTTGCTAGCGTGTTGGCGCCGTGGATGACATCCGAAACACAATGGAAACAAAGGTCACCTGGAATGACATCGTTGGATTACATCCGTCTAGAACACGCTTTAAAACGGCCAGGACGAGAAAGCGCAATCATGGATTGCATCTTTATCTACTAGAGTGACCATGCAACGTGGATTTTTTTTGAGTCAAAATTTATAAGTCGTTTTTCTATGAGAAGAACAAAAGTACTCTGACTGCATTATGATTTTATGGGATTTACCATATTCATGGGGTCCACTATTATATGACCTTAAATATGATCACACTTTAATATTAAAGGTGTATACATTTTATATGCATAGGATTGTCACACAATGGCCCAGTGTGTGAGGCGTCAAATTCTATCTGTTGCCTCTGCTGATCATTATGTGAACGACAAAACACAAAGGACAATGAGCAAAATTGTATGGGCCCCGTCCCCACCCACCAACAGACAAGAAAATGATTTCATTCAAGGTATCTAATACTGGATATTTAACTTTAATCCTATATATACTTTGATTAACTATCTACAGATAACCAAACCCAAGCAAACGTTCTTTCAAAAATGTCCAAAATTGTGATGCATGCGTAATACTAGTTAAAACAAATATACATTATAAAGTAAATTCAACCTTAAATACAATAGTTTTATGTTGTATTCACAAAGCTAAGACAAAATGCATATTTTTTTTATTATCGTACCTGCTAGTCGATATACTTCAAAACAAATTAAACCTTAGACACATGTCTTAAAGTCAGAATTACGAAGTGTTAAAAAAAGTAATAAAATTTGACTTAGGCGAGAGAGGGAGCGAGTGGAGAATTAAAAAAAATGTTTATACGATGATTTCTTTACAAATATCAGTATTTACAATACAGTTTTTTTTAAGAAGATTTTTGGCCTGGTATCGAGACCTTTAAGCCATTTCTTTATTTTAAATATTAATATTTTATGTTTAGTCACGTTTTATTGTCACTTTCACTGTAAAGTCTAGTCCTCGTCCGTACAAGTCCGGTCTAATTTTAGTGAAATTGGTGGTTATTCCACTAAAACATTTCATGGACTTTTTGGGACAACCTGGAAAGTCACGATACACGCTTTCATTTCATTTCACTTCACTTGTGCACTTATTGATCTTTATTGGACAAAACACCACCGAAATTATTCAATAAAACTCAAAATACACGAATTTAATGAAAATAAAACGAAAACACAACGTCACTTCGCAAGTTCCCGCCAAAAAGTCTACAATACAGTGATAACAATTATATAAAGATAATATATAACACACCGAAAAAATTAAAATCTAGCCGTTCGAAGCGTTTTTAAACGAGCATTGAGGCATGTTTACCGTCGGAGCGTGCGAATGCTACAAAATTAGAGTGGGTTCATATTCAGTAAGGTAAATAAATAAATAAATAATACATCGATATAGGTATGAAATAATAGGTTTTTTTTAGGTTCTTACATTACTGTTATTTTACAGGGCAAATTATAAAGTCAGTCATAATTAAATTCTATAGATTACTATTTTTGCCGCCATTTCACGCAAATATTGTCAGTGAGACTAGATAAATAATTATTGAATGTAATAGGTGTAAGTTGTTTTTTAAAGAGTAATTGCTGAGTTTATAGCCGGCTCTTCTCAGCAAAAGTAACCTGCCGAACCGAGCATTTAGAGTCTATTTGGATGAATAAATATTAAATTTCATTTAACTAAATGAAAGAAAGAGAAGTTGTCCCAATTTAGAAGCAATTTAGTTGTCTTTTTGTATCTTTCTCTATTTCGCAATTGATAGGTATTTACATCAAGTAGGTATGGAGAGATTCCTATCCAGGTAGTATACATAATTTGAGGATAAGCGTAGCGGTTACATTCTCTTTGGATGACAGTTCATTAATGACATGACAGCTGACTGACAGCGGCAAAGAATGGAATTACCCAAAGAGGATAAAAACACTACGTGAATTACCTACAACTTCAAGCTGGTCGAGTATTATATTGTCTTTGCTGGTCGGTGAACGAAAGTCTAGAATTTAATTTGCGTTGGAATTTGTGATTGTGATTTTAAATTATTAATAATATGGAAGAATTTGTGGAAGTTAATCAAATTTCGGATTTCATTTCATATCTTCGCAGTGTAAGTATTGATGGATTTTTTTGTTTTTTTGTTATTCATTGGTAATTTGTTGATGATATCATTGCGAGTTAGAGTATCATTTATTTTGCGATGGGTAAAGTGGACTACCAAAACATATAATATAAATTAATTACACTGTACAATGGCCATGACTTTTATGCATAAAACAATGTTACGATAAAGTTATTCGTGTTCGGCATCCATCATTCATCATTATCAAATCATTCAGAATCTTTAGATTTTTACGTTTAAAGTAGAACTGTTTTATAAATCCCCACATTATCAAGACTTGATAATGTGAAGATTGAAATGTGAAACAGCTGTAAAACCAGGCACCACAAACTATTTATTTCTATATTATCCTTTTATATATATAAAGATTATGCTTACTTCTAAGCTCATAACTTTAAGCTCATCATGAGTTATGAATAATTATAATATAACATATTTCAATTCTATGTTATGTACCAGGTTTCAATACAGTCCACACATGAAATGAGTTGATAGCAAAAACATTTTGTTTTGTTACTAATTAATTATTAGGTATCATTTTGAGTTTTGATTATCAATATCACGTTGGACCATTCCAAAAAAAGAGTATAATGGCCTTAATAGAAATTCCCTGTATCTTTTGGATTTTGTATTCTCTCTAACTGCACTATACTATTTATATTTAGTCACACAACTCCTCTTTAATATGAAGTGCTTGAAAGAATGTAAATATTATCATAAATCCAACTGCAGTTGGATAAAGGCTTAGTTTCAAGCAAACAATTAAAAATCTAATTATTTTAATGCTGCATCAGGATCTTCCTTACTTCAAGTTTAGACCCAGTGGTCTAAACTTGAAGTAAGGAAGATCCTGATTTATTACAATTATAAATTTTATAATAATTAAAACAGCAAAAATATTTTCACCTCAATGACACTGAAAATTTGTTGAGTTGACAATATTATCAGTTATAGTAGGTACCTATTGTAAACAATTACACTTAAACAATGTTCTCAATAACCTACAGTACCATTAAGTTGTGATAGCAATTAAGTTTATTTACCTTGATTATGATTATATTCTCATAAAATAATGTTAAGGCAAGACAAGTCTTGGCATTATAAATGACTGGTTTCTCACTTAGAAAATGCTTTCATAGTATAGAAAAGTTGAAATTATATGTATTGAACAATTACACTTAAACAATGTTCTCAATAACCTACAGTACCATTAAGTTGTGATAGCAATTAAGTTTATTTACCTTGATTATGATTATATTCTCATAAAATAATGTTAAGGCAAGACAAGTCTTGGCATTATAAATGACTGGTTCCTCGCTTAGAAAATGCTTTCATAGTATAGAAAAGTTAAAATTATATGTATTGAACAATTACACTTAAACAATGTTCTCAATAACCTACAGTACCATTAAGTTGTGATAGCAATTAAGTTTATTTACCTTGATTATGATTATATTCTCATAAAATAATGTTAAGGCAAGACAAGTCTTGGCATTATAAATGACTGGTTCCTCACTTAGAAAATGCTTTCATAGTATAGAAAAGTTAAAATTATATGTATTGAACAATTACACTTAAACAATGTTCTCAATAACCTACAGTACCATTAAGTTGTGATAGCAATTAAGTTTATTTACCTTGATTATGATTATATTCTCATAAAATAATGTTAAGGCAAGACAAGTCTTGGCATTATAAATGACTGGTTCCTCGCTTAGAAAATGCTTTCATAGTATAGAAAAGTTAAAATTATATGTATTGAACAATTACACTTAAACAATGTTCTCAATAACCTACAGTACCATTAAGTTGTGATAGCAATTAAGTTTATTTACCTTGATTATGATTATATTCTCATAAAATAATGTTAAGGCAAGACAAGTCTTGGCATTATAAATGACTGGTTCCTCACTTAGAAAATGCTTTCATAGTATAGAAAAGTTAAAATTATATGTATTGAACAATTACACTTAAACAATGTTCTCAATAACCTACAGTACCATTAAGTTGTGATAGCAATTAAGTTTATTTACCTTGATTATGATTATATTCTCATAAAATAATGTTAAGGCAAGACAAGTCTTGGCATTATAAATGACTGGTTCCTCGCTTAGAAAATGCTTTCATAGTATAGAAAAGTTAAAATTATATGTATTGAACAATTACACTTAAACAATGTTCTCAATAACCTACAGTACCATTAAGTTGTGATAGCAATTAAGTTTATTTACCTTGATTATGATTATATTCTCATATAATAATGTTACGGCAAGACAAGGCTTGGCATCGAAAATGACTGGTTCCTTGCTTAGAAAATGCTTTCATAGTATAGAAAAGTTAAAATTATATGTATTGATTGATCAAAAATCCATAATTAATATGAAAAGGTTAAGAGGGTGCAATTTAGCAAGTCAAACAAAATGGATAATTGCAAAGTCACTTAAACATGCAAATTTAAGCCCTGCTAGACTATAATCATAAATAATTTTGATTGTTTGTCATTTCCTTGGCAGGGCTGTGTTTGCTGATATCAGCATGTAGCATAGTAGGATTCATGTAGCAGAGTACTATCGTCCGCATAGTAATTAACTATAGATTTTGGTGACAAGTTCTTCACAGCTTAGCTAAAGGAAAACATTGTGAGGAAACCACAGCATGGTGGCTAGACACTTTGTAGTGCTCGACCAGCTGGCTACCACCTTCAAGTTCAAAATTTGTTGCCAAAATTTGTTGTTGGTGTGTTCAGGCAGTTGCACTTGAGAGCCAGTTGCCTTTAAGTTATTGTAATAAGGTGTACAACACATTAGTGATCCCGCTGGTATTGCTAATGTCTATGGACGACGCTTGCCTGGATGTCACTTGTGGTATTATGAAAAAATAGACAGCACGTTAATAATAATAGGTTGGGGAAAAAGTTTCTTCGCATTTTTTAAGAAAATTCAAAACATTTTTTATAATTTTTTTTTTTCTCTGGATAGGCTTGTGTTTGACTACAACCTCACTATAGTAAGTGATGATGTGGCCGATGGTGGTAAGCACACAAAGCCTAGATGGGAACTGGCTCTCAAGTGCAGCTGTCGGAACACACCGATAGGTGTATGGCGACAGACTTTCAATACAGTTTATTTACATTTAACTAAAGTATGTAGGTACCATTTTGTTAGATAACTTTTTGCCATCTTGTAGGTAGGGACATGATACCATTGCCATAGAAATTTTGGGACTTCTGATCAAAATACCGCGACAAGTGATTTTGGCAGTCCTCTCGTGATGTTAATCTGACTGACACTGCCTAAAGATTTCTGAAGAGACCTAAACAGGTGGAAATCTGAAGGTGCAAGGTCAGGACTATACGGCGGATGCATTAACACCTCCCAGCCAAACTAAATTTTTGTTGAGTGGCTAAAGATGTGTGAGGTCTAGCGTTATCATGATGAAAAACCACATCCCTTCTGTTGATTAATTCCGGCCGCTTTCTCTCAACTTCTTGCTTTAATCTCATCAGTTGTTCGCAGTAGAGTTCAGAATCGATGGTCTTGCCTGGTGGTAATAGCTCATAATGAATAATGCCCTTCCAATCCCACCACACACACAGCATCACCTTGTTGCGAGTTAACCCGGGTTTCGCCACAGTCTGTGAAGCCTGACCGGCCTTTGACCACGACCTTTTTCGCACGTTCTTGTCGTACGTGATCCACTTTTCATCACCAGTTCAGCAGCAGATCATGCTCCACTTTTAAAAAAATGGCATCCATTTTATCCGTAATAGGGCGACGTGCATCTTTGACATACAAATTTCCGGATTGAAAACGCTTAAACCATATTTGTGCTACTCTCACAGACACTGCACTAGGTCCATAAACATCGCAAATTTTTTTCGCGGCTTGGGTTGCATTTTTATTTTTTTTGTAGTAAAATTTTAAAATGTATCGAATTTCTTCATTAGATTCACTCATCTTGACAGTACAAAAAACAAATGAAAATCACACATTTTCCTAATTTGAATTTGGAATTATGTTCTTTAAAATTTCAACTTTCAATGATACCAAAACCAGCCAGATACAAATAGTATAGCCAAAGAGATTTTATTACAAGTTCATACATACTATAATGCGAAAAGACATTTTCCCCAACCTAATATGAGCCTTTTCACGACGTATAATGTGCGTGATATCGAGCAATTTGATTGACCTTAAAATGGATTTTATACATCTGCCATACAGGATGCGAGGAAGAATGAAGTAATGACAGTTATCTTTTTATTTGGATCAGTAATAGTTTAATTAGATAACTAAATTGCTCTAACTAAAGTGAAATCATTTTCTTTATTACAGATTGAATGGCGTGACCCGTGGCTCATAGCCCTATTGTCCTTTCACGTTATAGTCACATTTACGTGTTTCTCAACAAGAAACTATGGGAACTTCCAAGTGGTTCTATTTATAATATTATGTAAGTATAAACATGTTTCTTTTAATTTATCCGATCATGTTGCACTCCAAAATGATGATTTATTTTATATAATTATTAACAACTTTTCGTATTATTATTGTTAATCTGAGGTGGGCATTTGTGACACAATTTTTACTAGATACTGTAGTTATCGTTTCATTATGTTGTATTATGGTAGGGGAGGCATTGATGCTAAATTTGTAGTTACTCGAGCGTCTTTGGGACCTACTGGAATTTGAAGATTAGGTGGAATAAAGAAAAAGAGGTTATGTGATATTTTCCTCTTCAGCGGTGGGGGGAGCGTCTACAGGGTTTCAAAAATGTAAAAAAAAACAGTCACCAAGAAATACTCGAGCGCGTCAGATATTAATAGGGTAGTCGCGCCACGTCTGTCTGATAACGGAAACATAATAATCTGCCGTTTTGCGTGGTGGGGGTGGCCGTACGAAGGGGTCGAAAATATTTAAAAAAAAAATTTACTCGAGCGCGTCAGACATTGATAAGGGATGTTAAGTGAACCCTCCAGTAGCTCCTATTTTAAAGACTGACGATTTGGACGCGACCATCAGTCAGGGCCGATTTTTGAAAATGCAAAAAAAAATCGTGACCTTGATTTACTCGAGCGCGTCAGATTTTTATACAGGCGGTTCTTCTTGATGGCCTTGTTGTACTGACCCATAATCTGACAATTATGTTGAGGGATTTCCTTAATCTGACGGTTTGAAAAAAAAAATATGTAAAAAATATCGAAATCTCGAAAATGGTTCAAGATATCGAAAAAATGTTTCTACAAAAGTTGTAGAGAATTTAACCTTCTACAATATTTATTATGAATACATATACCAAAAAACCCATAGGAAACGAGATATTTGCAATAAATGATTTTTTGACCTTTGACCTTGAAAAATCAGTAGTCGCGGGCACCCTAAGATAAGTAGCTTTCGAGACAAGTTTTAGGGTGTCAAAATAAAGGTTTATACAAGTTAATAGCTGACTATTTCTCATTCTGAGGTGAAACTCATAATATTCCTGGACTATACACTTAATAATGATTTTAGCCACTTCGGCTTGTGCAAATCGGCAGATTAAGATATTTCCGTGATTCGTGACTAATTTCCTTCAAAATAAAAAAAAAACCAATCGCGCTCGAGAAAATCCAGGTGACGTTTTTTTTTTGCAACTTTGCGAGTCTCCAATTTTCTTTCGTCACGCCCAATTTGTCAGATTATTGAAATGTACACTATTTTGCATGTAACTAACTTACCTTACCTTAATCTGACGCGCTCGAGTATTTCAAACCATCGATTTTTTTTTACTAATCTGACGGGCTACCCTAGGCGTTCGACACTACATAGAAGGCTCAGATTTGGTGAGAGTACTTCACAAGGTGCAAGGTTGCCCCCCTTATGTTAATCTGACGCGCTCGAGTAAATCCCGAAATCCCCTATTCGCCTCCCCTACCATTATTAATAATGTTCTTATTAAATGTTATGAAATGAGTTGCTGCTAGAATTAGCTCTTTCACATCCCTTTAAATTATAAATCTTCTCTCTTTTATATCGATATAAACTTCCCTTTTCATATGCCTCAGCCCTTCTATCGTGTTGTCGTATTATGGCTTACGCAGCGCACGCCAGTAAAGCTCCATCCAACAATCATCGGTAATAAATTATGCACTCATATAACTCCCTCTCTCTTCCTTCATGAATCACTCCATCCATTGGTGAAACCCGTATGAAAATCCTATCAGTAGTTTTTGATTTTATTGCGAACATACAGACAGACAGACGAAGCAGGGGACTTGTTTTATAAGGATTTGAAGATCTTCACTCTTGTGAATGACAAACATTTCAAAGATGATGACAGCAGTCCTACTTATTAACAACTTGTTAGGTAAAATAATAGGTTTTTATTTTAGCTAGCGGGTTTAATCTCAAAAGCGTCGAAAGTAGTAGGTATAGATAGTTATTTATGGACTTATTAATCAGACTCCGCCCACAATGATTGTACGATTTGTTAGGTTATCTATTACTACCTAGGTAATGCTACTCTACGATTTTAGAAACCATAATCATTGGGAACTTTCGGTTTCTATCTTCATCAGTATGGCCAATGCCAAACCTAGTTTTAGAGCGAGTGATCTTGTTTTTTAGTAGTAGGTATTATACCTTTTTTCGCGTTTACCACAGAAGGTAACCGTGATATTAGGTTACCTAACCGCTTTTTTATTTGATAAAAAGTATGGCAACCCCGATGTGCATGGGATTGAAGGGACATCCTCCCCTACAAAATTTTACGATTAAATACTTTTATCTTTATCTAGTTGGCTTACTTTCGTCCAAGTTGGCTTATCATAATTTTACTTTTTTTCTACCACTTAGGGCTAACTAAAAAAGTCTCCTATATGCTTCCCCCAGGTTCAAGGTTCCCCTTAATTACCAAATTTCGACAAAATCTACTCAGCTGTTTAGCCATGAAAAACAAGCAGACAGGGTTACTTTCGCATTTATAATATAACTAGAATTCGGCCCGCGGTTTCACCCGCGTTTTCGAGGGATCTTATCTTTTCCCGGGATAAAAGTATCCTATGTCCTTCTCAAAGGTTCCATCTATCTCTATACCAAATTTCATCTAAATCGGTTCAGCTGTTTAAGCTTGAAGAGGTAACAGATAGACGAACAGACAGATGGACACACTTTCGCATTTATGATATTAGTATGGATGGAAGGTAATGAGTAATTTCTTTTCGTTTACAGTACTGCTGGTATATTTCTCTGAAAGTATAAATGAAGTGGCGGCGAGGAACTGGGCGCTATTTTCTAGACAACAGTACTTTGACAGTAAAGGGCTGTTTATATCAGTTGTTTTTTCCATTCCAATATTACTGAATTGTATGATAATGGTGGTAAGTTGATTAGATATTTGATATCTACTTCGCTTTGTAATTAGAGGTCATTCGTATTAAGTACTCACATCAATTTCCATTAATTAGAATCAAGTCGTAATTGCGATTCACCAAACGACCAAAACGACTATTATAATTTGAACTGTATTTACATACTGAATAATGTATAAAAATACGAAATCATAAAAATGCTAATTAATGTTTTTCGAACGTAATTATGTAGGTCTAATTCTTTGGAACGCTCTACAGCCTAAACCTTATAATAAAATAAATCTAAAATAAATCTCATGCTCAAATCGAAGGCCCAAGGTCACCCAAAGAGCAATGGACAGAGCTATGCTCGGAGGTTCCCTGCGAGATCGATTCAGGAATGACGAAATCCACAAGTGAACCAAAGTAACCGACATAGCCCGAAACATAGCCCAAACTGACGCCTGACTGTTGAACTGACGGCCGATGGAGCAGAAAGATTCTCGAGTGCCCACAACGAACGGGAAGACCGACGATCTTGTTAGGGCCCGGGAAGCCACTGGATGCGAGTAGCGCAAGACCGGCCATTGTAGAGATCCTTGGGCCTCCCCCAAGGATCTCCACAATGTCAATCTTTGTCAAGCAGTGAACGTCTTCCGGCTGACATGATGATGATGATTAAATAAATAAAAAAACCCGACTGACAAAAATCTATATCTATCTAAATATAACATAAAACGTTATCGCAGGCGGTGACAAGCTAATCGTTCAACTGGTGGTGTTTAAATGGAAACGTATAAATTATACACAAATACTTATGTTTTATATCTTTGCTTTGTTTTGTTTCTTTTAATTTATTTATTGTATGACATTGTTTATAGAAATAGTGTAATGGATTGGCGTAAATACACGCAACTATCGCGCTGGTGTTTAAGACTGTTCTTTATATCTCGGGGATTAATAATAGCGTAAAGACACGCTGTAGCGGTGGCGTTTACGACGTTTCTTTATATTCTTTCTCGGGGATAAATACACTTGGAACTAATTCCTCCCACACAAAATTTCAGTAAAACGGGCGACAGTACGCTGATATATAATTGATATTAATTTACACTATAATGTTATATTTCAGGGATCATGGCTGTACCAATCGACGCAAATAATGACAAATTTAAAGAGGGCACAATTGAGACAACATTTGAAACAGATGAATATGAACAGAGACCAACAACGTTTGAAGTCGGATTAAAATGATAAAGAAAAGTAAATGTCAATTATACTGTAAGTATGAAGAGGAAACAATATTTTTGCTAATGTTGTGACGGTAACAATGAATCTACTTTTGTATTTATGCAGTGATTTATTTTTATTAGAAACATGAGTTGAGCAGAACATTGTTAAGGCTTCGTGAATGTACACAATAGCTCTACGAATAATAACATCACTACTATATTTATTTGCTTCGACCCTGTGTATAATTAAAATTTCAGGAATTCCAATAATATGAGTCTCGATTCCTGGAATTTTATTGTTTTTGTAGGTGTGCCGCGAGTCAAGGGTGAAGACTAAGAGCTTTTTTTTAATTATACCTACATAAAATGATTTGTAAAAGAAGTGATTTAAAAAATCTGCTGAGGTCCTACGATAAATTTTTTTAAAAGATCCTATTATTTAGTTAATGGTGTTTATTATTCAGCACACAAATTTAAATATTTTTAATTTGAATGATTGAGAAATTCTTGCCAGCATTTAAAAACTGTGTATAGTATAAAATTACTAACTAAATGGCATAAGTATAAAGCCTTGTTGATATAGTGCCGCCCAGAGTCATTAGATTAGATGATAGTCTGTTTGCCATAATTAATAGCTTCTCGACTTCGCAACACTAGGTAATGGAAGTTTCATTACAGCGCAGTACAAAATACACAATCATATGACTGTGCCTACAATACATGCTGTATTGTTTTAAAATGTTAACTTTGAATCATTAAAATATTTATTTGAATTCATATACTATAGATAAAGACTATTATTTACTGCTATATTGGTTATTAAAAAGTCAGTATGTAAAATAGCTAGTCTAGTTTACACAGTAAAAACGGCGGCATTCATAATACCATTTAATTTTCTCCATCGAACTACATGTGTTCTTCTAAAAAGGTTTATACAAGGTCGGCAACGCGTTCGTGAATATAGGCTACGGTAACCGCTTACCATCAGGTAGGCCGTAAGCTTGTTTGTCAGCTAGTGGTAAATTATTGTACTTACACGTTACAACGCGTTCCCATCTAGGCTTTGTGTGCTTACCACCTTCGGCCACATCATCACTTACCATGGTGAGATTGTGGTCAAACACAAGCTTATCCAGAATAAAAAAAGAGTCACTAAGTTCGTGTTTTTAGTTTCGTAATTGGCAAGTCATGCGATAGAATAATTGCCGTTTATTGTTTTTATTTCCTAATGGCCGCAGTGCAGTCACATGCATTCGTGTGTGGTGTAATGAAATCTGAATATAAATGAAATTATGCTTCTTTGAGACCCTATAGATTCCTTTCTGCTTTGGAGATATGACATAACTTAAATAAGGTTATTTGTAGCTTTATGTTCAATAATCAGCCAGCAGAATACCGATGACTTAACGATACGGTTTCACTAAAGAAAAAAATGTATGTCCATTAAATTATTTTTTTCTTACTTAAAGTTTTGGTGTTGCGTTTCCCATATCTAGATATAGAATAGATATATAGATGACGCAAAAGTCCTGATGTTTCAGAGATAATAATAGATAGGCCTAGTGCTGTTGTATTTACTAGTAAATATTGTACATTTATAGAAATGTCTTAAAAATTACAATATAATATTTTTTAATTACTAACAAATTTTACTGCAAAAATGTTTTGCTGTCATGCTAGCCGTATTAATTTGAATAATGTATCGGACTTCTATAATGCTGAGTCTGGCATATTATAGGGCCTTTGGTTTACTGAAGACAATGGGCACTATAATCAAATGCATTTTGTGACTTTATGTACTTAAGTTAACATTAATAAATCTTAGTTTATTTAACTCCACCTTGTATCTGTTGCATTTTAACTTGGTAACTTCATTTTTAAATTAAATTTAATATTTTAAGTTGCCATGATAATTGTATATGTGTGAACATTGAATTGTAACAATTTTGAGTTGAAATTGGTTTTGAGACGATTTAGTTTATCATTTGGTTGAGGTTTGAATTTGTGTTTGTAATACAAAAGTATGTGTTGATTTTTGTTCAATTGTTGTTTGATACGTAAATATAGATTAAATATTGTCCCTTGGTAAAAATAAAGTACCTTTAATTTATCAGAGTGCATTCGGCAAAATATCTTGCTTTGTATTAAAACTTGAACTAACCAGGCGGATCATTTCCAGTGGAAAATTCGTATCGATATTTACGTATCATCATATCTAAAGGAGATACGAAGCTGATTTGTAGATGTTATACTAGTAGATTTTTATTTAGATACCTAGTTGTTGTGAATGTTTATACATATATGTATAGTTTTTAACGATCTCATGACCAGGTATTACCTGTCATAACAAACATTACTGAAAAAGGAGAACAGAAGGATGTGCTAATATTGTATACGCGAATATCTTTATATTTACATAGTTTATAGCTTAGTCGCTTCCGCTGTCTGTTCGCTTAGATCTTTTAAACTACTAAACGAATTTTAATGTAGTTTTCAGCAATAGATAGAGTGATTCAAGATGAAGATTTATATGTATAAGTACATACATATTATATATAGTACAGAAAAGCCGAGAATTTGTAATGTGATGTTCAGCGAAGCGGGCGGACGGTCTATATAAAGGAAATTGGGCTAATTTGACAGGGGATTTTTTTATTCTATCCTAATAAAAAAACAATATATAAAAATCAGAAATATCGATGTATTTAAAAAAATTTGACCTTTTTACTGAGGTCATTTTTGAAAATTTGGTAGGTGACCCTTAAGTTTGTCGTACTGCTTACCAGACACCCTGTAACCAGTAGCAGTTTTGTTTCTTTTCTATTTACTTACTTAGGTATATAGCTGTTTATTTTAAATATTCTCGTTTGTTTTTAGAAGCGAGTGCCATTAAAAATTAAACATTCACAATGACTTTTTTTTGTATAATAATGATGTGACTCGTTTGTGATAATAATATGTGGTGCAATAAAATTAAGTTGGCTAGAATTCGGCTAGGTATTTGTGTTGTTTTAAGATATATAATTGGATGCCTTCACGTGTTACCAATCCATTGAATAAGTATTGACATGCAAAAAGAGTGTTTCATAATAAATATTTAAGATTAGGATTTACACAGTTTGTGGGATCACAAGTGTAATTTGAAGATCGTCATAATCGCTATCAGTTTCGTATGACATTTTTATCAACTGTCATGGCAGTTTAACTACAATAATAGCTGCAATACCTGCACTGAATATTAAAATTAATTCCACCGTTTTAAGGTGCTAATTGCTATGGCTTCAAACAGACTCGACTCGTGGACTTTCACGAGGATAATTATTATAATGGTAATTATACGGTCCAAGAGAAATGATAGGAATATCCAAATATCTTCAAGTTACACTATTAGCGCTGCTTGGTAAATCACTGCCTTCAAAAGGGCTCGCACTTATACACGGTAAGGCAAATTCGGATAGTTTAGATAAAGTTATTATGATTGGTAGGTAGTCCGATAAATAGCCAATATCACAGTGGCGGATTCAGGATTTTGGTTTGGGAGCGGCTTGACACTGCATTTTCTTTAAATTATACTTTAGGTAGTGCAATATTTGCTAAAGTGTAATATGAATAATATCATGTTTAATTTAACTGTCACCGAAGTACTTTGGGGCCGATAATTTTGGGGCTTGAGCTCTTTAACCCCCTGGATCCGTTACCGTGTATTTATAATGACATCTCTGCCTAAAATAATGGCCGTTATATTATTACGTCCGTAATGAGTAGATATGATAATAATTATATATTAAAGAGACCGTGTTGCTGATGAGTAACAAATTGAAGACTGAGTTGGTATAGTGTGAGTTCGAAGTCATATATTTAAGTTTCACAGCTTCGGAGCTCGCTCATGTTATAGCTGCGATTTACCTATTTCACTATAACCATAGAATCTGATAGAAAAGCCTTATCAATTAATCATACTACTGTAGATTCGAATGCGTGTTGGTTTGTCCATATTTCACTCAGCAATGCCTCGTCGCGATTTTTTGCACTTCATGCCAGAAAGGCGGGTAAAATTGGAGTGGAACCTTTTTTACTATTAAATGTTGACGGTCTAAGGCCTGTATTTTGGGACGAGAAATATTTTTTGTCGAGATTAAAGAATAGTTTGTGTCTAATCTAAAACTCTAATCTAAAATATCTAAAACAAACCATGTCATTGGACCAGGATTCAAATGAATTGTTTCAATTTCGACAAATCTTGGCTTGTTTTGAATAATGTTTCACTATAAGTAGTATATGCACTACCAGCACAGAGTAGACAACTGTTTCTGCTTTTATTTGTCTCGGCAAATGCACGAGTTGATTATAAGATTTTATGTGCTGTTTTCGATATTGTATTAACTGAAGTAACTGTGTAAGCCTCATTCCTATATGATTCCTAACCACGGATAAACGATAGTGTGAATCTGCAAATTTCGTTATCTCGTAGTTGGGATCCAATAACCTATGCTTATTGCCGCTCTATTAATGAACCGAGCTCTATTTATGATAAGATAAAGTTTATTTTGTTTTATGAATGCTTAAGTAAATAAAGGAATTGATTGAAATTGTTGTTTTACCTATTTTCCATAGCATTGGAATTTTTCACGAATGATATTTTTAGTAAAAACAATCATCTACTTAAATTAATATTTACTTTAAGGAATATTTCTGAATATTTATGGTATTGTCAAAATCCATTCGCAGCGATTTTTTCTTTAACTTCTTTCAGCATAAGCTTGACGAGATTGTCCAAGTCTACTTCAGGTTTCCAATTCCAATCTCTCCGCGCTTCACTATCGTCAAATACTTGAGGCCAGGAATCCGCTGAAAATATTAAGAAAATGGATTAGAAATTATGGAGGAGCGTACATTATTACTTCTTATGATTTCAAGTTTCTACGTTTCTTAGTTTTCGAGTTAAAGTTTTCTGTGTGACTTCTGGGACGGACGGACGCAAGAATGGTCCTATATGTTACTTTTAGAATATATAGAAACCTAAAAATTACCTGAAAATTAGAATTCTTACCTATATTTTGTCTACTGTCAGGGTCGTATGTGATTTTGAGTTCGGGTAAATATTTGCTCATTGCATCGGCTAGTTCTTCAGGAGTGAAGCTCATTGATGTGACATTATAGACTCGCCTACTCAGCTTGTCATTGGGTACTTCAAGGTATTCTGATAGGGCTCGTAGGGCATCTCTCACGTGCATCATGGGCAGTCTCGTGTCAGGCTTGAGGTAACATTGATACTGGCCTTTGCGGAGCACATCGTGGAATATTGCTATAGCGTAATCTGGAATAGTTTACACGAATTGGTTATTTTGGAAGGCAATCGAGGTAGAATTAACTTAGCAAACAACTACAAAAAAAAAAAGGGAAATATACCTATAGGTTGATTTTGGTTGGTGTGTACATCATTATCAATAATTCTACAGGTTATTTATGGGAACAAAAAATGAGTGTAGACGTGTAAAAGTAAGTACCTACCTATTTCATGGACACCCGTTTTCAATTATGTAAACGTATAAGTGGTATTTTGTTTACTTAACCTACGTAAGTATTTATTTTGCGAATGTTGTGATTTATACAGAACAAATAATGTGGAACAAGGATAAACTGATGCATCAACCTAAACAAGCTATCTAGAAATGATTATTTATATACGTTAAATCCCGTTTACACAAGATCTTTTTTTTCTTATCTCGCACTTAGCCCAAAGAATAATTTTGAGGATCACTTTTTGTAGGCCGTTTGCTGTTTCCAACGTACCTGTTGTGCCTCCACCCGGAGGATCACTTGATATGACTCCAGGGAATCTGAGACAACGGAAGTCTAGTCCAAATTTATAATGATAATATTCCCCCAACAACTCAGCGTGTACTTTTGATACGCCGTATATAGTCCTTGGCCTTTGCACGGTAATATTTGGGGTAGGATTCCTCGGTGAATCCGGACCAAATGCTCCAATAGTACTTGGCACAAAGATTCTTAGTTGATACTGTTTGGCAAGCTCTATAACATTGTGCATTCCTTCAATATTCACTCTTACCGCTAACGGTACATTTTGCTCTCCTATTGCACTAAGAAGAGCTGAAAAGTGTATGAGCCAATCTACTCTGTGATTGACAACAATTTTCTGAAGCCCCTTAAAATCTAGGATGTCGACAAATATGTACGGTCCGTCTTTGGCTACTTCCAATGATGGTTTGATTATGTCCGAGAGAATGACGTTATCTCTACCGTATTTCCCTCGAAGATATCTTGCGCACTCGACGCCGAGTTGACCTAGACCTCCTGTAAACAAACAAATATGATGTCACTAAACAAAACATGAACCAAACGACAAGGCGATGATAGCTCCGTGGTAGTGACGTCGGATACCGCGGCGAAGGTCGTGGGTTCGAATCCTACAATGGGCTTGAGCTTTCGTTGAAGGAAAACATCGTGAGGAAACCATAGCACGGTGGTAGGGTACTTTGTAAGAGGTACTCGACTGGCTGGCTACCACCCTCAAGTTGAAAATCTGTCGCTAAGCATCTGTTGGTGTGTTCCGGCAGTTGCACTTGAGAGCCAGTTACCTTTAAGGCATTGTAATAAGGTGTACAACACATTGGCAGTCCCCCTGGTTTTTGCTAATGTCTATAGGCGACGGTAGTCACTTACCACCAGGTGACCAGTCAGCTTCGTTACTTGTGGTTTAAAAAAAAATACAAATAATTGATGTGAAAACAAAAACGCTAGTACTTAGTTGACCTCCCCGCGCTCCCTAGGGAATCCTATAGGGTTTGAATTTTCAAAAATCCTTTCTTAGCTGATACCTACTCCCTATTAGGGATTTATCTGCCAAATTTCAAGTCTGTTGTACGTATCTATTTATACCTACCTACTTTCTGAGATTTCGTGAGGTAGGTACGTTCTCAGACAATTATTAGGTAACAGATAAGACGCAGGTTTTGTGTTTGGTGAAATTATCTATACCTACCTAATTTAATAACTTGAATCGCTTATATACTAGATTCTATTGTTACCTTATTATTTTCCTGGGGCATCTGTCCCCTATTGGTATTATAGCCAACAGGTTAATTAATTACGGATATTAATGTAATAAAATAATAGGTAAGTAGGTATGTTCGTGAAAAATATAACTATCTGTTTAGGTAATATTAGAGACGCATATAATTTATTTGCATAATAGTTAGGTAGATATCTACACACCTGTAACAGAGACGTCATTATTTTTTACAACATAATAAACAAACATGTTTACGAGATTGTTAATTCGCTTTCCTACGTAACACAAACTGAAAGAAACTACTTACGTATAAATAACCGGCAGATCCAGTGTTATTATTATTATCCTTATCCTATTGCAGTATTTTGCGAAGAATAAAAACAAACTAGAGAATAATAAATAGGTAGGATTGTGTAGGTCAAGGTCAAAGGTCAACTGTCTCTTTTTTGTGACATATAGTTATGCATTTTAAAGTATGTCAGCTAATACTGACATACCTTATATAAAACTATGTCCCTACATGGCCTTGGTACCTACCTATTGACCGACCGACTGAGCTGAGGTGGAGATTGGGCCTAGGTATAGTGCTAGATTGATAGATAAACTGATTAATAGATAAATTACTAAGAATACTGGAAAGAGTCCAAAAAGTATCAGGAAGTCTAAAATGTTTTCAGACCAAAAAAGATCTAGTATTTCGAAAGACGTTAGGTAGGTACCTAATAAAATAAAAATAAAACAACGCTAATCTTGTTCGTTATGTCGTAAATTAGGTAGGTATGTAGGTATCACATTGCTCATTGTCTGTACTAGATTGGAATTAAATATGCATAGCTGCGTTGATATCTCGTATCATATTTCATTGCCGGCATCTATACAACCCTCTGCCATTCACTTTAGATTTATATTCATTAACCGACTTACTTATTACTTAAAACATTTTGAATACCTAGTAATTATTTCTTCTGAAATATTCACTCCTATTTCTATTAAAATGATTACTTGGTACTTACAATAGATTCAGGCCCTATTTTTATTATAAAAATTATTAGCATAACTATAAAAGTAATCTCACCTGTTATTAAAATTTTTGGAGGTTTCCTCTTGGAATCTACTGAATAAAATTTTACGTTTAACAAATTATTTGAAGTCCTATAAAAGTTTCTCAATAACATTATTACAATTTACTAAGAGTTGTGAACAACAACACGATAAAACACTGTGTAAGACAAATTGTAACTGGACTCAGAGGGGCCTGTCACTCATATTACCTACTGAGTAGAAACAGGTTGTTGGAACTAGGCTTTTACTTAATCGTACGATGAGTTGTTTGAGGGAAAATAAGCCTTATGTGTATGACGTGTTGACGTAACCTCATGAATATCCTATTGGTGTCTATATGGGTGTGTCAGCTGCAGTGTTTTGCATTGCTAGCATAGCATTTTTTTTCTTTTCTTTCATGCAGGGTGTTAAATCAAAAATGCGCACTAAACCGGTAGTTACCATACATACACATAAACATTTAATAATCAAAAACAATTCAAACATGAAGAAAATGCGAAACTATTCCCCCCTCCGGGCTCTCACCAGGTGACGTATTTCACCGTTTTTTAAATTCGATGTTTAAGTATGTACCTACCAAAAGCCTAAAATTTACCTACCTACGTATGTACCTACCTAATAATTCCTATCTATCTTACTTAACAAACCTTGACCTTACCTAACAAACATTTATCTAGTATTCTGTAGAATGACAAAGTCGTCTACAATTTACGATGTTAATATTTATAGCGAAGCTTGGGTATTGGTAATGAGCTCTTGAATGAATGATTCTCAATCGATTAGTTAGCGAATACTTTATTCGCTTGCCATCACGGTTCGTATGCTTATTAGTAAACTAGGTTAAGTACAATAACTTTTCCGCTATAATTATTCATGACGTGTGTACCTAATGTATAGCAACATAAGTAGCTGAACAGATTCAAAACAACAAAAATACTTTACCATCTATAATAATAAAGTAACTTACCTATAGGATGGATAAATAATCTAAATAGTTTCATGTATTCAAAAACCTAAACTGTCAAATTCAAGATCATGGATTACCTACAGTAGCTGATTTGTAATTTTAAATCTATTCTTACTTATTTATAGTCTCTTATGTTTAGACAAACTTACCTCTGGTACATGTAGGTGTATCACAGAGAAATGAATTGGCGGTAGATATGTAGGTACGTGCATATTATCTACACATACTTATGGTAGCTACCAGAAATATGTACGTATTATTCGGTAGATTTGGTTTGGCAAACTTTATGTTAGTCCAATGGTACCTATTTAATCGTTTTTGTTTGATTTTTAGATATCTCAAGGCTAACAGGATCTGAGCTGGTTTTTGTGCGACTCGTGAAGCGTCCAATTTGCGAAACAACTTTTTGTTTTGAAGTGTCGATAACAAAAAAACTAATACCACGCATGTTAAAGCCAAATTAGATCGTCATAGAATATTATCATGTTAATTCATAAAAGCATTATAACAACTGTTTTCTGTTTGATAATAATAGTAGGTACCGTTACGGGAAAATATGTAAAAAAATTGTTTTCACAAAATCTTAGATGACGGCTTCGGTAATAAAATAAGTGAGATTAAGGGGATAGGTACCAATTTCATTCGAAGTTCTCTAAATCATAACTTCTGTCATATAACTTGCAATGTTCTTTGATTACTTTTTAAAGAAATAAAGTATTGTTCTTTGTTATCATCTAATAGATCGTTTTTAAGTTATAGGACCTATGGTCAAAAATGGCCCGAAATGGTTCGTGTAATATATCGGCGAGTCGCCCTATTGCTTTGCAAACTTGGTGTGCCTGGATTCAATGAGGGTTCATGTTATGATTTCATCACGGTGTTTTCCTTCACCAAAAGCTTAAGTTCATTGTGGATTCGAATGACCATAGCTTCGACATCCAACGTCAATACCTACCATTGAGCTATCTATATTACATCATCAATAATTTACTGTGAAACTTTGCTATGAAATGAATAATAGGCGCCACAACATTATTAATTTTGTATGACGACTGACGACTATAGATAACCATCTAATAGGCCAGTTTTTATATTTCACGTTACTCGTTTTTTATTTTTCATAGTACTTAGGTACCTATTTGTTATTTAAGAACAGGATAATGAAAAATATTAGGTTCAAATTACAGCTCCTTAGGTACTTAAGGCATACCTATAATAGAGCCCGAAGAGAACACGGTAATGGGTTCCATCGGGTATGGAACTCTAAAATGCATAAAGTTTACTTATCTAATTAGTATCACGAAGGCAGCTTCGCATTACTGGATTGGATAGTGTATTAGTACATAAGTAAGTACCTACATAGGTAAAAACAATATGCGTAATAAAAAAACCTTTCTATTAACGCAATTAGATAGATATAACATGTTATTTCACATGAATAGGCCAATTAAATAAAACATAAATGTCAATTTTATTGTCCAAGCTACCCTTCCTTGTTACCACATAGCACGATTTATTCGAGATAAGTCGCACAAGCATTCTTTATTTTGTAATTTTATTCAAAGAGCGTCAAATGTGCAGATAGGTAGTTCAGAAGATGACATAATACGACACGGGAGCGACAGTAGCGTCCGCATTTTTGACACCTAAACTGAGGGTCGATTCGATAGATGACTGAGTTGGTGAGGTCGAAGAGTTCTATACTCTCGTACTGTGATTATAATTACATAAATATCTACCCTAATGAAATTCCTACTGTAATTTTAAAGCTGATAAACATGGCGGTAGTTCTAAAATAAAGCAGATTAATATCAGTCAGCAGTCGGCACATAAGAAGGAAAATTAAGTAAATCTATATATATAAAAGGATAAGTCCTGACTGATCTATCAACGCCCAGCCTAAACCCTTAGACCTAGAAACCTGATTTTTTTCCCAGGTGTTGTTTTTAAAACTTGACCGAGGAATAAGAACTGATTTTTCGAAATTCAACCTTTAAGGGGGTGAAAAAGGGGTTGAATGTTTGTATTGAAGTCAGTCATTTTTGAAGCTAGAATCATGAAACTTTGTTTTTAGACTAATAATTAAAAATAAAGAAACACATGTATAAACGTTTTTTAAATTTCTACCCCCGAGGGGGTGAAACGGGGGTTGAAAGTTTGTATGGAAGTCCGCCACTTTTTGAAGCTAGAACCATAAAATTGTTTTTAGGTTAACAATTAAAAATAAAGAAACACGTGTTTTAGCGTTTTCTAAAATTCAACCTCTGAAGGAGTGAAACGGGGGTTCAAAGTTAGGAGTTATTTCCGTTTCTTGGTATGAAAAATGAGAAGGACTGACTCATCAACGCCCAGTGTTAGACCTAGAAAGCTGATTTTTTTCGCAGGTAATGTTTTTAAGATTTTTTTTTTATTCTGTATAAGCTTGTGTTTGACCACAATCTCACCATGGTAAGTGATGATGTGGCCAAAGGTGGTAAGCACACAAAGCCTAGAAGGGAACGGGCTCTCAAGTGCAGCTGTCGGAACACACCGATAGGTGCTTGGCGACAGATTTTCAACTTGAGGGTGGTAGCCAGCCAGTTGGGTACTACAAAGAACCCTACCACCGTGCTATGGTTTCCTCACGATGTTTTCCTTCACCGAAAGCTCAAGCTCATTGTAGGATTCGAACCCACGACCTTCGTCGCGGTATTCGACGTCACTTACCACTGAGCTATCATCGCCTTATGTAGACGAGGATTAAGAAAGATTTTTTGAAATTCAATCTCAAAGGATACGCGGGTGAAATAGCGGGGCGGAAAGCTAGTTGTAAATAAGGATTTAAAGAGCCGGTGCCATTTGGATGTAGGTAAATAACAAACAGTATATACTGTGGTATTATGTAGCATCGTTTACCTACTTGCACATCTACCAGAACTTAGCAGTAGTTACGGACTATGGCACGCGCCACAATGGTGAAAGATAAGTTACTTGGTGCGCATCGAGCTGTGAACCGAAAGTCTGGTGTTTACATGCGAAATAGACTCTGCATCCCAGTTCGTGTTTGGCTCCCATAAGCCTCGCTTGTCTGAGGATTGTTTACGAAGTGATCGAAAACAAAACACGTTGTTGCGTAATATTGACACGGACAGAATCACCGTTACGTTTGAATTGCAACTGAAACTGATGGTTATTGATAAGTATATCTATCGTTGAATTCCGAGTTGTACCTACATATATGAAGGTGGAATTCTACGCTTTGTGTGTTTAAGTAAGTAACTTGGTAACTAGTTATATTGAGTCTTCTCAGTGTAAGTGTATTCCGAACCGGTGGTAGAGTCAATTGTAACGTTCATAAGTGCCTTACCAGGGCCTAAACTGAATAAATGAGTTTTAAGTTTGAGATATTGTACATTATGTTTTGCTATCGTAATCGTTTGGTCCTGCTTGAATAGGAAAAGTTGATGTTCGTTAATCTATCAATAAGTCACGTTCCATTTAATGGTATGGGTATATATTAATATGTAGGCTATGTAACCTATAAAATTAAATTCATAATGTTACATTTGTACTAACACGCTTCCAAGGCCCATACACCTATGTGTGCTGTCCAAATGCAGCACTACAACAACACTAGCATTCATTCAGATTTATTTAAAATTGCAAAAGAAATGCAATATGTATAATACCTACCTACCTAGGTAGGTACTTAGAACCTACTGAACTAGGTACCCATGAACTGCTCTCCGTACCCTACTTAATATGTATTGTATTGCACATAAGAATGCAAAAATTGCAATATGGAAAGATTGGGATCTATTAACGTGCGCACGCGTTGCTTTCAACTCGCTCGTTGCCTCGACTAAGTTTGGTTTGGAAAATAGTAACTGAACGTAACAAATTGAAGTGATTTTATTCAATAGGTGGGCACTAGGGCATTGGGTTAGTGTCTCATTCATAGGCATAGCATAGGTATGATAATTTATGGTCATAATTTTTAGACTTTGAATTTGATGGGTGAGTGAGGTAGGTTTCAGTTATAAAGCGTAACTAGATGTTAAAGATAATTTAAATAGCTATTTTAAGTAGGTATACTTGCATTTATGAATAGTAAGTACCTACCTAGCTGCCTATTATAAACCTCCGGATATGAAATCGTGATCCTCAGATGGGAAAGCACTAAAATCGTTAAAATAATAAATAGGTGGGTAACTTAAATCTAATACCTACCTATGTACAGGAATAAAAACATAGGTATTTTTATTTTAAGGTATTTAGTTACTTGCCCTTTATTTGTTAGTCATGCCAAAACAGTGAAAATCACCTACACAGTTCTTCTTCTCTTTCTTATCCCACGCTAGGTGGGGTCGGCACAACATGTTTTCCTCTTCCACTCCGCTCTATCACTAGTCGTCTCTGTACTCACACCTTTCATATGCATATCATTCTTCACGCAGTCCATCCATACCTTCTTCGGCCTTCCTCTACCTCTATCTACCACACTCATGCTCAATACTCTTTTTGTTAAATGACTTTCATCCCTCCTCATGACATGCCCATACCAAGCCAATCTATTTCCTTTCATCTTTTCAGTCACTGGTGCTACTTTCAAGCTTCCTCTGATATACTCATTCCTTATACTGAAAAGATGAAAGGAAATAGAAAATCACCTACACAGTTACGAGTATCTATTGATATTTAAAAAAACGCTACCAACCAGCGAGCTAAAAAACTTAGAATTATTAAAACACAACCTACATTGTGTGGCTGCCATTTAGATGGTCATCAATGCAACGTATTCGGTGTATTCGATACCAACACTTAATACTTTATAGTTATATTTATAGACTAGAAAGGTATAATATCATATATTTTCCGTACAATTACATATGTTACGGGATGACAGTCGGCGACAGTTACAGATAAGTGCGATAACTGTACTGTAATGATCTCTCGTCCCGTTTTGGTTGCTTGCGTTGATTCAGTCGTTTCTGTCACATGCCAACTCACATATACGTTCTAAAGTCTACACAGTTTATTAGTGATTGTAGTTAGTCTGTTGAGAGAAGCCAATCAATGAGTTTAAACAGGCCGGTTGGCGTGGTTGGTTAACACACTACACGCCGCAGGTCGTGGGTTCGATTCCCATCCAGGACACACATTTGTGTGCATGTACATGTCTGTTTGTCCTGAGTCTGGGTGTAATTATCTATTTAAGTATGTACTTACAAAAAAAAGTAGTATATGTTGTATATCAGTCATCTTGTTTCCATATTACAAGCTCTGCTTAGTTTGGGATCAGATAGCCGTGTGTGAAAAAATGTCCAAATAATTTAAAAAAAAAAACTTATCACAAGCCGTTTTTACCCTTTGGGTACGGAACCCTAAAAATAAACTCCTAACGATTCAATCCTCGCTTCAGACGTTTGAGAAGCCAACTACCATTAAATCCTGAATAGTAACGGAGCTGTAAACACTTTCTGCTAGTTCAGGGGGTAGCAAGCAGCTATGAGAGTTCCTCACTAACACTTGACAACCATGCTGCCCAACGCGCTAAATCGGTGCCACTAGTTGATTGCGTGTACAGACGAACTTCTCCTCTGCAACCAGCCAAGACGAGCCCAACATCAAGCTAGGGATTAGGTACTGTAAAGATAAGAAGGACCTGTGGTGATACCCTGATACAAGCTCTAGATATAGGTATATTATATCTTGCATCCTGTAGAATTTACCTTTTGAATTTACTTTGCCACTCGAAAAATTATGAAAGCCATAACTATTTCGCTTTTTTATTCAGAAGGTATTGCACAAGATAGTTAGATTAAAATAATTGCCGCTTTAAAGTTATGAAAGAATTCCTATTGTTGTAGGTATTGTGCAAATTCCATGAATAAGTATTTCGACTTATAATTTTAACAAACAATAAAATCGTACGTTGGTATAAAAAATAATAAACTGCTATAACAACTTAAGAATATGTGTACCTATATTATAAGTAGTATTAATACAGATTTATATTTTGGAAATTTGGTTTAGGAATTTAATCTGGGGCCATAGTACCTACCATCCTTTTCTCAAATAAGACTTAGGTACATGAAACGCATATCTTGATAAAAATGGCTATCGTAACTAAAGTTACTCCACCATATCCAAATCAAATTGTGACCTACATCACAGGAACCGAAAAATCTCAAATCAATGGATTGCGTAACCTCCAACCAGTGATGTAAAGAACAGCATACCACTTATTCCTTGGCTCGCTAATAACAATGGAGAATGAGTGAAAGTGCAACCCAACTACCGGACCATTCGGCCTGGTCTATTGTTTTCCATTTTCATTGTTTTCATTAGTGTCGGTCCTTGACGCCACCGGATTACTACGTTTAATGTTACGAAAATATGCAGCTTCTGTTAACACTGCGTTTATGATTTTCAGGGGTTAAGTAAATACGGAATACTAACTTACTCCTTCCTAGAGTATGCTACAATGACCGTCACTAACGAATTGAAGGAATGGCTTACCAGATTGACAAAACGATTTTATGGTTCATAATATTGATATTTACGGGAACGTCAGGGCAAACATCGACATGTCCTGCCCCAGAGACGATTATTCCATGTATATGTACGAATCGGCATGAAGACGTCCAAATATGGTAAGTACCTATATATAAGTTAATTAAGTAGATGAGCCTTAACTTTTGCCTTTTCTTTGCCTATAGAACGAGGTCATGGATATTTTCCGTACAAATAAATAGGTAATGCCTTGGTTTCACAAGTTCATAAAATAGGTAGGTTATATTATATTTAATTGTCATACTCCCCAACTAATTTGTTACAGGTGCACACACAGCGACTTGCCTCAGGTATTAAAGGGCGTGCAGAAAATAGGCGACTTTGTAAGAAAGCCTATAGATGAGTTAATAGTTGAAAACAATTATCTCCCATCTTTACCTGGGAAGATATTCCAAAATGTGAAAATACTTCGGCTAATGCTCCGACACAATGGGCTGGAAAGACTGTCGTCTGCATGGTTGGAAACGCAAGAGATGAACTTAGTAGAAATATTTATAGTTGAAGATGATCTTAGGAGTTTACCCGCCGAAAGTTTATCGAAATTACAAAACCTTCAAGCTATAACTATACAATCGCAAAACCTTAAGAGAATACCAGCATTTAATAACATGCCCAAATTACGTTACATTTATATACAGTCAGGTAGTTTAAACGTTGTTAATGAAAAAACGATCGAAAATTTACCTAATTTGGAAAGATTATTTATTCAAGGCAGTCTAAATCTCCGCCTGATCAAAGAAAATGCTCTATATAACTTGCCGAAACTAAAAAAATTAGAGATCAAAAATTGTGGAGTCAATAATATACATATGAGAGCACTATCACTCCTACCTTCATTAAATGAGCTTTCATTAAGTAATAATAAGATATCCGATGCAACTATGGTCGGGAGCGCAACTAGAGATTTACCATTACTGTCACATTTGAACCTAAATCACAACTTGATAGATAAACTGAACGAAGGCGCATTCGTTGACCAGCCCATGCTTGAGAAACTTTTACTATCAAATAATAATATAAATATTATTCATCATGGAGCATTTCATAGAGTTCCGAAGTTAAGAGTCGTAGATCTAAATTATAACAAGATAAGTCATATACACCCTGAATCATTCTTGCAACAATCGGGAAGCGGTGTTGAAGAACTGAATTTAATTGGAAATCAAATCTTGCATATTTCTGAGTTTCGAGCTTTGCTTGATGCATTACCTCGTCTTAAGTTTTTAGATATGAGTAGTAACTTATTACAAGAAGTTCCTAGAGGTGCTTTAAGGGGGCATCCGAGTTTGGAAAGGCTACATTTAAATAAAAATAGAATTAAGTTCATACAAGCAGATGCATTTGTTGCAATGCCTGCTTTGAGAGAATTGCATTTGAGTAACAATTCTCTGGCTGATTTCAACGAAGGGCCATTCTGGAATTTACCCGCTCTGAAAGGTTTAGATTTATCATATAATTACTTCCAACGTTTACAACCCAAATTGTTGTACAATCTACCAGCATTGAGGAGGATTAATTTTAGCAACAATCAATTAACAATGATAGACCCAATTACCTTTATGGAGTCGCCTCTGCTAGAGTACGTAAATATATCTGGTAATGCTTTAGTTTCTCTACATCCAGCTACTTTTAGAAATTTAGCAAACCTTTATGAAATGGATGCTAGTGTAAATAGACTCATCGAGTTTGTTCCTGGATTACCACGAGGTTTGGAGCAGTTATATCTGCAAAGAAATCAAATAACCAGTTTACCCATGTCACCGTCTCCAGATTTGGATTTACCTTCACTAAGAACCTTGGATATATCAAGCAACGGGATTCAAAAGATTCCTCACGGTAGTTTGAAAACATTACACAATCTAAGAAGATTTTATATGAAACGAAATGGCCTAAGACAAATTGAAACCACAACTTTTGGTGACTTAGAACGACTAGAGTTACTGGATCTTAGTGACAACCAAATTATTAACATACATCCGAAGAGTTTTAGTAAGCTTACTTACTTGAAACAAGTAAACTTACATGGAAATACGATAGAGAGCTTTGATTTCATGGCAATTCAAGATAATGCAGCATTGTCCTCCTTGGATTTTAGCAAAAATAAACTAAAAGCTATAAGTCCGAATATTGTAAATAGAGCTCTCGACGTAGAAACATTAAATATATCTTCAAATGACCTTAACGAGCTACCAATTACATTAAATATGTTGTCTAAGCTCAAAATGCTAGATGCTAGTTCCAATCACATAAAACACTTCGATGGAAACTCAATAAATAATATTCAAACGCTAAAGGGTATCAAAATGCCACATAATAAAATTACCGAATTACGATCGGGTTCTTTTAAAGACCTGAGAGATCTGGAGACGATTGATATGGATAATAACCATATTGAAATTATGTATCCAAAAGCAATAGAAAATTTACCTAAATTAGTTTCCGTATACTTAAGCCGAAATCAGATCGTTGATTTACCTGACAGAGTATTTTTTAATCTCCCGAAATTGAGGATAATAGAGCTGCAAGGAAACCAATTACAATTTGTTGCATTACATGCCTTTGAAAATATACCTTTACTACAATACCTGAATTTAAGCAATAATCAATTAACTGATATAGACAACACGGGATTGAGACAATTGAATTCTCTAGAAGTACTAGATTTGAGCTTCAACAAACTCACAAGAATAACAAGGGAGTCATTTCAATACATGGAGTGGTTGGTCGAGCTTAATTTGGATAATAATTTAATATGTTACATTGGAGGACAGCCGTTTGATTTCATGCCTAGATTAAAAGTTCTTTCACTAAGGCACAATAAATTAGCTTCTGTATATGAAACCACTTTCTCAAAATTGAGAAATAATATTGCTATTTTAGATATTGATGGTAAGCGAAAGTAATTTTCTTTCGTATTTACGTATAAAGTAAAATGCTCGTTAAAATCCTCTTTTTAATTTCAGGGAATCCATTGATTTGTAACTGCGCAATCATTTGGTTAAAATCATGGCTATCAGAATCCTCATCTATTGGACCCAAATGTGCGGATGGAACATACGTCAAGGGAATGCCATTTTCAAGAAATGACTGCTTAAATTCTCACACGGATGTAAGCAACGAAGATCTGCAGTCATGTGTAACACACAAAAATGAAGCACTTTTACCCAATTTAGCAACGTCGCAAGTTTTCTCATCATTGGATAAAATTAAAGATTACGCAACGCAAATAAAGAACAATTATCATGTCAATAAAATAAATAACAGACCATCTCCTGAGGAGTCAGAATACTTTTACGATGAATATGTGGATTATCCCTACAATGAGACATTAGTAGAAAGTATTAACAACGAAATAAATCCTACACAGACAAATAATAGAACGTTCGACACTACAGGGAATACACCTACACTTTATGCAGAGATGAAAAATACGACAAACAAAAATACCTTGAACAGTGGTTTTACATTTTTTGGTATGCCTCTCCCTGCAATAGATATGAGTAAATTGATAAATACTGGACGCAAAATTGACTGGCCAGATATAAAAAAAATACAACATGACAGCAGACCCCAAATACCAGAGCGACATGATAACAAATACCAAATACAAAAACCACCAAAATTTGAAACTGGAGGATTTTCCCCAATTCTTCCAACAACAGCTGGAGGTTTTATGCCCATACCAAACCCAAATTTAAATGTGTCGCAAGTTGTAGTTAATGCTGAAAATAGTTCTAACTATACAAATACTGGACTTGCTGAGCAAAGTATAGTAGCACTTGCAGCAAAGCCACCACTTAAAACGGTTGTGAATAATACAACACATCAGAAAATCAAGAGTGAAATTCATGAACTTCAAGCATACCTTGATGATGATAATAGCACCCATGTAGCATATAACAGAACAAAAAATGTAGAAGAGCAAAAAAGTGATCCAAATAACTTGAGTAAATACAATTTGATGGAATCAAACATTACCATAACACAAGTAACTGAAAAGGAAGGAATATTGATAACTACAGATACAAGTAATGATATGTCACTTCAAGCATGGTTGGAGTCTAGTAGCAAATCTTATTCTTCATCTACTCCAATCACATCAAAACCCCCTATGAAAAAACATATTGAGAGTCAACCAACAGCTTTATCTGCTGTTTTACAACCAAGTAATGCAGAATTAATTGGTCGCAACAATAACAGGCCAGCAACAATAACAAAAGTTAATATGCCACATGTAGACCATTATGGCATGCATTCACAGGACAATTATTCACCTGTAATAAATAGGGAAGCAAAGACAAGATTTTCGGATATTATAAACTTAAGTAACACTAGAACAAGAGAAGTTGATAGTAAAGACTGGTATTACAAAAACTACAATAACTCTAATTTGGAACCATATATTGCACCAGGAGTACATACTTCTATAACAAACTTTTCAACATGTAACATACCACAATCTTTTGTTTTACTATGTAGTTATATTATATTATTGATGAATAATTATGTACTAGACAAGTAACTTTAACTCATAACTAACTATGTATATGTAATAAATAAACAAGATTAAAAAGCATCAGTAAGCAATCATTGAAATTTAATATTATGTAAATCCATTTCAGGGCCTTTGCCCAGCATTGGGGCAGTTTAAAGGTCAGTTTATAATAATAAAAATATCATTGTAATATAGTTTTTCTTGTCTCATTATAAATATTAAATGAATTATTTTATATTAGTAAGATATTCATCAATATATATTATTGATTAAGAAACAAAATTTCAACAATTTGAATGCCTTCTATAGATAACATTTACATTATACAAAATTACCAATCATGATAATTTAAAAATTGAATAGGGTGTATTAGAACAAAATCCAATTTTCTATAGCTACTAAAGTTGTTACAATGTACCTTATGTTGTTTCAAATTAATTGACAAACCCCTTAACCACTCTTTTCTGTAAAGTGTGCTCTAAATTTTTCTAATGCTTTATATCTATGAGATATCAAATTTTTCTCACTCTTAGGTAATTCAGCATAAGTTTGTTCATATCCATCAGGCTGGAATACACAGTCCCAACCAAAGTCCCTCACACCTCTAGGAGCCACTATTTTACCATTAGTTATTCCTTGGAATAAAATCACATCTAAATCTTCACAGTTGCCTGTGCAATATGCAAATGTACATACAGCTTTTGCAGACTTATCATCCCAACCAGTCAGCAGTCTTGTGAGCCCATCAGGTTCCAGCTTCTCTAAGAACCATTTAATGTATGGCCCTGGAAGCCCATTTAAGGCATTGAAACAAAGTGATGTATCCTCAACTAAAACAGGCTTTTTGAGACGCCGTGCAGCTTCTTGACACTTTTTAATAGACACTTCTTCCATCTCCCCTTGCAATTCCGGTAAGTCCAATTTGTGACTTATAATTTCTAATGGGAAATTGCTACCAAGAATGGCTCTGAGTTCTTCTAATTTCTTTGCATTTCCCGTTACGAAGGTTAGAGTTCGTTGAGACATTTTTAATGAGATACCAGTGGTGTAAGATTACCAACTTTACAAACAAAGTACAAACGTAATATAATTATTATTTAAAAACATGTACCACATTGTATTGATTAATTATTGATTGTTTTGTTTTGGTTTTGTTTTTATTAAGTTTATGTCAAAATTCAAAGACTATTTTTTTTTCTTTTCACCCACCCCTTCAAGGAAGGCTATAGTCTATTAACCATACTGCCTAGTCTTACGTATTCATTTCTTCCGTTTTGGTAATCTCTTTGGGTAATCATGAATTCGTGTATCGTGACTTTCCAGGTTATTCCAAAAAATCCGTGAAAAGTTTTAGTGGAACAGCCGCCAATTTCACTAAAACCTCACCGGACTTGTACGGACGAGGACTACACGTTACAGTGAATGTGACAATAAAGTGACTATAACATAAAAGACTTTGAGTATTATGGTTTAATAATCAAAGATAAAAGACGAATATTTAAAATAAATAAATGGTTTAAAAGTCTAGGTACCAAGCCAATAACCTTAAAAAAAAGAAAAATTATCTATCTATATCTGAAAAATGACTGTCAAATTTTAGTTTGAGTGGTGTTGTCGAAATAGCGGACTCATCGTAATTGATTCTGAAGAATTTACGAATAAGTTTACGTGTTACTACTTAGTTTAATATTTCTCAGTAATTTATACTATCAGCCATGTTCGAAACAGTGACTAACAAAGTGGTGGTTCACCCTCTGGTACTGTTGAGTGTCGTAGACCACTTCAACCGAATGGGCAAGATCGGCAATCAGAAGCGTGTGGTTGGTGTTCTTTTAGGATGCTGGCGAGCTAAAGGTGTCCTTGATGTATCCAACAGTTTTGCAGGTAAGCTCATGTGTTATGGTTAATTAAATAGTTGAAATCATCAATAACTCCACGTCACAATTACAGCCTAGTAGAGTCACAACATAACGTGGAGAATAAAGATCATAATAATAACAAGAGCTGTGTGGATTAGCGAACTGCACAATACTGTTTAAATGCTGTCTTCAGCAGCCTGATGGGTTAGGTTATTCTAATTCTCGGGCATTTTAAGGTTGTCAGAATGTTTTTATTCATCAGAATCAGTTTTGAATCCGAAGGTGGTTAGAATTTCAAACCTTCACCCCCTTGATTGCAATTACGAAATCAATGATTATAACCTAAGATGCATAAACATTCTCGAGATTTCTTACTTGATTTGAAACTAGAAATGTAGCAGTTTCTTTAATTTTTTTACATTCAGTACTTTTTTTAATGGTTACAATTAACAGTTCTATTTCAATATTTCAGTTCCTTTTGATGAAGATGACAAGGACAAATCTGTATGGTTCCTTGACCATGACTACCTGGAAAACATGTACGGCATGTTCAAGAAGGTGAATGCCCGGGAAAAGGTAGTGGGCTGGTACCACACTGGACCTAAACTCCACCAGAATGATGTAGCCATCAATGAACTGATTCGTCGCTACTGTCCCAACTCCGTTCTTGTCATCATTGATGCAAAGCCTAAGGATCTAGGTTTACCTACAGAAGCATACCAGGCTGTAGAGGAAGTGCATGATGATGGTACTCCAACAACAAGAACATTTGAGCATGTCCCTAGTGAAATAGGAGCAGAAGAAGCTGAAGAAGTTGGTGTAGAACATTTGTTAAGAGATATAAAGGATACAACAGTTGGTAGTCTATCCCAACGTATAACCAATCAGTTGCTCGGTTTACGTGGCCTACATTCGCAGCTGAGTGAAATAAGAGATTACCTTATTCAAGTTGGACAAGGCTCTTTGCCAATGAACCATCAAATTATCTATCAACTGCAAGACATCTTTAACCTCTTACCTGATATTGCAAATGATAATTTCATTGACAATCTGTACATCAAGACAAATGATCAGTCCCTAGTGGTTTACCTTGCTGCTTTAGTAAGATCAATTATTGCATTGCATAATCTCATCAACAATAAAATCACAAATAGAGATGCTGAAGAAGGAAAGAAAGAAGATACCAAGGATAAGAAAGAAAAGAAAGATGACAAGGATGACAAGAAAAATGAGGAAAAAGTAAAAGGAGATAAAAAAGAAAAAGAAGAGAAGAAGAAGTAATTTAGAATCATCATTAGATTAAGTTGTTTGTAATGTGAATTATTTTAAAAAATAAACTGTATTTACTAACTAATTTACTATGTTACCTTACTATATTAATGAAGTAACTGAATTTGGAATACCACCAAATAATTGATAAAAATCAGCATGATATGATATTTTAAGTGATTTCTTGTCTGATCAATATCTTATTTCATTATCAATTTTGCCTCCTTTAATTATATTCAATAGTTGCCCACATGGGATGTCTGCTGGCAAGTAGGCTGTCATTAAAAAAATATTAGAGTGTTATATAACTAAAAAATCACTGGTAATAATGATCTTACGTAGATTTACATCATTTTATCCTGAGGTAAGTATTGATAAATTATCTTATTTTGATAAATTGTATCTATTATGGCTGACTATTAAAAAGTCAATGATAATTTGACTTGTATTTGGACCTTTATTTGAGTGATTTCATAGTGTAGGGTGGTAGATGAAGTATATTAAAACAGTTATATTATACTTGTATTTTAGTTAAAGGTTTTAGTTGTATGCATGCTAACTGCTAGATCTGTTAGTAATAAATACAGCATAGTAAGGCTAGTATAACCAATGCTGTTAAAACTATAGGTATAATATATGTAGGCATATATTAATAATGGGTTGTGCATAAACTCGAGCATCAATCGAGTCAATTATAGTTACATACTTTTTATTTAAAATACCAGATATGTTTAATGATCTATTTTATTTAATATGATAGACACACATATCTGAAAATATTTATCATACGTCCGACATGGTATCTGATTTCGATAAGGATATCTATATTATTGATAACTTGTCAGTCTTCGGCAGTATGTTACACGATACTTGTGTATGTAGGGAAGAAAGTGATTAGGGTTTTTGTTAGGAGAATCTCAAGTGATTCGAGATGGCCGATCGGATAAGACTAGCAGTAAGTTTTTAATAATTTTACATATCTACTATTTTGACCTCACAAGTCACATTTTTGATTAAAATTCGTGATCATCTCGAACTTTAATTGCGACTTGGTTTATATGTAAGTTGTGGTAAGAAAGTGGCATTTCAGGCATGTAATTCAATGTTGACCACCAGTCTGTTCTACTTAAGATAGAAGATTTTCCTTATAATATCGATAATATAAGTCTCTCTCTCGACTCTTCTCATCACTTCACATCCTTCTTTGACTTTGAAAATATTCTTACCTGGAACATATTTTTAAACAATGTTCTATTATTTATTTGCCTGCATGTAACTAATCATATATTTTTATTACTCATAAAAGTGTTTACATTTTATTATAATCGATATTACGTATGAATCAATAACAAAAGCATCGGTAAGGGACTTTCCCTTATAAAGATTTTTTCATCATTACTATTATCCTACAAAGATACATACATAATCAAACTAAGCTCGCAAGAAGAAATTACAAAGCTATTTATTGGGTTAATTACTATCTAATACCGGGTCACAGCACACGCTCAACATCGCTTTCCCGCAGGTTGGTTACAAATCCTTAGATATCTTATAAGAAACTCGTTTTATCCTACTTTTATAAATTCAGGACTTGGTCTGGCTGAAGCCAGTGGAAAGCTCAGAGTTTGACATACCAATAGCGGTAAAGATCCTCAATAGTTCTGGTGACAAACTCCAAGTGCAGGATGACGACGGGAAGGTGTTTAACACCACAATTCAAAACGTTGTCAAGCCTTTGCACGCCACATCTAAAACTGGAGTGGAAGACATGATCACGCTCGGGGAACTACAAGAATATACAATCCTGAGGAATCTTCATATTCGCTATAATCAGCAGTTGATTTATGTGAGTTACGTTTTCTTTTACTTATCAATGTAGGTACCTAATGTCTATCTATCTACCAGTATGACTATTTTATTCTGGTTATAAAAATGTATTGGTCAAATAACGGTAAAATCATATATTTTTAAGATAAAGTACCTATTCTATGACGTAGGTATTCCAGGAACTTAGGTATATATATGTGTGCCAAATTTTAACTCAAGCGGCCTATAATTTGAAAATGTGAATGTTTGTATGTTTCGATGTTTGTTGTTCAATTACGCAAAAATGGCTGAACGGATTTTGATAAACTTTGGAACACAAGTAGATCATATCCTGGAATAAAATATAGTAAGTAGGTGCTTACCTACTTTCACGATTAATTTTATGTTAATTATTTTGTTCTTTGTTTAAAATCTTCCGCGCGCGCGCCCCTTTATAAACTCTCACCCCTAGGCACGTGCCTAGTTAGCCTTAGGGATAGTACCTACGCCACTGCAGCCAGGGAGGTAGTACCAAGTGCTACCACCGTGAAATGGTTTCCGCACGATGTTTTCCTTTACCTACCAAAAAGTCAAGCTCCAATGAGCTTGTAGGTACACAATGTAGTTTATTGGTTATTATAAATTATTACGAAGATTTTTAAGATGTTATTGGAATTCTTTTATATTTATTCGGTCGCAGATATTGTTAATCATTTCGAAATTATTATCAGTACAGATTAGTGTGTAATGCAATCATGCTTACCACTAGAATTAGCTTCTGTATGTATTGATAATACAGAAACATTAGTTATTTATTTAGGTGCGGCTCACTAATCACTATACAGATAGTTAGGTACCTACCAACTATTAAGTACTATTCGAATGGCAGCTTGAGTAGGCTATACTGATATAAAAATATGTTTTGTATGTATTCTAGACGTACACCGGATCTATGTTGATAGCCATAAATCCATACGAGATCTTGCCTATTTATACAATGGATCAGATTCATTTTTACCAAGAGACAGCCTTGGGAGAAATGCCACCACACATATTTGCAATTGGGGACAATTCTTACCGAGAATTAATGAACACTTCGTCTAATCAATGCATAGTCATCAGGTAAATACATCATTTTGTGATAAGTATGTAATTTAATGATAACAACGCGTGTTAACTCACTTGTAATTATTTCCAGCGGAGAAAGTGGAGCTGGAAAAACCGAAAGCACCAAATTATTACTTCAATATCTAGCAGCAGCCAGTGGCAAACATTCTTGGATTGAACAACAAATACAAGAAACTAACCCAATTCTAGAAGCTTTTGGTAATGCTAAAACTGTTCGAAACGATAATTCATCAAGATTTGGAAAGTATGTAAACATTTACTTCAGCAATAAAGGAATCATTGAAGGAGGGAATATTGATCAATATCTTTTAGAAAAATCACGCATAGTTTTCCAGAGTAAAGGAGAAAGAAATTATCATATATTCTATTCCCTGGTTACTGGTTTATCAGCGGATGAAAAAAAGAAATTGGAATTAGGCCGTCCGTCAGACTACACTTATTTAAATTCTGGTAACATGCTGACGTGTGATGGCCGTAATGATGGCTTAGAATTCGCAGATATAAGGTCTGCATTTAAAGTACTAAACTTTCCTGATAATGAGGTTTGGGGAATTTTTAGTCTTCTTGCAGCGATTTTGCATCTAGGTAATCTGAAATTTAAATCTTTCAATTTTGATAACATTGAAGCTTCGGAAGTAGCTGATGCAATCAACGCAAACAGGATAGCTACTCTTTTAGGAGTGAATAAGACTACATTATGTGATGCACTTACAAGAAAAACTTTTGTTGCTCATGGTGATAAGGTGGTTGCTACTCTTACGGTAGCAACTGCTACTGAGGGAAGAGACGCTCTCGTCAAAGCGATATATGGACACATTTTTGAATACGTTGTTGATATGATAAATAAAACATTACATAAAGATGAACATCTGTCTAGTAGCTCTGTCGGCATATTGGACATATTTGGATTTGAAAATTTTGATTCAAATAGTTTTGAACAGCTTTGCATCAATTACGCAAATGAAAACTTACAACAATTCTTCGTTAAACATATCTTTAAACTAGAACAAGAACAATATGAAAAGGAAGGTATTACGTGGTCAAATATAAATTATGTAGACAACCAGGAGAACCTAGACATGATAGGCTTGAAACCGATGAATTTACTGTCACTCATCGACGAAGAGTCAAGATTTCCTAAAGGCACGGACGTAACTCTGTTGTCTAAACTAAATAGCAACCACAGTAATAAATCGTGTTATTTAACTCCAAAATCCTCACGTGAACATAGGTTTGGAGTGAAGCATTTCGCAGGCGACGTATATTATGAAGTTCAAGGTAAACTTGCTTCATTGTATGTATTCTTAAAATAATGGTATTTAAGAATACTTGATAATAATATTCCTCTTCTTAGTAGAAGAGGAATATTATTATCAAGTATTCTTTATAATGTTAGTACATAACTGTTATTATTTCAATTACAGGATTTCTCGATAAAAATAGAGATATGTTAACAGTTGATATGAAAGAAATGATGATGGAATCAAGTAATCAATTTTTAAAAGGTTTAATCGCTACTGATTCTACACAATCTAAAAGTGGAAGTCGGAAAACACTTTCTTTAAGTTACCAGTTCAAAACTTCCCTCGATGCACTGATGAAGACGTTATATGCATGTCATCCGTTCTTTGTACGATGTATCAAACCTAATGAATTCAAGAAACCAAGGGTAAAAAACCTAATATAAATTATGTAAAATGTTGTGATTCCAAATAATCGTGTACGTTATTTTGTTATAGTTACTTGATCGAGGCTTATGCGTGCGTCAGCTAAGGTACGCTGGATTGATGGAAACAGCTAAAATAAGACAGGCCGGATATCCTATACGATATTCATATTCAGACTTTGTTCATCGCTATCGTCTCATAGTACCTGATATACCACCGGCTGAGAAAACAGACTGTAAAAATGCAACTAAAAAAATTTGCACCGCTATGCTAAAAGACCAAGATTTTCGGTTCGGACATACAAAAGTTTTTCTTAAAGATACTCATGACGCACTTCTTGAAGAGTTAAGGCATAAAGTGTTGATAGATGCTGTAATCAGAGTTCAAGCGAATACAAGAAGGTTTATATACAGAAGAAGGTTCTTGAAAATGCGAGCTGCAGCCTTGGTCATACAAAAGAACTTCCGTGCCCGCGGGTACAGAAAAAAATATCTAATCAGAAGGAGAGGATATTTGCGTTTGCAGGCAGTTATAAAATCCAGAGAACTGAAAAAGACTTTCCTTAATCTGAGATGTTTTTTTAAGAAATTCCAAGCTAACTGCCGGGGCTACCTTGTGAGGTATCTAATAAAAGAAAAGGCCCATATCATCAAGGCAAAATTGGAACAATTCAAAAAAGAAAAAGAGGAGCTGCAGCAATCTGGAAAAGCTAATGTTAAAAGTGCTGAAGAAGATTATGAAAAGAAGTTTACGGAATTAATGAGATCAATATGGTTTATAAAGGAAACTCCGATTGATAGCATTCAACAACAGAATGCTAGTGCAATTGATGACAGATATGTGGATGATGTATTCGGTTTCTTGAAAGACTCAGCTACACCAGCGGGCACTGTGCGCGGTACAGGCTTCGGAGTGGTAAGTATATGGAATGTTTATCCTTTACAATGCAACATTAAGGCGATGATAGCTAATGGTAGTGACGTCGGATACCGCGACGAAGGTCGTGGGTTCGAATCCTACAATGAGCTTGAGCTTTCGGCGAAGGAAAACATCGTGAGAAAACCATAGCTCGGTGGTAGGGTACTTTGTAGTACCCGACTGGCTGGCTACCACCCTCAAGTTGAAAATCTGTCGTCAAGCATCTATTGGTGTGTTCCGATAGCTGCACTTGAGAGCCAGTTCCCATCTAGGCTTTGTGTGGTAAGCCTTCGGCCACATCATCACTTACTATGGTGAGATTGTGGTCAAACACAAGTTTATCGTGAATAAAAAAATACAAAATTCATTCAATTACCTGTATATTTCAGACATCCACAGTTAAACCGGAAATATCTAATGTGATTCCGATGCAACAAGAAGTAGAACAGGAACGTTTTGATGAGTTCAACTTTAGAAAATTTGCAGCAACTTATTTCTTGGGCAATTTAAGCCACCAGTATTCAAGTAAGCCACTGAAACACTCTCTCCTAGACTTACCTTCTCCAATAGATAAGGTGGCTGCTCAAGCTCTGTGGATCACAATATTGAGGTTTATGGGAGACCTGGCTGAACCAAGATACGTCGAAGATAAAATTGATAATGTACCAGTTATGACGAAGTTAACAGATACTATTGGTCGAGCTTTCCAGAAGAACAAAGAATTCGAGGTATACATAGGAATGACCTTATATCACTCTCAAATCTTTCTTAAGAAACATTAATAAATACCCCTCTGTTTATATTTTAGGAAATATTAGCCAAAGATAACTTTGAAAATAATAGAACTAAGATGATGTCAAAAACATTGAAGCGCCAGACAAAGTTGAATGAAGAGTTCATGAAGAACTTAATGAATGACGAAATTACTAACGAAATGTATAGCAACTGGCTAAACTCTCGTCGGAGCACCAACTTAGAAAAACTTCACTTCATAATTGGACATGGGATTATTAGAAAAGAACTGCGGTAAGTATTTAATTATAATGTAATAAAAACAATTAGGTAGTCTTGTTAGACTTCAGGTGTTACTTCTCTACTGTATTCTTGTTTCAGAGATGAGATTTTAAGTCAATTGTGCAAACAACTTACGAATAACCCTTCAAAGGCGTCTCATGCCCGCGGTTGGATTCTGCTATCGCTTTGTGTCGGCTGCTTCCCGCCTTCTGAAAGATTTGTCAAATATTTACGAGCATTCATCCGCGCCGGGCCTCCTGGATACGCTCCATATTGTGAGGGGAGACTTGTTAGAACATTCAAAAATGGCTCCCGAACTCAGCCACCAAGTTGGCTAGAATTACAAGCGACAAAAACTAAAAAGCCAATACTGTTAACTGTAACGCTAATGGATGAATCAATGAAAACTGTTCAATCAGATTCGGCTACAACAGCTGATGAGATATGTCAGCAATTAGCTGAGAATATTGGATTGAACGATACGTTCGGTTTCTCGCTGTATATAACTTTATACGACAAAGTTCTTTCTTTAGGAAGTGAGGGAGAACACATAATGGATGCAATTTCGCAATGCGAACAATTTGCTAAAGAACATGGCACGCCCGAAAAGAATGCACCATGGAGACTTTTCTTCAGAAAAGAAGTATTTACGCCGTGGCACAATCCTGTTGACGACCCTGTAGCGACAAGCTTGATTTATCACCAAATTGCAAAGGGAGTCAAATTCGGCGAATATAGATGTAATTCAGAAAAAGACTTGGCTATGATTGCAGCTCAGCAGCACTATATAGAATATGGGTTACGAATTGATCCAAATATTTTACGGAAAGTTATTGTAAATTACATTCCGAACCAATTCATTCAGTCTAACGACGCTGCTTTAACGAAATGGGAACATTTGGTCACGAAAGCTTTCGAGACATCTCAAAGTATACAATCGAAGGTTGACCCATTAAAATGTAAAGAGGATATCGTAATTTTCGCAAAATTAAAGTGGCCTATGATGTTTTCTAGATTTTTCGAAGCTATGAAATTAAAAGGAGATACAATAAATAAAGATCTCGTCATAATAGCCGTAAATTGGACTGGAATCTACATAGTTGATCAACTTGAACACATTCTTCTAGAAATATCATTTGCTGAAGTGACTTACGTTGCTTACAACGAAGATCAAGATTACGATAACGTAGGAAGAATAACGATTAAAACAATACAACAAGAAGAATTCGTTTTCCAAAGCGTTGATGCTAGTGACATGAGTTCTCTGATAATATTCCTCATCGATGGTTTGAAGAGACGTTCGATTTATGTTATAGCTCAATCTGATTCTCAAGGGTACAGTGATGCGTCTTCATTCTTACAATATAAGAAAGGTGATCTTATTACGTTACTTCATGATACTACTGGAGAAGCCTTATTAAATACAACATGGGGTCATGGGATTTGCAATAATCAGGAAGGACTATTCCTTACAGAGCAGGTTTATATTGTGCCTACTTTGGAACAACCGTCTAGCACCATATTAGAAATTTTCAAAAAAGGCAATGTAAATAGTGAAAGAAAGTCTAATTCGAACTATAACACAATTCAAAGAAAGAGAATGTACACTTTAGAAAAATTCGCAAAAGAATATTTCAGAGAAAATTATAACCATAATGCAACAGTTTCAAGACAGTCAACTTTGACTGCAGCTAAGAAAGCAATACTAGGTGATTTATGGTCACATACTCGAGAACCGCTGAGAAAACCATTGTTGAAGAGGTTATTAGAAGACGAAAGTCTTATGAAGAGTGCAGTATCTTCTTTCTACGGTATCCTCAAATATATGGGAGATATGCCAGCTCCGAAATCGAGAAGTGTTACTGAATATACAGATGAAATATTTAGACTTGCAGTGGCAGAGCCTTCTTTACGTGACGAAGTTTATTGTCAAATAATGAAACAATTAACAAACAACAGAATACAACTCAGCGAAGAACGCGGCTGGGAGCTTTTGTGGCTCGCAACCGGCATATTCGCATGCGGACAAATACTATTAAAAGAACTTGTTGAATTCCTCAAAACACGTCCTCACCCTATAGCGAATGAGTGCTTAAAGCGCGTTTTTAGAACCCAAAAAGGTGGTCCAAGAATGTATGCTCCTTATGTTGTCGAAGTGGAAGCTATTCAACATAGAAGTATGCAGATATATCACAAAGTATACTTCCCAGATGACACTGACGAAGCCTTTGAGGTTGATTCAGCAACTAAAGCGAAAGATCTGTGTGAACAAATCACTGGAAGATTAAATCTGAAGAATAGCGATGGATTCAGCCTATTTGTTAAAATTGCAGACAAAGTATTCTCAGTTCCGGAAAATTATTACTTCTTTGATTTTGTACACGAGTTAGTAGAATGGATGAAACAGACGCGACCAATTCGCGGAGGTAAGTTATTATGGAATAATTTATCATTTCACTTATTTTTATATGTCGCACAAACTTAACTAAATGTTTTTTGTAGCGGGTATCCAAATGCAAATGAACTATCAGATATTCTTCATGAAAAAACTATGGATTAACACAATACCCGGAAAAGATAAGAATGCAGACCAAATATTCTATTACCCTCAAGAATTGCCGAAATATCTTCGAGGCTATCACAAAACATCTAAACAAGATCTTGTTGAGTTAGCATCACTCGTATACCGAGCGAGATTTGGAAGTGACCAGTCTATGCTGACGCAGGTCACACAAATGTTAGATAACTTTATTCCTCCGGATATGGTTAGAGTTCAATCTAATTCACAATGGAAAACTGGAATTACGGCAGCTTACCTGCAACAAGGCGTAATGACGGAGGATGATGCTAAGGAACAGTTTTTGAAGAGAATATATCAGCTGCCCACGTTTGGCACGGCTTTCTTTGATGTCAAACAAACTTCTGATCCTTCATATCCCGAAATGGTTGTTATTGGAATAAATAAGAATGGTGTAAGCGTTATCCACCCACAGAGTCGAGTAAGTTCTCTTTTGGATGATATATCTAGTTATGATATAAATTCTGAGGTAACTCTTGACGCCTCAACTACTAAAAAAAAATTATTTTTATTCCGGATAGGCTTGTGTTTGACTACAATCTCACTATGGTAAGTGATGATGTGGCCGAAGGTGGTAAGCACACAAAGCCTAGATGGGAACTGGCTCTCAAGTACAACTGTCGGAACACACCGATAGGTGCTTGGCGACAGATTTTCAACTTGAGGGTGGTAGCCAGCCAGTCGGGTACTACAAAGTACCCTACCACCGTGCGAAAAAAATAATGAAAATGATAATGGGCACACCACAGGTAGGTTACCTATGACCTGGACATCGCGGATGGAACTGAGGTGTGGAAACCAGTCTTACTTCTTACTAATATTATAAATCTGTACCTAAATAAAAAAGGCAATCGTTACTGACTGATCTATCAACACACAGTTCAAACCACTGAACGGATTACGCTGACATTCGGCACGCAAATAGTTATTATAACTGGCGTCCAAAGTTTGTATGGAGAAACGGGATCGCGAGTGAAAACGTGGGGGTGAAAAGCTAGTTCGAAATAAATGTTTGTGTGTTTGTTACCACCCAGTTCCGTAACGGCTGAACGGATTCTCATGAAAAGTAGATTTTAACCTAGAATAACTTTTGGTATGTAATGCGTGCGGGTGAATGAAACCGAACGTTAGTTCAAAATAAATAGGACATATGTTAATAGGCAGGCGGTAGGCATGTTTTTAACAATGTTTTCTGTTTATTTCTACAGGATGTGTTAGTCACTCATCCATTTTCTCAGCTCTCGAATTGGTCATCGGGAAATACATTCTTCCACATGACGATGGGAAATATCATACGAGGAACAAAGATACTTTGCGAAACATCATTAGGCTACAAAATGGATGACCTAATATCATCGTACATTGCAGTTTTAAGACAATCCATGAAACAAAAATCGCGATAAGTAAGACCTATCTACCTGTAGTTAAATTGTTTTTGTAAAATATTTTTTTATAAGTATACATATTGAAATAAAGTACCTACCTAACTATTTATATTTGTATTAAGGCCTTTTATTTTTACTGAAAGCGATTTTGCGATTTTCACGCACCGCAGTGCAAAACCAAAGAGTATATAATCACAACGTTTTTTGTGCAAAACATTTAACCTGTCAGTTCTTTCTTGGGACAATCGGGGTTTCAGAGTCCGCACCACTTGGTTCTCAAATGGGACAATCGGGACGATGACATTTACTTGGAAATTAGGCGCGAATTTTGATATTTTGAAAACTGTGCGCGAGTTGAAGAGTTGTTTGACAGATTAATGTCGCGAGTCAACAGATTTAAATGAGTTTTTGTATTAGGTACTTTGCGTCTAGACGGGGTACATTATTCATTACGCAAAGTCCAATCTAAAAGGCCCTACGCACCCAAAGAGAATGTAACCGCTCTATGTTACGCACCATCCATCCTACGCTGTACGTCCCGCCAAGGCCATGCACGATGAAAAAGGCCTTACGCATCATCCATCTTGCTAAACGTCCCGTCGAGCTTATTCACAGTAATTTTTCATTAATACTCCAAACTCCTTTTCCATCATGTATCGTGCATGCCCATGGTGGGACGTACAGCAAGATGGATGGTGCGTAAGGCCTGTAACCTTCCTGTGACGTAACCTAACCAAGCCATGCTAAACAGGACACCATTATTCAAGACCTATTAAAAAAAAGGCCACTTAGGAAGCTAAATGAAAACAGAACAAGAAGTAGTAAAATCATTTCATTTCCCTTTAGCAAATAGAATATATATTTCAGGAATAGATTCAAATTGGTTATTTGTTTTACATTTCATCACATAAAAAACAGCTTAGGTAGTGTACATATTGTCATTAATCCTATTAAAGCTATTCTTCATGTGTAGGTACAATTCAATCATTTAAAAATAGCAACCTATCTAAACGTTTAGGTGAGAGCCTGATCTTGGTTTTCGACGTTGTTCTGAAGGAACAGATTTTTTTTTGATCTTATTTAAAATAAAGAAATGTCTGAAAAGTCTAGGATACTAAGCCAAAAACCTTTAAAAAAAAACTGTAATACTTAGATGAAATGCAGTGTTGGATTTTGTCCTATAATTATAGTATTTATACTATAATTTCACCCTTTGTAGTATATACTATACCAATCTAAGTATAGTACGCTAAAATACTATTATTTAAAGTTTGCTCCCGAATGCTTAGTTTTACGTCATATTCAATCAAAGTTATAACAATCGCTTGTGAATTTTAGTATAAAATAATACGTTTATTCCGACTGCGAACAAATATTCAGTAAAGTGAACCTTACCAAGACTAAGATACGAAACAAACTGGCAACACAATCCAGAGATGCCATTTTATTTTATTGTCTTGTGACGCTATGAACAAAAGCGGTAGCAAAAGTGAGAATTGTACTGTTTTTTTCCTACTGAGGATATTAGGTGATGAGATTAAATGCCAAGGATGAAGATAGAACTAATAGTTATATTCAAGAACTGATAAACTTTGAAGTACTATCCTTTTCATATTTTTGTGCTATCTCTTTCAACGTACCTAAATCCAACCCTGATGAAATGTCAAATTACTAGGTTAGGTAGGTACCTTATATAGTGTATTATCTATGGTACATATCTATATATTACATACTGACTTTTTGGCGGGAACTTGCGAAGTGACGTTGTGTTTTCGTTTTATTTTCATTAAATTCGTGTATTTAGTTTTATTGAAGAATTTCGGTGGTGTTTTGTCCAATAAAGATCAATCTATGTGCACAAGTGAAGTGAAATGAAATGAAAGCGTGTATCGTGACTTTCCAGGTTGTCCCAAAAAGTCCATGAAATGTTTAGTGGAATATCCGCCAATTTCACTAAAATTAGACCGGACTTGTACGGACGAGGACTAGACTTTACAGTGAAAGTGACAATAAAACGTGACTAAACATAAAAGATAAATATTTAAAATAAAGAAATGGCTTAAAGGTCTCGATACCAGGCCAAAAATCTTCTTAAAAAAAAAAATATTACATACTCTTTGATGGTACCTACTTATCTCACTTCGCTTAACAAAGAGTATGTCGCTTATCCCCTTCTTTGAACCCCTTCGTTCAATTGACCGAACAAGAAATAAGAAAGAAACAAATAAAATACAAATTATTTATTTCACAGTTTTTAAACTTGGTAACCTTTCTAACTAAACTTTTTGTAGTTTTGTTAGAAAATTGTCAAGTACAAACAATTTATATAAATGAGTTCTCAAATACCTAGCGTAACATTGGAAACCGGATTGGATTTAAGGTAAGTTCTTGTTTACCCTCAAAATATATAAATAAAAACTGAATATGATTAGGTATATATTCTAAAAATAAAGTTTCCTGCTCTGGTCTTCAATTCAAACTTGCCCCATCATCACCTCTCTTTCAAACGCCTGTTACTTGCCAACTGTATCACATATCTCTTGTATTATTATTTTCAGAGCAGTAGTTACAACTGGGTCGGTGCTACAAATAAATGAGAATTATGATGAACAGGATTTTAACAATGACCCTGAGAATCGGAATTGTGATAACAAAGCTATAGATTTTCTAGGAAAACCTATAAAATGTTTTGATAAGCTTGAGAAAAGTTTACAGCCTGTTGATGAGAATAGGTTTGTGAAGAAGAAGATTCTTGAAGAAGGAGGTGGGTTGCCTTTGCATGATGGTTGCACTGTGTCCATTGCATTTGCTGGCTATTGGGAAAATGAAATGGAACCCTTTGATGTTATGGCTTTATACAAACCTATGGTAAGTTTACAGTTAGTAGATCTGATTCCTGTGATTCTGCTGTTATCCTAAAATATTATATGCAGACCCCCCCTTCATTGTTATGCTCACTCATATACAAATTATGCAATCTTTGGAAAGAAACTGACTAAAATACATTTTACAAATAGCTTCAGGTAGGTATGATAAAATTAATGAGCTATCAATTGATGTAATATGCTTCGCCATCCCCTAGATTTATTGATGTACCCTAGGGATTCCTGAGCCACACTTAGTGGCCCTGACCATGAGGAATAGCTATATGTATTGATGTATTAAAATATTCATCTCTTCTAATATTGTATAGAGGAAAGATGTGTTCCCGGGTTAATATAAGATCCCACGGGAGCGTGGGTGAAACTGCAGAGGACAGCTAGTTTATTATATAAAAAGAGATGTAGTTAAATTGGTTTATTTAGTAACCAAACTGAATTTGCATAAATATTTCTCATTGTAGGAAGTTGACTTAAAAGATAATGCTTTATTACCTGGCCTTATCATGGCTGTGAAATCAATGTTGGTTGGAGAGATGTCAGTGTTCCTGTTTACACATCATGTAATGTATGGAGAATTAGGAATCCCACCAAGAATCAAACCTAAAGCAAAATGTGTCTTTTATATAAAACTTGTTAAAAGTATATTGACACCTAAAAATGGGTAAGTTATGTGCCATTATTCATGCAAAGCCTTTGTACAGTGACAGATTACTCATTCAAGGCGATGATAGCTCAGTGGTTGTGACGTTGGATACCGCGGCGAAGGTCGTGGGTTCGAATCCTACAATGAGCTTCCTTTCGTTGAAGGAAAACATCATGAGGAAACCATAGCACGGTGGTAGGGTACTTTGTAGTACCCGACTAGCTGGCAACCACCCTCAAGTTGAAAATCTGTCACCAAGCACCTGTCAGTGTTCCAAAAGCTGCACTTGAGAGCCAGTTCCCATCTGTGTAGGCTTTGTGTGCTTACCACCTCCGGCTACATCATCACTTTCCATAGTGAGATAGTGGTCAAACACAAGCTTATCGAGAATAAAAATCATTTAAAAATTACATAATATTTTATGTTTAAATAAATAGATCCATTAATACACACTAAATTGTTTGCATGAAAAGGCTTATTACTTAGCAGTGGGTAGGCTGAGATTGTTGAGATGATGTATGTGTTATGGACCAGGTGATTAATGCGGGCATTATGAATGTCTAGCTCTATCAGGCTCAGTGATTAATTACTATCTTAACTTCATTATTTATCACATTGCTTGGTCATTATTATATTGCTACATGACAATTGGGCAATTTGATAATAAAGCCAAATTTTGTTTGCTAAATACATATTGATAGATTGATTGCTCTGCCCTGCTCTGCCCTGCCCGTTTATCCTTTCTATTCAAAATCTACATGGATTGATTAGGTTAGAAATGTAAGGCGATCGCGAAGCGTACCGAGCCATCGCCGAACACTTCTTGGTAATTTTTTTTATTTGATAATTTTTGTCATAACTTCACATCCACATCATAATAATAAGATTCATTAATATTTCATCGCACAAAATTAATATTTTCATGAATTTCACTCATTTTCTCTCTCCTCCCTACCTCCCACCCACCCTCTCTATCAATCTATCTATCTCTCCCTTACTCAATTTAAAATATCCACCATTCCATTACGTTTTGGCTCACTGTAGCTTGTTCTAGTTTAAAAACAATAAAAAAAATAGTAATTACATATGTTTGTATTACTCTGCCCAAAAGGTGATGGACAATATGTATAATGCCCGGTCAATTTGATTATTTGAATAATTATTATCAAACTGCACTCTCATATTGGGCATTTTTCATAATGCCCGGGCATTATGTATAATTCCCAATTTATCACTTGGTCCATAACATCAATACTAAGTTTATCTGTGGAATCATGTATTTAAATTTTTATCTGTTAATATCTAAATATTGTTGTTTGTTCACACTCATGTGGAAGAGATGAGTAGAGAAGTAAACAATCCCTCTATCTAAGGAAGTCAGCACATTCATAATAACAATATAATATAAGCAAGTTGAATCTCAATTTATAAATTTCAATTTTTATGATTGTAGTTGGGGGATGAACATATCTTTAGTGAGCTAAATAATATTATTACCGTCATCTTTGTTTTTCTTTTTTTTAGAAAGATAAATTATTCTGAACCAAATATGTTTCAAAGAGTCATACATGAGGTACGGTTATTACACAGCTCAGGAGTTGTACTGTCAAAGTCAAAAAATTACCCTGCAGCAATCCAATTATTTCGAAAGTCAGTTAATATGCTTCATAAATGTAGGCTTGCTGATGAAGATGAAGAAAATGTACAGGAAAGAACATTAGTGAAACTGTACACAAATTTAGCTGTATGTTATAATAAAACTAAACAACCACTGAAAGCTTGTATTGCTTGTAATGAACTGAATAGGCTGAAGAAATTGTGGAACAATGGCAAAATGCTTTTCCAAAATGCAAAAGCATTGAGAATGATTGGACAGTTTGATAGTGCAGGAAAAAGACTAAAAAAAGCAATGGAATTACTACCAAATACAGAGGAAATGGAAGCAGAACTAAGATTACTCCGAAAACTACATGACTCCTGCAATAGGTCCAAACTTATTAAAGAAAAGATGACAGAAACTAATTCAATAAGTAAGAAGTTTGAACAAGAGGTGGATAATTTAATCAAGACTTTTAAAGAAGATGCAGACTTGTGTAAATTGACACTTCCAAGTGGTCTCAATTCTATTGAAATAGCATACATAAAGCAAGCTTGTATCAGAGAAAATTTGTTTTTCAATAAAATACCCAAAAATTTTGATGTGGATCATGATATAACACCTTGTGTAGAGCAAAAGGAGGAACAATCTATTGATCATTTTATTTTAGATAAAGAAGATCAAAATAACGAAAACATAAGTGATGTTGGCATCTGAATCCATTTAACGGATGAAATGCAACAATAGATCAAAGATTTAACTAGGTTTATGTAATAATAGTTCCAAAAAAGACCTTTGTTTTATTTTGCCTCTTCTGCTTGTAGTTATTAACCAATGATATTATAATGAAAAAGGTATCACAGGTCAAGTTGAATAATTTGCCAGTATTTAACCAACTGCTTGTGGAGCACTTATAACCTGTCTACACCTTTTAATTTATAATATCATTGTTTAAACCTCTCGTAAACGGCCCCCCATTTATTCTGCATAGGTTTGCTCTATAAAGCTAAATACTTCTATAAGTGTTTCCATTCCATTGAAGCGGAGCGGAGCTATGCAGACCATAGCTGCAGTGAGCCGTATTACGATCAGTCAAAATCAAACTCTTGGAGAGATGATACGTCATGCATGTTGTCGGTAAAGAAAAGAGCAGCGCTTTTACATCTTGTACATGATGCAGGGCACTAGTCCTGACAAGTCTACCCTACTCGCCGCGCCGCACCGTCCCACTACCCTGCGCTCGACTCCGTTCTGTCCGACTCGGAGCCGCGTGTTCTTATATTTTATTTGAAAAATTTCGAGCACTGTGATTGGCCAATTCACGGTCCGCTCCTCCACTTCTCCCCAGTGGAAACCCAGTTCATAGCTTTCATACAAACGCTGAAGAGAATGTCAAATCATGAAAGAGTAGGTAAGGTAGGATCTATTTCTTCTCACTCTGGAGTCCTAACCAATAAACATCAAAGTTTAACTTACCCAATTTTGCATGGAAAGGGATGCTATTGATTACAATAATAAAATAATATTTCAACAAAAATTAGTTTAATGCATAATTACAGTTTATATAACTAATAAGGACTACTTTCTATTGGCGTAAATATACCTTTAGTCTCTTGAAAATGCAACATACATCATTATTTGTATAGATAATTAAATACAAATGCAATTGTACAGAACCAACCCCCAAAATGCTGTACTTTTAGAAGGTTTTGTTTCAACATGTTTGTGTTCTACTCTATCTTAAAGTTAATTTTGCGTGGGAAGGTTTAGAAGTACATTTTGGCCTTGGGGTAGGTATGTGACATTGCGAGACTTGGATAGTTGGTAAGCGATGTCTTCCGCAGCTTCGATACGACGTAGTTCGACGAGACCTTCACCAGCATTGCCGAAAGACTTAGCTAGTAGGACGGCAGCTTGTGCGTCACCCTCGGCGGCTATAACAGCAGCTTTCTTCTGCTGTTCTGCCTTCTCTACAAGGAACCTCGCCTTCTCAGCGTCTTGCTGTGCAACCTGCTTCAACTCTACAGCCTGTGTAAACTCCTTGCCGAACGTCAAGTGCGTGATTGAGATGTCATCTAAGATTAAACCAAACTGTCCAGCTCTTTCTGTCAAACTCTCGCTAACCTTCTGTGACACCACCTGTAATATTAAAATAAGCATTGTCAATAGTTCATTAATATTTGCTTGTGGTCATACTTGAGCCTCCCATTTTAATAGGGTAAATTGGGGAAATAGTAGAACATAGGCAGTCTGAATTTGTGTTCACTTGCCTGCATTTTAGGTATGCGTTCATGATAGGAGTTTGATAGATTATTTAAGTACTAGGGTTGAGAGGTTTTCAAGGGATTCAATATTTTCTTAGAATTAATATTCTATTTCGCTTCAGCGATAAGGCTGCCTATTTGTTTACACTGTTTTCTGTCTTAAGTACCTACTTGTACATCTTGTCATGTGGTTTTAACAATAAATCCAAATCCATTCAGTTATTATGACGTAGTAACAAACATCCATGCAAACAATAGTAATATAGTTATTATTTAGATTCAAAAGGATTGTAATAAAATACAAATTATTATTTCTAATTACCTCTCTCTGAGTAATAAGTTCACCAGCATCAAACTGTGCAACAACAGCTTTTAGGACTTCAGCAGTGATGGATGGCAGTACTCTCTCATCATAGTCCACACCTAGGATGGTGTAGATCCTTGGAAGCTGGTCAGGTTGCGGCCTGAACAGGATACGGAGTGTGATGTTTACATTTTGAAGGTCTGGAAATAAACATATACTAAGAACAACAAATTTATTATTTCCCTTTTGCTTGATCATCCAAGCCTAGAGAGAACTTCAAAGGTATAACTGGCCAGGCCAGTAGGTACCACTAATTACAAGCAAGCAACCACAAATAAATTTATTTTTTGGTCAATGCTCAAGCATGCCAACAGCATAATTTATTAATAGTGATGTGACGGGCCGGTTGGCGTGGCTGGTTAATACACTGCCTATCACGCCACAGGTCGTGGGTTCGATTCCCATCCAGGACACACATTTGTGTGCATGAACTAGTCTGTTTGTCCTGAGTCTGGGTGTAATTATCTATTTAAGTATGTATTTACAAAAAAAAGTAGTCTATGTAGTATATCAGTCATCTGGTTTCCATATTACAAGCTTTGCTTAGTTTGGGATCAGATAGCCGTGTGTGAAAAATGTCTGAGGATATTTATTTATTATTTAGGATGTCTTTTGTTGCATTGGTTAGTTAAATAAACCTATTAATATCTTGAGTTGCGATTTCTAGAATTATATTTTTTAGGTAAGTAGTTTTTGGATATCTGTCCGATCCGCAATTCAAAGGGATAACAATAATGTTAATATTATTAAAATTTGATGAAATATATTTAATTTTAATGAACGAAAAAATGTTTATCAATCTACTAATTACATATTATGTAATTTGTGTGCAGATCAAAAGATCCCTGCCTTAGCATAATGCTTCACTGCACCAAAGCAGTGCAAAGCTGGTTTATTAGTAGTCTGGCAAAGCCAGAGTGATGACAAAGATAAAATTAGAATACCTTTACTTCCAGTGATGGTGGGTACATTTCTGGGGCGTGATCTGATGTCAAAGATAATAGGTCTCTGTACCCATGGGATAAAGAAGTGAGTGCCTTCACCAACAACCAAGTTCTTCACACCAGAAAATCTGTCAAAGATCACAGCTCTGTTTCCACCGTCAACTGTAAACACATTAAAGAATTGTAATTATACAACAACAACTTGAATGTTTAGTATGGCTTTTACAACAATAATTAAAATTATATATCTACTACATGTATATATCTACTACATGTATATATACAGGGTGCCCATTAAGTAGTCAGACAAACTTATGGGAGAGATATCACCTACCAATAATGCATTTAGCTGTTATAATTACATTAGGATAACCAGCTAACTGGTACCAAGTGAGGTGCAGAAGGTCCAGAAATAGGGATTATTAATAATATAGCTTCCTCCCCAAAGCTCACTAAGCTCATAAGCTTCCTAAGCTCATAGTAGGATTCAAACCCACAAGAATTTCACTACTGTTGTGCTCTCAATCTGCATTTTGAATATAGCATCATAATACCATTGTAAAGTGCAGAGTTGACCACTCCACCGACGAGGGCGACTCCCAGGCCGACCTGGCCGATCCGGTTGAAGAGCTGAGCCGCCATTTCTGAAACACAATTGGTGCAACTAAAGCATTATACTATTTATAATATCCAATAGACTTATTTCTACGACCAGGTTATAGCGTGTTTATACAAATTCATAGTGTAGCGGCGTTTTTAGAAATAATTATTCTAATAAAACTGATTGCAGCATTCGTTCAAAGATTGAATCACGATCAATTTTTAGTACGTTAGTTTGTATTGCACTGTTAATTAATATAATACAGAACCACTATATGTTATGAGCTTTATTACGCATTGTAAAGAATTTACCGAAATGTGAAGAAATTATCTAATTGCACGATATGTTATCTAACCTCAAAACACTTTTGACAACTTCAAATGTATGGTTCCTTTATTGCTTACAACAAGTTTACAAAGTATTCACCTTAACTATTAAGTTGATATTTATAGATATCAACAATCGCACTTCTTTATTTATAATGTTTTGTGAAAGAAAACTGGAAACTGGAAAGTGGAAACAAGTGGAAATTCCAACATATAATTCTATATAAAGAGCAGTGTTGCCAGGTAAGAATTTTATTACTTTACTTTCGTCTATGGATCTGACTGAGAGAAGCCCTCGGAACAATAACTGACATATTGTTCCGAGGAGAAGTCAAAGAGAAGCGCGCAGTACAGTTTTTTTTATCAGGGGAAAAAGTCTGTATATTTTATAAATTGATTATTTACATGCGCGTATTTTATGCGTGTAATTTACGTGTAACTAAAATAAAATAAAAACAATATATATAATTTCACGGAGAAAGGATGTTATTATAACATATACAGTTTGCTTTAATATGTTATTGGGTATAAAGCAAACTGTATTATTTTCTCAAACAAACAAAAAAGTATTGGGTGTTTTTATGTTGTTTGGAATGTATTAAAATAGCCATGCCTGAAAGATTTAATTCATTAAAATTATGAAAACTTGGTTAACACACTCATAGTATTTTTAAAACATTTTATGTGATTTTAACCATTAGGTAACCTTCTACCTTCATATTCACTCAATATAAAGCATTCACTATCTTCCTGTTTCCTACTCCAAAGAGAATGTAATGTAACCGCTACGCTTAAGAGGCGGGACTTCTATATAAAAAAAAATGTTACTGAAACTGGTACACTCGTAGGAACTACCAAAATTAAAAAAAACATTCAGTGTCGTCTGCCAGCCCTGACAACATGTCAAATCAAAAATAGTATTGTGCAGCTACGTTACGCTTTTCTGTACTTTACCGACCTGCGATGCAATGAAATTTATACCAAACTAGACGTGTACGCGATTTACTATTTTATATACATATTATGCAAAAAAAGTTAAGTCAGTGCTGATTCAAATACCTATTAACTTTTTGCATCGCACAAATGGGTAAACAGGGTAAATACACCAAAGTTGCCCAAGTCGGTATGTAACTATTGTTATATATCGGAACTAAAAAATAATTGACTTGTACTGTAACTATGTATTTATTTATTTTGCTAAGTTATTCTTTCCGACTGCCTCAACCTGGAGTTTACATTTGTAAAAAAATTATAATAAATCATTGATCTGATTTGATTTAGATAAATCAAAGAAAAATTAATTATCAGCCTCATGAGGTTGACATAATATTTTTGATGAAATGAGGTCAATATTGTAACTTATGCCATATAATCGTTTTTCATGTTCACTTCTCTAGACTTTATTCCGCATAGGTAGGTACTTCACAACTTTTAAAAATGCATATCTAAAGTAATAAATTATAAAGAAGTAAGGTTTGTTTTTAAGGGTAATCTTTGGAACTAGTGAACATCTTACTAATATTATAAATGTGAAAGTTTGGATGGATGGATGGATGGATGTATGTTTGTTACTCATTTACGCCAGAACGGCTGAACGGAGCTGCATGAAATTTGGCATAGATTATAGTCTGGAATAGCACATAGGCTACTTTTTATCCCGGGAAAAGATAAGATCCCTCGGGAACGCGGGTGAAACCGCGCGGAACAGCTAGTATTCTATAAATTCTTTCACCAACGGAAAGCTTTTTTAATTTCCTCGGCGTAAGTGAAGTTATATTAAAAAAAATGCATAATTAATCCGGAAAATTGTTAGATTCCTGTGGGATTCTCAATATTCTGTATAATAGGTACCTACATGTACTGATAGTTTGTTAGGATGTTTGTTACTCTTTCACGCAAAAACTACTGAAAAGATTATCATTTTTCGCTATTCCCTATAGTCACCTATATAGTTTAGGATTTGGATGCACGCCCACTTGAAAAAATAATTCTGTATATTTGACAGTAATATTCAAATGCTAGGCCTACCTACTCGTAGCTGCATTTGATGGGTCGTGGGTTCGATCCCCATCCAGAACAGACATTAATTGTGTGCATGAACATGTCTGTTTGTCCCGATTCTGGGTGTAAGTATCTATTTATATGTACGAGTATGTATATGTATTTACAAAAAAGTTGTAGGTAGGTACCTACCGATAGATACCTACCTATATGATGTTGTTTATCAATTATCTGGTTTCCATAGCACAAGCTCTAGGTACTTAGATTGGGATCAAATAGCTGTGTGTGAAAAATGTTCGAGGTTAAAAAAAACTCAAATGCGGATGCTCCTTCTAAGAAACCATGTGTTTCCTTTTCAGGCAATCATCAGAGCTAACATTCCTGTCCAAAAAATATAATTTATGATAGAGAATGTATTTTCTTATTTTTAAAAATATAAAAATGAGTAAAATGGCAAGCGAGAGCGATATAAACGATTTGATTCGGTAATACATAATACCTGGATATACCTACCTAAGTAGTGGTAAAGTTGGACACTAATTTGCGTCAAAGAGTGCTTACATGAATTACTGACTGTCTCGCAATACCTACGTGCATACTGCGGTCCATTAGTAAATCTGCAAACAAACAAATTACATAATCCAGTTAGCGGGAACCATATGGTAATTGAACTAAAAATAAACAATGAGGGAATAATCGGCTCTTGTCTGTCTAGTAGAGGGTCGTACTGTGGGTGGCTCAATTATTTAATAACTGTCAATAAACAAGATTATAGTAGTTAGGACTTACGATATTTATGATAACTAACTCGTACCTATTGAACGTTAACAAACGGATCTTATTAGGATATATTGATTATTTGATTAGTAATATGTTATTCCTGGTTGTAAGTGTTGTTCCAAAAGTAGGTATAGGTACAGGCCATTTTAATATATGTACTTACATATGTATCTACCTAGTAATATTTCGTAATCATTCTCTCACCTACTTCTTGAGTTCTTATCACGAGAATAATGTATCAAAAGCGCAGCAGACGTGTTTAATAACACTCAATAATCAAATTAATAAATTGTTGCTTGTTCTTTTTTATTTTTTTATAATTAAAAAATGAATGTGAAAGTGCCAGAAGTGAAAAAATGCTGTTTCTGCATTCCATTGCGTCAGGGTATTATTGTATTTGGATACATTAATATTGTAAGTTACATTAAAATTAGATATCCTTTTATTATATCGAACAGAGCGAAGAGTGAGTACAAAGTCCTTAACATAAATCAATGTTTCTAAATAACTCGCTGACAGTTTTGCTGCATTTGAACAAAAACAAAACACCGGACCTGTAGAATGCAGTATTGGTTTTCCTGTCAGTAATAACTTTGCCTAGTTTAGGATTAAATGTGAGCAAGTCGTGGCGGCAGACTAACGAACGTGCGTTACTATGTTGACGGGGATGTCAAATATCTTCACTAGGGCGGGCTCAGTGGGCCCGTGTGATGGATTAAAGGAGTTTGGTGAAAACCACTTCACGTACTACGGGATGCATATTGTATTGCATTTGCTGATGAAGATTGATTCAGGATTGGGGAAATCCGACCTTGTCCGCTCATGAATAAGACATAGGTTCAATTATTAATTAATAAGGTGAACATTAGTAATTTTATTTAACTGATCGAGTAAACGACTGATGATATAATAGTTATCTAGAATGGAGAACATTAGGTATATGAATAATGTTCTTTATTGGATGAACTGATCTTTCAAAAATTGCACCAAATAAATCTGTTATAGTGCTCTGCGCTGGTTGCAGATAGAAATAACTATATTGTATAAAAAAAGTTTGTGTCCTATGGCATTGTGGTCTCCATGTCTCGTTTCATTTATAAAATCAAAGCTATGAAACTAAGTAATGCCTACTTATTATAAGTATGACTTTAACGTCTAATCATTGTATTACATTGTAATCCCATCAGATATTTTCTCTTCTCGCCGTGGCAAGTCTTATCATCACGACCGAATGGCAGAGGTCGGCGTTACTGAACGACTCATCATTGGAGGTGGTCACCGAGACTGTTTTGTTCAGTATATTCGGAATGAGCGTGTTACTCAATATTTTGTTACTTGTGGCCGGTTACCAGGTACAGTTTAATAATAATAAATATCTACCTAAATTATTAAAATTATTATTTAAAAACGTCGGAGAGGTGGTCAATCTATAATACTTGAATTGCAGACATACTTGCAATGATCCAAAGACGACGGTTATGATAAGTGTTTTGATGTTACCAAAACATTAATTATGAGGTTACTTTTATAACTTATGTGTGTGATAAATACCCCAGGATATCAAGAAGTTTATTTATATTAATTTTATCTTTAGGTATTATATAGTATAAAATGAAGTCGCTTCCGCTGTCTGTTCGCTTAGATCTTTTTAACTACTCAACGGATTTTAATGCAGTTTTCAGCAATAGAGTGATTCAAGAGGAAGGTTTAATGTATAATACGTACATATTATAGTACAGAAAAGCGAGAATTTCAATTATTTGTAATGTGATGTCGTTCAGCGAAGCGGGCAGGGGACGGCTAGTACCTACCTAGATACCTAGGTATATCTATATTATGTGTATAAAATAAAGTCGTGTTAGTTTCACTATTTATAACTCGAGAACGGCTGGACCGATTTTCATGGATTTTGATTTGTTAGATTCATCTCCGCCCGGAATAGCAGAATAACTATTTAAAAATAAGAAAAATTGCACAAAAAAATATAATGAAGACAATTATTTTTGTCATTTTGAATAGAACGACTTTTTGACATGTCTCGAGATCGGGCTGACAGATGACAGATAATTTAGATTCACAAATTGGACACGGTAGGTGTCGCTGAAATCGGGTTCTATGTTTTGTTTTAATTTCAGGGCAGGACCACGTCTGCTGGGCCCACTAGTTATATAATAAAACTTTTATATATATAGATTACAAACACAATTGCCAACATATCAAGAAGTATTTATTAATTATGTTTTTATGTATGTGTGCAATTGTGTGCGTTATTTTATATAATATTATTATAAAAAACATAAGACTAACTGAGTTGACAATACCTACAGCGGCTGACATAAGGCTGTCCTTTATAATATAACATGCTTTGTTTATTGACTCTACCTTGCGATAAGGCAGTGGCAGCGGTCAGGTTAATGTACCAATAAATTAAATATTTAATAGGTTAATTACATTTATTTATTTATAGAAAGATGTAGTCATGTTACGACTGTATAACTACTATGGAGTGGCCACCACACTGGCTGCACTGGTTCCTACAACTATTCTTCTATCTCGATTGATGATAATGGATACAGTAGCCGCTTTGTTCGCTATAGGTAACATTTAAACTATACTATAAACATAGTTAGTTATAAGGCGATGATAGCTCAGTGGTAAGTGACGTCGGATACCGCGGCGAAGGTCGTGGGTTCGAGTCCTACAATGAGCTTGAGCTTTCGGTGAAGGAAAACATCGTGAGGAAACCATAGCACGGTGGTAGGGTACTATGTGGTACTCGACTGGCTGGCTACCATCCTCAAGTTGAAAATCTGTCGCCAAGCACCTGTTGGTGTGTTCCGGCAATTGCATATATGTATATGAGCTTCAGCTTTTAGTTAAGCGAAACATCATGAGGTTACGAACAATAGCACGGTGATAGGGTAATTTGTAGTACTTGACAACACATCAGTTGACCCGTCTGCTAGTTTATCAGACTTCTGATATAAAAAAAATATTGGTATACCTATAGCAAAGCGGCGATTCGAAATAGGTACAATGAACGATTTCTTTTTTACTAACAACCGGATATAAAGCCTTTGCTACATTGGAACGACACCGGGTGAAAAGGGCCATGTATTCTCATTTCTATACTTAGTATTCATAATATGATTGTCCCAGTTACATTGAGGTAATATAGAAGTAAACTACACGAATGGATCTTGCCAATATAACAACTATCGTTATTGCAATTTTCTCTTAACTCAAAAATTGGGATGGTGACTGACATATCAAATCAACTTCTTTTTACTAAATGTCAAAACGATGACTAATATGGAGTTTTGTATGAAATACATACTTGTGACGTCATAAATATACCTACACCATCAAAATACCTACTCTTTTAAAATCATAATAAGGCGGAATTTTACAACGTATGTTCGCTATTTTCGAGTATTTTTAGACGTTTTATACACATGTTAGTTAATACACATCTTTTCTTGAATAAAGGCATCATCCCTATTGATCTGATTTGTATAAACTAGAGAACATATTGACTAGGTAATACTTTTAAAGTTTAAGTTGTTTTTATTCGATCTAATTTTAAATATGAGGCGTTTTAAAGAGATAAATGGAACTAGATAACCTCTATCATTTCATGGAGAATTCACATTTTCAGGGAAATCCAATAATGTATTTACCTATAGGTACTAATCAGCCGTTATATATTTTTTTAATTTGTATATTTTTTTTCAGCTATGCAATTATACGTCATTATACTTGTGAGAAGTGAAGTTGTTAAGTTAGAACGGATGCAGTTGAGGTCTACTGAAGAGAACGGAACGAATGAAGAAGCTATTGATATTCCTGATGAAAATGCTTTACTTTAATGATTCATAATCATATACATATATATTATATGACTAGAATATTACCAAACTATTTTATGTTTAATATTATGCACGGTGGTAGGGTACTTTGTAGTACCCGACTGGCTGGCTACCACCCTCAAGTTGAAAATCTATCGCCAAGCACCTATCGGTGTGTTCCGACAGCTGCACTTGAGAGCCAGTTCCCATCTAGGCTTTGTGTGCTTACCACCTTCGGCCACATCATCACTTACCATGGTGAGATTGTGGTCAAACACAAGCATATCCAGTATAAAAAAACAAAAAAAAATTATACCAAAACATAATTTAAATGTTATTCTACCATATATTTTTATCTTGAAACTATGCCTACGTTAATAAAATATATATGCGTAGAGCTTATTATGAAACACGCATCAGGTCCATAGCTCATAATGAAGGTAAAAGATGTCATAATTTAAAACTGTACCTAGCTAGCTACTCCCTTACAGTAGGTACAGTACAGCGATATTACGTAAAGTATTCAAAGCACCTTTTTGTTGGTGCACGATCACGCAGCGTTGCGGTAATAATACACTCAAAATTATAAAAAAAGGCCAACATATTTCCAAATTTTCATGAGTGGGAGCACAGGTGGGTGCCCGCAGGACATCGAGTCGTGACTTACTCCTCAACCGGCCCATTGTCAGGGATAATATACATTTAAATAATATGAAAAGGTTCAAACACGGCCGGCAGTACACTCTGCACCAAATTGGCAATTACCAATCTTGCATGCTATTTGGTAAGCAAAAAGACACCGCTGCACCACGCCATGCCACGCTACGCCACGCCTGCCCATCGCTACTAACATTGTTTGAAATTGACTATCTATCTATCTTTTTTCGTATATTTTTTTGCCAAATTCATTAAATGCTCCACGAACATTTGTGTTGACTATTTATATGCTTGACGGTTACTTTAAATGAAATGACGTCTGAATTGACTCACAGGTTATAGGTAAAGAAAACTAAAAAGAGTTTCTAATCGAAATAATATACCTAAATTAATTTTCGCCGCGGTATCCGACGTCACTTACCACTGAACTATCATGGCCTTAGATAAAGGCTAATACCCGTTATACCCGTAGTCCCGTACCTACAACCGGGCTATAGTAGCTTCATGATGTTTTCCATCGAAGGATTAGAATCACACCTCCACTGAGCTAATCATTGCCTTAATGTCATTGATATCTCATAACTAAAGATAAACAATCCCAAGCAAAAGTTCTCTCAAAACTGTCTCAAATTGTGTTGGGTAATACTAGTTATTTTTTTAAAGTTTTATTCACAAAGCTATGTACAAAGGCAATAAAATTTTACGACTCATACATGCTAGCCAAAATATATCTTAAACGAGCACTGAGGCATGTTTACCGTCGGAGCGTTCGAATGCTACTAGATTAAAAGACCACCCAAATGTTCGAGTGGGTAGACATTCGGTAAGGCCATTTTTTGTCGCTGATTGTGTATCTTTAGTTATTAGATATCAAAGCTTAATGTACATATACATATATATCGATCGCCTTAATGGACTCAAGTCAGCAGAACTCATAGTTAATTTTACAATAACATTAACTATAACGGTTATTACTACAATTTGCTACATTTTACGGTAGATGCAAGTTTAAACGGTCCGGATGTATGTTTAAACGCCAGCTGGTATTCGAGTGAGAAAAGCCTGAAAGCCGCAACCTCGATGGGCGGGGAGCGCACGATCATTGGAACTACCATCGATTGCGATGTGAAGGACAAGGTCTTACAGGTATACCTACTACTTAAAGTTGACGTTACTTTTAAATAGCATCACTATTATATCTACCGATTTCTTCAAGATGCTAACAATATCTGCGTCGAAAAATCAGTAGGCAAGGAAATAGTCACAGCACGCCGCAATGAAACAACAAGTTGTTATTCCCTTTAAATAATTTTAAATTAAAATTTACTCATTCAAACAATAAGTTTACCGATACAAAACCCTGAAATATTATGATTATCGGAAAATTTTAGTGTTTTCATTGATGTTTTTGAAAACACTATTTTTTATGTCTACTACATTTAAAATTTCTTAAGTAATAAGGCGTTCTACCAACTTAATTAGGAACATAATGACGTAGGCATTGTTACTCGCACCTTATTAATTACCTAAATAACTTAATAACGAACAATTAGACCCGACAATTCTTAATAATGTTCGCTCAAGTGCAAAATGGCGTTATAGCGGCCATTTTTTTAAACTAGAAGGCTTTAAATATGGCACTAAGGAGTCCTGCAAAGTAAAATGCACTTATTAGCTGACGAGGGCGCGTCGAGTGCTGTGCCTAATGGTTGCCATTCATGGGTTGAATGGAGACGTGAAATTGCCAACAATTATATACTCTTGCAATGATAACCGACGGATGCTCTAGCTTCGGCAAACTCCGGTTGGGAATACTGTGCCAGAGATTTTTGTGAGGATTTGTGGAAATAAAGATACCTAACTTTTTTTTATTTCATTCGACATTAGTTGTTACACACATGAAGTAGAAGAAGTAATTAATATTTTGTTTGTCGCATTTCTCTTTTAACTATTCATTATTTTTCATAATAATTTGGTGAATAAGCTATGAAATGAATATATTAGTTTACCTAATTAAAACATTGTCCGACTTGAAATGGGTGTTAGGTATTTTTTGTACAGGAAAAAACTACTGACACGTCACAATACCAAAATGTGTCCAGAATCTGATATTGTGATGTGAGCATGTGGCGAGGCGGGGTGACGTCACAACATGGCTGGCAGGTAGGCAGGAGCGGAGATAGGATCCGGTCATCCTGCCCATTTCCGGTCTTCACGCGGCCGTGACGCTTCCGGGCACGCGTCGCCGCCGTTGCTTTTAAGGATATAAAAATACTGGAAGTGATAACCAATTGAAATTGTTCCATGTTCTTGGAACATTTCTTCTTCTTACCCTCGCAGTTCCAAGCCCTTATTTTATTATTATTATTTATTAAATCATTTACCTTACATTTAGAAAGATATAGGTAAAACAGAGTGAGTAGATAAATAATACATTTTTAATAGATTTTTAGGATCAGTGTGCGATGTAATGTTGACAGCGAAATTCAGAGGCTGCGTTATTTATTTCGATGTGGAGATTTTATTCAAACTGTAAGACCAAAGTATCTTTTTTAATTTCTTGAATATGATACTGCATTGATATCAAACAGATACTATCCCGTTTGTTCACCTCAGAATATTGTACAAAAATTGCCGCTTCCAATAAAACCAAGCGGCTTTCGTTTCTATGTCATGTCACCCGCCCCGCCCCGTCCGCAAGATGAGTTTTGTGGAATGAATTCGTTCCTAGTATGTCGGGTACAATTGAACGCGATTCGTTGTCACTGTGGAAGTAGAGGCTAGCATGGACATTCAACTTTGGAACATATCTACATTTAGGTAGGTATCTTTAAAATTGGTTGGATCCATCTGAAAATAGAAGCTTGATCGAAGGAAGGATGCGATAAGGATTCCTCACAAAAATATTCTGTTTTTAAGCTATTGTATATCGCGGGCTTTGAGCGCGGCGTCCGAAGCAAGTAATTCCGTAACGAAAATAAAATCTAACACCCCCCCCTACCATGTAGCTCGGCCGAGTCGGAATCGGACGAATACATACCGACACTCGCCGACGTCAGCCGCTGACGCACCGACTGCAGTTGCAAAAAAAAAAAGAAAAACCCGTGTCCAACGACAACACACTTTTTTTTAAATATTATTATTCAGCTATTATTCGGCGGCGCGACTATGGGCCGTCGTACCAGCCAGTCTTTATTCAAACAATATTTGCGTTCGATTTCGCAAATATTGGTGCTGATCACTAAGATGTTCCAAATTCAAGAAGAGCGTGGCAAAGATAATTGCGGCGCACTTATAAAATAAAGAGGATTAAAAACTCATTACTGCCCGCTAAAAGTATCTTATAGAAAACACCAACTTTGGGTGCACTTAAAGGCGAACCAAGTCGTCCTTTTCGAATAGATGGGATGAAATAGTAGATTGTATCATAAGGGAGCAACATAATATTTTTACGGCGAGGGCGCTTTTTTGAATCCAGAACGAAGTGAGGGATTCTAGAGTAGAATCCCAAACGTCGCGAGGGATTCTTTAGTAGAATCCTGAACGTAGCGAGGGATTCAAAGTAGGTACGTCGCCCGAAACAAAAATATATTTGCACCCGAGTGGTACACTCTACTTTTCATCACCCTCTATGAGAAAAAAAAAATAAAAAAAAACCCGTGTTCAACGATAACTGTGGATTTTTTTTTCAAACTACAATATTTTCGTTCGATTTCATTGGCGCTGAACACTAAAATGAGATGTTCCAAATTCAATAAGTGCGCGGCAAAGATAATTCCGGCGCACTTATAAAATAAAGAGGATTAAAAACTCATTACTGCCCGCTAAAAGTTTCGATGCCGAGAAGAATTCCAAATTCAAAACTCTACCAGTTAAGCTATCTATTTATTCAAAGAGTATGTGGCAAGTGCCGTTGGACGTCAGAACTTCCAAGGTACTTTTTATTGACAGGTGCCTACAGGACCACCTGACAGCGGCCATGCCCATATGTCGGCCTCAGTCGCGCGACGACCTGGTATGGCTCACGCGAACTACGCCCCTCATTTTAAATACAATCCCTATTATTAGCGTATAACCTATCGAAGAATTTTCTTTAGACTTAAGAAATCATTTGATAATAATTAATCAGCGAGTAAAGTGTCTCGTACTTCCTTCAGTTTTTGAATTTAGAATGTCGCGCCAATGTAGACCTTAAGGCACTAGAAATCGAATGGTAAATTAAATAAAATTTTGAAGTAAACAGTAAGCGGTTGTTACGTGTAATTAAAGTCGTGTTTTGTTCCACGCCCTCTTAATTTGATCCCCCTTTGTGCAATGGATCGCGTCATGTGCGAAGTGCCATGAGAGTTAATACATTTACCTAGTTTTTCATCGTGGCCAAGGATATACTTTCGATTATTGCTTTTAATTACGTAATTATGTATGTCTTTATGTTATGTATGTATGTCTAATAGACGATTGGTCTCCTTGCCAAATGTCGAAAGCAAATACATGTTGCTCAGTGACAAATTAAATTCATGCTACTTCATTAAAATTTACGTAAATTGATAATCGGAAGAAACAACCAAACACAATATTATTTTGAACTAAGCATGGAGATGATTGCGACCATATTTTATCTTTAAAAAAGTAGTGAGAGACTGATTTATTACGAAATTTAAAATAAATAGCCCGTGTGGCGTAGAAAGGCGTGTCGAAACGTCATATTTTGTTTTTACGTCACTTCTCTACGTGATATGACTTACAAAAAGGGTGACGACGCGATTTCGCCGACTTAGACAAAAAGCCGAGAGCGCAACTAATTTCTGTATTTTTGACGTATGGTATGGTAAAAACAATAAAATCATGATTTCATTTCAGTTAAAAGCCAGGCGCTACATAACATAGGTGGGAGGATTTGAGAGACTAAGTCGGTAGGTCTCTAGAAAACCGGAGAAACTTTTAACAAAATACTTAGAACCTTACTATACCTATATTAAAAACATATTGACATTGCCAAATTTTCCTCAAAGGAACCTTCAATTTTTTACCAATTCATCCTATAAAAATAAATGCTCATAAACTGAAGAAAACCATAAAATTGACAATATCTTTGCGTATTAAGCAAAAACAGTCACAGTTAAACGAAATTTATAAATAATCTTCTAATTAGTTACCACAAAATTCCAAAGGAGTCTTCTCTAAATTTACAAATTGCGTATTAGGATGTGGGAAAGACATAAGGGTTACATTGCATCCTTAATTATTAATATGGCCCATGATCATTTCGTTAATCGACTGATTGAAATCGACATGTGTTAGGGTACGCGAGTCCAATATTTCCGTCTCAAAAGCGTATTAATGTGACGTGTCTAATAGAGGTTCCTTTGTGAATTAATGAGATCGATGCGGTTTTGATAAATCTTCATTGGAAGTGGATTGCGGCTAAGTAGGCACGATATTTAGGTTGGTTGTGTAACGTATTCATTTGTCATTATTTGCAATATTGGTAAACAGATTGAGTATAAATTATTGTCATCGATTAATCTTATAGATGTAGGGTAAAGCGATTTTATGTCGATGGTAGCTCAGACGTAGTAACGTCGGATACGAGCGAAGGTCGTGGGTTTGAATCCTGCAATGAGCTTGAGCTTTCGGTGACGGAAAACATCGTGAGGAAACTATATCACGGTGGTAGCGTGTAGTTGAGAGTGTCGCCAAGCACCTATCGGTATGTTCCGACAGCTATATTTGAGAGGCAGTTTCCATCTACGCTTTGTGTGTTTATCACCTATTGCCACATCATCGCTTACCTTTGGATTGATTGGATATTAAGGATTCAAAAGTTCTATGTTCTAATACTTAAAGTTATACTAACAACTTTATAAGGTCAAATCTTCCCCAATTAATGCAAAAAAACGGCAATAATATATATTCAAAATTCGAAACTCTCGCGTGAAATAATGTTCACCGGCGCTGTGTCGTCTTCGCGTGGACTATTAGCCACGGTAATGGCACATAATGACAATAATATAATCGGCACATTAAACGACTTGTTTGCGCCGAACGTGTGACGCCTCCGGCCGTAACGCCTCAGGCACGCCACTCATGCTGCCTACCACCAAATATGAGGAATTGTTTCTGAAATTCATACTCAATTATTAGTTAATGAGTTTAAGTTATTCAGATACGGTATAAGACTTCAACTGAAGAAGCAAGACATCAATATAGCGTTTATATTTGCTAATTTTATTAATTGATTGGATATTGTAGGTACATTGGTAGAATGTGATTCTCGAGTCTCATAGGTGATTAAATTTAATGTTTCTTTTTAATACGAACAGTAAAGGAAACTTCTGGCGACTACAATGACACCAAAAATTTAGAGTCATTAAAGGCTAGTAATGAATAGATTACTTCTAGGCAAATGCTCTCTTAGGCTTCACCGTTCTTTATGAGCGGATATGTGGCAAATTGCCAGCGCATATTTATGTAAAAAGAAACTGTTCCAAAGCTTTGCTGTAATATAATATTTTTTAGAACAATAATTCCTGGTAGCAGTTCCCGTACGTCGCCGTCGCGTGATCCGTCAACCCACGAGTCTCGTCGCGTCGCCTTAAGGTTACGTTTAAGGTGACTTAACTGGTAAATGCACCCGAACATCGTGATCGGAATACACTGGAGAAATACTTTACTGTCATTTGCGTTGTCGTACCTTTTAATTTACGTGCCTCATCAGGCCAGAGGGCAGACACGGTATACTGCGGGATTCTTGATCATGTGAGTTAAGAGGACATTACCGCAAGCCATCTCCATTAAAAAAGAAGAATGCTTCTATTTTAGACATAAGCTTTGATGAAATTTTGGTAACACAAATAATACTAAAGTTTAATCATAACGCCTAAAAACTCGCGATATTTGATTAAAAACGACCCGTGTAGATGGTGCTTTTCTAGTCAAATATGACAATTCACGTAATTTTAGAGAATGTCTACTGTCAACCTGCTCCCTCTAGCGTAGTGTAAAATATTTGAAAATGTTAATAAATTTAAGATCGACTGCTGAAACAAATTGCCTTGCTGAGTTTCTTGCTGGAGTCTTCTCAGTTTAAGTGTATTCCGAACCGGTGGTAGAGTCAATTGTAACGTTCATAAGTGCCTTACCAAGACCTAAACTATTTTGATTTTAAAAGGCATGATGCTAATAGTTATTTGAAAAAAAGGTAACTCTGTAACTAAAAGGCGAAGACTAGGTATAATATTATCGCCTATAAAGAATAGCGTCACCATTGTAAGATATCTTAGGATAAGGTGATAGTTCTCCCAAACACGTATTTAACGTGGAAGAATCGGGCGTAAACATACTGGGACTACTAGTAATGTTCATGTGTGCTAAGTTTTACGGAGTTTTGTCGCGGTTGACTCAAAGGGCGTGTGTAATGAGACTTCGGAGTGCCTCGTCACGTCTCGTAACAAGTAAGTCCCGCTGGACTGTCCTTAGCTGTACCTATCGAAGTAGGATTTATAAATTACTACAAATGGGATAGTCTTTGCCAGGTGGTGTATTGAGAAGGAATTTGGATCATTAATTAAATATTTGATTTATGCACAATTTATCCTCAATGAAATACCAACTGAAGACTATTCGTAATATAGGTAGATAATTGTGTCAATTCGGAAGCAGTTTATTCAAGTACATCTTCAAAAACATCTGATTACAGCAGCAACAATGACAAACAACATTAATATCACCGAAGAAACAATAAAAAGTCGCCGTTTGAATAATAACAGTACACTCGATCCGTGTTGCGCGCGCGCATATCTGACGTACGCATCTCTCAACCTGCGCCCTACGTATCGCATTACACATAAAATATTTATTATTTATAGTACGTAATTAATAAAAACACAGGAGCTACAAAAACAAGTAGCCCAACAGGAAGATATAATAACTCAATCGCTGCAACATTGGCCGGCTCGATTTGTTATGGTCCAGATTGGATCTCAGAGCGCTCTCGGACAATATAAATAAACACTGGTTTATTCGCTTACAGTAGCTAAATGTCTTAACATGATTCGTTATCCACAGTCTGCCGTGGTAACATGTATTTATTTTGTTATCTGTATACATATATCTACGTAACAGATTTTTTAGTAACTCTTTTAATTTTAAGACGAACTTGGCTGTAAATTCTAGTTATCTCGTACCAGAAAATTCATTATATCTTTCACGTAAACTACTCCTAAACAATACAATTCTTGCGATGTAATAAAATTACAAACACGCCAAGACTTTACGATAGTTATTTCAGAATATCGCTGAAACGTTCTCTGAGTTGATAAATAAAATTAATTGTCGTCGGATTTTCGCACTAAAATTACATTATTATATATGACTTAACTTTAACCATTTTCGTCTACACTTTGGAACCTTTATCTGGAAAATTGAAAGACAAGCCGCCAAGATCGGCTGTCGGGTAAATTCCTACAAGCATAATACAACACATGTTTAACAAATGCACTCGTCTAACAACATTTCACACTGACCATAAGAATTGCAGTTTATTTCAGTTGACAGAATAGTCGCGAGACTGGCGAGACCAGGACGGCCGCTGGTGCCTGGTGCCGGGTGCCGGGTGCCGGGTGGCGCGTGGGCTTGATATACGAGTATTGTATGTGTGGAAGGACTTTAATAAAGTTCTCATGAAAACGCAACAATGAAGCCGTGGCCACACTAACTTAATCTAAGAGAATGAATCTACAAATGAAATCTAGAAACGTGTTTTAATCTCTATTCGCATGAATTGGTTGCATTTTTTTGCTTGTTATTTTTATAAACATTAATTACATTTACAACCATAATTTTTGGTTAAAAGTTAAGTTAAGGAACTATAGGTAGGTATTTATACAAAATTGTAATAATTTGGAGCTAATAAAAATATTTTATACAACTAATTTACAATAAATTTTAATGCGTATATTAAATAAAATTATCAGAATTGTCCTGCTGTCCAGTAATGATAAGTTACAAACTTTAATCACAACTTTAGGACCAAACTTTTTTCCACAAACTCTTTAATTCTCTTTTCAAAATAGATTTCTAAGGAAGAAATAGAGAAAAATAAATACTAAGTCCATTGGTACATGTTCTTCTTCAATCGATACTCGTACGTATGTTTCTATTAGGCCAGTGTGTTTAAATCGGGTCAACAATCGATTGTAATAAATTCCCATACTTAAATGTAGTTAAAATTACTTATATTGAAGATGGTACCAGTTCAGATTGCGTCCACCGATGCAAATTAGCCGGAATGATGAATCATTTTTATATACTTAATATAATATCTACTTATTATCATAACGAGCTTTCGTAATGAATAAGAAAACGTATGTTAAGTGAGGTTGGCAATTGCATGTTTTTGTGATTGGTGTTAATGACTCACTATTTCTCACTACTTTTCACACATTGTGATCTGCACACTGCTATTTGTATTGGTGCATATTATTATTATTAGTGTTCCACTTTAGACGTAACACTTATGAATTTACATCTTTCTCTATCACACATTTTCTTAAAAACTATGTCAGTTAAAAAGCAAGTGCTTACCCGATCATCGAGTAAGGTTCTAAATTCAAAATTTGATATATTAAGGGTGGTAAAATAGTGGAACTCTATCTTTGGAAATTTAACAATATCTATAAAATGTTTTGCTGTAATTTTGTTTGTACCTTTTGATTATTAAATAATTGAAAAAATTAGATATTGGTACTGTCGGTTTAAGAAAACTATCAGATTTGAATGTTTACCGAGGGGCTACAAGTCAAAACAGAACACTTATTGCGCAAGAAAAACTTGCTTGTTTTTATATTCGACCAAATTCGTTGCAAATTATTTCAATGCCTAGCTAATAAAATACACATACAAACTTGATTACATCACTTATTTATTTCTTAACACCCAAGTCACAATTGACAATAACAAGGTGTACCTAATTATTTTTAAATGTTAAATAAATTCCACTTACCCAGAGCTGGTATTCATGTCTGGTAAATACGGTAGCTGTTCAATAAATCTTGCACAATCGACGCCCCCGCAATCTGGTCGAGCACTCGTGTCTATATCCTAGGTCATTCTCATAGCTCCCAGACGACCGTCGCAATGGTCTCACACTACTGGTAAACTGCATGCAGAATAAGGCTAAATGCAAGATGCATATTTTCATAATAAAACATCTGAGGTGTGTCTGTTACGGTGTGTTCTTGCAGCTATCTATTAATTCTTACCACCTTCGCTACTTTAGAAGAGATTAGGGCCAAACACATTTCTCTACATATACAAAAAAATATACCTTATTTCTCAGTTGATTTACAGCGCAGAAAAAATATTTACTTTGTATTGTTACTGCTGCACTAAATATCCCTTTAAATTGTACCAAAATATTAATATTTCGTCATTCCCAAAAACCAAAATGCAGTTAGGTGAGTAATAACGATAAGCGCTGCGACTTCCTTTGGCCAATATAAATCTTGGTGCGGGCAGTGGGACGGCGATAAATAACTGGGCTTACTGTGGAAACTGCCCGGGTTAAGACCCTTGTATTTACATATATACATATGTATGTAGAAATATGTGTGGCTCTATATGCAAGAATTAACGGAAATAAATATAATGTGTAAACCATCATATCGTGAAACTATTGTCGGTGAGCTATATCTAACTATCGCGGTTTTGTGGTATTTTGTGGGGAATTGGTAAGGCAAATGATGTGGAATAAACTCGTTATTAAGTTATTGACTAATTATCTTACACGTCTCAAGGCAATCCAATTTCTAAATTTATTATTATTCTAAAATCATAATTATTAACCGAGGCCACGGGAGACCGACGGGCGGGGAGCTTTTTCTGCCGGCCCATCAGCTTGGACATCCAAAGAGGAAACGCTGCCGACCTGCTAGGAACCTTGCCGATCGACAGCAGCGGCAGCCTCAAGGAAGTTATTTTTTATATAGCTTGTATATTTTGTACATTTGTTGTAAATATATTGTTTATTCATAAGTTTAAAAAAATAAACAGGTGTAAATTAATTAAAAATCGGAAGAGTGAAGCTCCCATTGTATAATTTGTATAATTATATAATTTCGAAACTAACTCTAGTTCCAATCCATGTAATTACCAACTTGAGACAGTCAATGACTAGTAGACAATTGATATATTTTCACTCCATCAAAAATACTAGAATTATAGCTAGGACCTTTAAAGTATAAATCATTCATCACAAAAGCTAATTCAGTTGAACAAATAGGAAGCGGTTTTCATTCAATGTTAATAATAATATGTAAGGTAATACGAAACCATATTCATTTTACAAACTCTGATAATATTCAATAACTACATGAATGTGGACGTAAGCAACGTGTAGTATTGTGGTCATCGAAACCGGATTGAAAAGTCCACCGTTTGGTATAAATAAACATTTTACGTAGAATATATTAAACGCTAGAATTTCCTTCCTGTCCAATAAAAATGGCACCGGGCTGTATCATATCTCGGTGGAAGCCCGGCAGGTCGTAATAAGTCTAACAAATAAAATAATTCCCGGGTAAAATATACACACTAATGTGACTAATATTATAATATCTTGGTCCCAGGATATCTACTAGTAACGCCGGAAGATTTAGGTGCGGTCCGGGATTTTATTAAACCAAACAGAGCCAAGAAATAAAAAGTTTAATTAAGTATATCATTTTCTAAATAGTTAAACATCTTTAAAAGATTTAAGAAAATAATCGTAATTCAAAATATAAATATCAATTATTTGAAAAAATAATTAAAATTATATTTTAAACTAGCTGTCCTCCGCTGTTTCACCCGCGTTTCCGTGGGATCTTATCTTTTTCCGGGATAAATATATAGCCTATGTTACTCTCAGGAATAATGTAATGTTGAAATTAGTGATTTTTTAAATCGGTCGAGTAGTTTTTGTGTTAAATCGTAACAAACAAACAAACAAAAATCAAATCATTCCTCTTTATAATATTAGTTTAGATAACAAATAAATTATATAAACCGATGTAACAGATCATAATATTTTGATAGCAGACAGAATTGATTATGAATTTATATTTATGACTTCAAGTTTACTATTCAAATGATAGCTCAGTGGAAGGTAGTAATCTAAAGACGGACAATGTTCGTAAGAATGAATCCTGTTATAATTTTGAGCTTTTGTTGAAGAAAAATATCATAAGGGAAACAAAGCAAACCTCAAGTAAAAAATCTGAATGAATAATGTCCAGCAGCGTCATGTGACGCTGATGAATGCTGTGTTGTTGGAGTTGGATCAAGTAGCGCTGGTGCTCTGGTGTTTTTTAAAGTTCAGAACAACCACGTTTCTGGCCATTTGTTTTTCTTATGATATGAAGCAAACATGGCTGCATCCATCATGATAGTGTTGCACTGAGGAATGTGTTTGGGTATAATCTCTCTTAAAGTAGCGAAGGTGATAAGAATACAAAGGCTGGAAGGAACTAACAAGTACGTACCTGCAAGAATTCATATAACGACATAGTACCTAGACTAGAAATATTTGATCTATTCCAGAATATTACTGAAATAGTGATTTCTTCGTGTGGCATAGTATCATCGGTGCGCGAGCGCAGCAGCTCGGGCCGGCTCGTAAAGCGCGGACCACACGCGGGTGGAGGTGTGAAGGCAGCGCCCGCGCCTGCGCCCCAGGGGCCTGTCGCATAACTCACGACCAGCGGGGCGCCGGCCATTCATGCCTACCTGGACGTTTCGGCTGCCGACCGACAGATCGATATATCGACATACCTAGACTCACTGTCTGCTACACGGATTTTGTTACAATTTTTGTTATAATAGCCTATGGTGAACATTTAAACTCAGCAATAAATGTCAGTTGCCAAAGCTTTTCTGCGAGTGTTGTAAAGTCATCCTGATTCTGGTTTAAGACAAAATAAAAAAAAATGTCGTTTGACAGGTTATAAGGTGAAGCTAATCTGGATGGGTCACAAATTGACACTCATTCAAAAAAACGATAGTTAAGTAAACTGGAACATATTGAAACCGAATGAAATAAAAAGGTTGCGCATAAATATTAAGAAGGAAGGAATTAGGAGGAAGTATTTGTGCAAAGACTTAAATTTAGTATTTTAGTGGGTTTGGTAGTATTCCTAAAACTGAATGAATAAATTTCGATGGTAATTCCTGTTCTTGTGGTGTACAATGTAGTGTCACTACCATCTTTGTTAGTAGATCCAACATTCTAGTACCTAACCGTGACGTGAAAACAATTAATATAGCTGTTTTACAATATTCAAACATAAGTAAATACAAATTACTGTTCACATTACTCAGTTACAGAAGTCAAGTGTACCTACATCCGTTTTTGAACTAGAGTTCTAATTCATATAATCAGCATCGTATAAACATAATTCGAACAGCCCGAGTCTAATGACATATCTCTAATTCGACCACGCGCGTGGCATCCTACAATTTACCTCTTATAAATTAGACGTAACCCGTTATTTAAGTATCGGTAGCGGTATAGCGTGCATCGTTATTTTAATTTGATTTCTTTCACGAATCGCTTCTGCCGTATGCCATTTGGCCACTAATAGGGCCCGTTGCGGCTCATCGCTCAAAATGCCAATAATTTGACTTAGAGAAAAATATCGAAGTTATAACCGATTTTACACGAGTAAAGCCGATTGACGTGAGCTTCGTGCAATTGGTTATTGTTCATTATGATAATTTACCATCATTTAAGGCCCGTATTACGTGAGAGCTGCTCTTATTAACCGTAACGCTTCAGAGTTAACGTGTTGCTTATGGTTAAATTATATGGCACTCCTGGATCTTTATTTTTGCAATTTTATTTAATATGGGTATGATGTATGACTTACAAATATGGGTAACAACAAAATTTATGTTTTAAAACTTTGTGGTTGAATGGAACAATTTATATCTTTTTACGCTTCAAATTCTGTATGCATTCCATCCATCTTCAATTTCATTACTGTCTTGTACGTATTAGGAGTTATCCTATATGTCAAGCGTGAGTCACATCAACCAATTATTGTTCGAAGGTCAATGGCAAATTGCAACTGAGAAACAAATACAAAAAACGTACCTTTTTTTTAGTACAGTTGTTATTGGGTTATTTGTGACACGGTGTACAATCTTCATAGAGCCTCATATCCTACACTGTTTAATATATTATTTTAGATATACTTAATTAAACATTCGATAGGCTTGTGTACTTTCTGATGTGTAAAAGCACAAAGCCTTAGAAGATCAATAAAGCTTAAGCTCAAACCCACGAGTTTGGCTACGGCATTCGACGTCACTACTGCTAAGCTATCGTATTGTATCGACATGTCAATATAGTGACAGTTGGTAACAAACAATAATGAATAAATAAAATAGCATTTTTTTAAATTGCTCCTTGAGAGTAAAGGCCTACTCCAGGTTTTTCCACCTATCTCTAGCTATAGAGAGCCACTCATTTTTAGCTATGGCTTTTAAGTCATTTGCCGCTGGTCATAGTTATGTTTACTTAATTCAGTTCGCTAGTCTTTAACTTATCTAATAAGACGGACTTGATGACTGATTGGGGTAGCTGAAAATTTTTAGCTTGAAACTAAATTAATCAATGAGCCCCTATCGAATTTGTATTATTCGTTGTGCTCAATCCATATGCTAATTTAAGTAACAAAGAAGGTGAATGCACAAATTTGCGCTGTCAAAAAGCTAGTACCTAAGTATAGTGGGACAGCGCCTTTAAATTGAACCTTTAATTTGTATCAAGTTTACATGACAGGTTATAATTAGATAAACAATAGCATCTGATTATGAGTTCAAATATGGAACAGAAAGTTTGTGATGTGTAGGTGTTGTGTCAGCTTATGACATTTGTTAACGAAATAAATAATACATACTTATTATTTATACTCAAATTAATGTGCGTGCTATTTATTTTGTTAAAAACATCCATTAATATTTTTTACTGTTTGATTGTACCTATGTAATATTTTTCAAAATATATTATTATTATATAATAAGGTTAAGCCCCTCGGTTTTGCCCTCGTTCCCGGGATGAAAAGTAGTATACTCTCTGTCCCAAGTCTCGGATTAAGCCAGCGCGAAGTCCGTACCACGGAGTAAAGAAGTATAGGCCCGTACCAAATAGCCCGTCAAAAATATTTTACGGAGCTGCTAACTTGCGCACACAGCAGTGAAATACCGATGTCTTTCCGTTGACCTATTCTAGCAATAGTGGTAGGTATATAAACTATCTTAAAAATATATTTTTATTTTTTTTCTTATTATTTTTACGCTCGGTCTGGCTTGTGTAGACCGTAGTGTACACGAACAGTACGGGGTACTGTCTGATCCATGAACTATCTATATGCAGAAAATCACATTGATTCCTCTGTTGCCGTGTGAAAGGATAAACCAACAAACATTCATCCGCATTTATAATACTAGTTAGTTTTAATCATGTTTTGCATGGTGGTAGAGTACTTTGTATAACTCAACTGACTGCAAGACAAGCCTAAAATTGAAAATCTGTCACCAAGCACCAATCAGTACTGGCAGCTGGACAGTTTCCTAAGCTTTTCGTGCTTACCACCGTCTGCTACATCACCACTTACTACGGTGGGATTGTGATTTAACACAAGACTACAATAAGATTTTCGACTCTACATAATACTCATTTATTCAAATAAATCCCTTGTTTTCTTATTGGAACAATAATAAAGAAAAAAAAATGTTATAAGATATAACGTTATTGTTGTTTATATGACTCACTATAGAACAAACTTTAAGGTCTGCTGTTGAACCAGCTCATCACTTCTCGATTCTCATATTCAACAAATGATTTCAATTAAGTCGTGCTTTCAGACTGTGTGGTCGCAAACAAAAATAAATAAAGTTGATAAATGCTAAAGTATAGTAATTCAGTGATTAACCGTTAAGCTGCATTGAATCAAGGCTGGACCGGATGTGACGTCACGTTGTAATGTGCAGATCAACTTGGCTGCGCGTGCGCTGGAACTGCGCCCCTCGCCCGCGCCCGCGTGGGAGCAGCTTCCGCTTCCGATCTGATACACTTGTTGGTCAACCAGCCACTGTCATTTTGTGGGACCCTCTACCATGACAAAACAATGTTATGATTTCAACTTTACAGAGTTTATACGGTAGTTCTTTACATTGAGTAAAGTGAAGAATGAGGAATTAAGTTTTCAGAATACCTACTTGACTAACAATTTCGGGCTCCGCTAAAAGGTTCTATATTGAACTCTAGCTGGAGCTCGGATGTCACATAGATCATGTCACTTTGCTATTGTAGGTACACCTATCTACAGATATCAAGGCTACGATAGCACATTGGTAACGCCATGAAGGTTGTGGGTTCGATTATTATAATAAGCTGAGCTGTCTTAAGGAAACCATGGCAATGTGGTGCTACCAACTTATCTTCACTTTCAAGGAAGGCATTCAAAACCCTCTAATTGTGTATGATTGTTTGGTGTTGAGTTTGTATTCTATGGTAGGTATAATTATTCAGTGAACTAGAAACCGGTATTTAGTATGAAGTCGAAATAATTCTTAAATAATCAGCGATTCTAGAAATAGGATTACAGTAGTTCGGTGGCTACAGGACTCTAAATTAGTTACTCTCAGTGGCAAAACATTGCTTCGCGTCGTCGTGCCTATAAACTAGGAGATTCTATGTCGTGCCGGTGGTAAAAGTTTTGGCGTCACGGCCCGTTGCAGCGGGCAGGCGTCACGCGGTGCGTTGAACCCACGTAATTGTTCCGGATATGTGACAGGTACGATACATTTGCGCTGGCACTGTCCACCACATGGTGGCCATTGAGTGGGCCATAAAATACATTGCAGATTTCACTATGTGTAGGCGGGTATTAGCCGAAAACATCGCAGCTCGCACGCAGGTCTTGTAATCTGCTTTAAAAAGATATGCGACTTCAAATAGTAACCGGCAAAGTATTGTAAGACTCCGACTCACACAGAGGGTACCATTGGTATCAATCTAAGTTGATTTTATAGATCAATAACTCACCTTTGCTATGAAAGATGAGTAGGCGCTCATAATAACATATTCATATAGGTTACATTATCTCAACGAACTACCTATTGCATTAAAAAAAAATGTACAACCTTATGACAGATAGAAGGACAGACGGACGGCATAGGCTTAGTGACGGGTCTCGTTTAGGATTAGTTACTACGAAATCCCAAAAAAGGCAGTATTGAAATTTCGCCATTCTATCACTATGTAAATGTGTTTTTGATATATAAATAAAACCGTTTAGGTTCGTAGTTCACCAATTTTTTTTTTGCTTTCAGAATTTAATGTGTTGTTAATATTTAATATTTTATAAGAGCTAATAAATAAGATATGACCACCAACGAGTTTTTGGATACATTTTTTTAACCACTATGTGGTGATGGCATACAGGCATATACGGCCCACCAATCTTACAAAAAGCTTAGTAGGAGTACAATCGAAAAATGTTACTGAACGTGATTGTTTCTATGTGGAATTCAGGATTTATAAAGAAATAGATACTATTTTCAACAACATCATTTCGTCTTTTAGTTTCTCCGACGAGCATAACCAATACGACCACAAACGAATCTGTTAAGTCAGTTTTACACCGAAAGCTCGTCATAAAAAGTCGTAAAACGTATTTTAACATCCATCCGATAATCAATCTAACACGTCATAACTTTGACATCCAGTCTGCCTGGACATAAGCTGAGCATTAAAAATGTTTTACACAAAAAGATATCATCGGCCACCATTAATAGAATTTATTTTTTATTGACGCGTTTCGGAATGCAAAAGAAAAACTACAAGAGAAGACCACTGACCAAATGAGTCTCTATATAAACATGTTAATTCATAATAAAATTGTGGTTTTTTGATGCTTCAGAGATATAATATTTACTTACAAATTGGTACGTTGCGTCTAACCGTATTATCGGATCTATATCGTATTGTTTGTAGAAGATAAACATATTTGAGTTCGAGATAAGATCAAATACACCTCTAGTTTAGTGATATAAAAGATTGATGAGATTTTTTATGTCAATATTTCTTTTTACCTACCGTAATCATACATAGGTGAAAGCCTTTTAAAATAGCCTTTTATAAACGTATGTGAAAACGACGAAAGTACATACCTTGAAATGGAATTGCAAAAATTATAGAATTACATTATGACCGACTCAAAATCAACATGAGTGCGGAATGTACCTATCATAAAAATATTTATTGATCGAAAAAAGGTCGAGCTTATAAATGAGACCGACATCGCACAAATGGCTACATCATCGTGGTGTGTGGTGTGGTGGCGCGCGCGCACCTCACCGCATTCACCACAATCTAATGTTACCAAACTGTATTCAATGACGTAGAAACTAATTAAGATAAAAAAATAAAATTATATACCAACCTGACTGTGTAAACTGCAATTTCTTTTCTCTATTCTCATTTATAAGCAAAACTACTATGTAGTGGCAATAAAGCGTAGGTACATATATAACACGTTATTATAACACCTGCCATATACATAACCGAGTTAATCTGAAGGTGTTCCGTCCAGGGTCTGTTTGATTAATCACAAACACGAATGTTTTGATTTATGGACGCAAGTCGGATGATGCCGCTCGGTCTGTCTTATTGCCATCGCTTGGTCTGAGTGCATGGGTTTTAGTATCGTCATGATTATTTATTGTGTAACTTGCAACAGCAACGGATTGTGTTCGAAATAGTTTTTCATATATTTTACATCAGTATTAGTCAGGGAGTATGTTTATAATATAATTATGTTAATAATATAATAAAAAAAGAGTTGTAATCAGGGAAGTTGATAATGAACGAATATAATTTTTATTATTTATTTTAGTTAGTATTATTGGTAGTATGTACGTAAGTCAGGTATTTTGACTATGTCATAAATTTGCTATTTCTTAATTCCCATTCAATGAATAAATCTTGAGCAACTGATTGCATTATGTATGATTAAGGTAATGCTAATTCCGAGTTCGATTATCGCTCAGCATCTCTGCACTTACCTATATTATGCTTTACTGGACTCTGATAATGCAAATACCTTTATCCGTTAATCAGGTATCAGGAACGTATCAAAAGAAAATAAGAGAAGTCGTAAGTAAATTTTGGTTACCAACTTAACAACCTGCTATTCAAAATATAAAATTAAATTATTATGTAACATTGTAACCCTGTGTAACATTTTAATTTAAACGATAATTCCTAAACGATTTTCAACTTACTGAATTCTCATTATGCTTCATTCTTGCATACGCCCGACACCGACGCGACGCTTAAGGATCTGGATCTAATCCTGCCATAATTTCCCTGGCAAGGATTTAACGTCACAACTTCTCGGAACCAGTAATACCTACTCAGGGTGGTGAGCTGAGCATACAAATAGTCTCACCTCAAGTGCAATAATGGCAGATGGTAGCTATCACGTCAGTTGTAAATCTTAAAGGCGGTGTCGGTCGGTATCAAAGGAACCAATCAATGTTAAATCATAGTAAAGTGACATATATCGATGCCGCTCGAGATCTGTTATGTGAGAAAAAGTGCATCGTGAAATATATACCGACGCTAGATAGCAGCCGACTTTAACCCTTGACTTTGAATACGTAAGCTGGATCATTTATCAATAATCAGGGTGGCCATGTGAATGGTGTTGAAATGAGAGGCTTTTAAGGATATATTCTATCCATCTATTAATTTTATAGAGACGACTTAATATTTATCTTCACCTGTGTAACATTATCATTTGTCATAAGCAAGAACGGCGAAGTATAAGTTACAGCGACACAAGACTTGCATATTTGCAAGCAGTTCCATATTGGAGGCATTGCAAAAAATATTAAGAATAAGATAATTATACAAAGCAGGTGCCTACATCACAGTTCACATACTACGAAAATGTTGGCAACACTAACATTAATAAATCTCTTCATCTACACGTAACACCTCGTGATGCTGAGTGATGGCGGCGCGGCACGTTTGAGGGGGGAGTCAGGTGCGTGCGCGCAACGACCGCAGCGCATTTGTCACTGTTCCCGGCGATTATTCATCTCATTGAAACATTAACGCTCTCGAGAACTAATCACGCTGACTAATGGAGCCCCCCGTCGACACTTCCTAAGTTTCACACTCGCCTGTAGTTGGCCCGTGTGAAACGCCGACGCACTAACGATTGACGCCCCCGTGTCAGTCCTGATTTAGTTGACGAGGACGAATGATCTGTGCTATGATCAATGAGCATACCAATTAAAGTGGTCGTACCAAGGAGTTCACGTTCATTGACAGGAACTTGCCTTTGAATTATGTCCACGATGAGAGAAAACATTGGAAATGCGTTAGCTTTTCTTCCGTCAATTTAAGACCAATGTGGTTATTAGTTCCATATTTATTGAATTAAAACCTATAAACTAACCTAAAATTATAAGTTGAAGGCGACGGCTATTTATAGATAGCATTAGTAAAAAAATACATATAATACCTAGTCAAGAAAATGTTTAAGCTTGGAGTGGAGGTCAAGTTAGTCAATCACAGTAATGATAAAAGCAAGGTTTATGTGCAGGCGCGTACCCGCCGGTCTCCACGGGCAAGCCAAGCCGCACAACCAGCAAAAAAGTACACCATAAACAGAACGTTTATGACGGCAAATAAAGTGCGCCATCTTCCCCGTAGTCCCGTAGTGAATTATTGCTTTATTGCTTCAGAAATATTTCACAAACAGAAAATATTTTATGATTCCTCAGTTAAGAGCGGTCATATATCATTTTAAGCCATAGATAATAAAATTCGTAAGTCACCATGAGCGAGACAAAAGTGCAGAAACGAGGAGCTCTTGACCTGTTTGACATACTTTGGTTAAATATAGGTATAGGATCGCATAATGGTATTGCTGGTGAAGAAGCACATGATAATCATTAGAATATTGAGGTGTCAATAAAACTTGAACAGGTACTTATCTACACAAAACACCGATATGATCTGAAATGGGACTAAATTATTACATGCCACGGATGTATTTATTTGAAGTATAATTCACATGCGAAAATACGTAAAATAATGGTGAAACACACTCCAGCTATTTCATATTTCGTGTGTCCGACATAAAATTGGAATAGTTAATGCTCAGCGAAATCGTTAACCAGTGAAGACTGTAATTGGAAGACATTAAAAATACCCAACGTTGTTATAGCTGACTGTTAAATATTTAACCGTGGGCATTAGTCCTTGGTATTTACACATGTGTTACAATGTAGGCAATACCTATAATATTGTAGAATAGTAATATACCTGCCCACTTTACTTTACAAGCATCACTATTGTCTTTGACTATAAACATACAACATATGGTATAGTTTGATAAAGTAGAATTCACACTGTATAGATACTCATAAAAATTAAAGAAAAGTCTAAAAATACTTACCTAATGTATAAGAATGACGATCTTGGTTCACGCACGCAAAATCACTGGAAATTTAACGACAAAAAGTATTTACTTAAGTTACTAAACCAAATACCGAGATAATTATTACGATTTATTTACGAGATCGATGACAGCAAAATAGTTTTCGCATATTTAGCCCCGATTCGCAAGTTACAGTTGAAATATGGCCTGCGGGAACCATATCGCCAGTTAAAAAGACATTGTCAAAACATAGGCCCGCTAACAAAAACTAAATAGCGTCGCCAAGTTGATTTGGCTCGCTGTAAGAGCCCTGTTTGGAACAAAAGAAAGTTGCTGCATTCCCCGAACATTGAACGTTAACAACAAAGTTGTAATTGTCAATAGTTGTTTTTGTGTAAATGCGTCATAAGTTCTCGGAAGGTCGAAGGACGTTCCGAAGGTGAGTAGTTATGTAGCTCATTTAAAAAAATTGGTGCAGTCGCATAAAAAGGAAAAGATTTGTGGTGCGCAAACTCATTAGGGTTTCTTTGGACGGAGGACGGTTGACGGCAAACATTAGCGCTCATTGAAAAATTGCGATTGAGGTTTCTTAGGGTTATCATCATCCATAATGTCTAAAGTCCTGAGTCGTCCTGTCAGATTTGATAACATCATAAATTATGGTAGGTGCCTAAGTATAGAGCAATATTTTTAACACAACTAATTTCCACAAGTATTTTATGCATTTTATTCCTTAATTGAATTCTTTGTATTCCAATTTAAATTTCAGAAGCGGTACTGTCGTAGCAGTGAGTTCGTGAAGGGTCGCAATGTAATTTTTCAGCGCTGGCAGTGCAATCGGAAGCGCACCGGCGTCGAAACCTTTTTGTTTCTGCAGCGGTCGCGTCTCTGATGGTTTTCGGAAGTGAGGTCGCCACTCATCGCCATTCGACTATCGACCAATATTTCACTCGGTGACATATTAATGACGTCACAATTGTTTTTGGGAAAGTACGTAAATAGCTTGGAATATTTTTTGTCTACATTGATGCGGCATATATAACAAGAATTCTTGCATGAATCAGGAACACTAACTAGCTAATGGGAAATTCATCGACTTATATGTGATCCGAAAGTTGTGAAAAGAATAGGACAAGAACTGAATTTAGTGCAACGCGTGTAATATTATGTAAACAAGATAACTGATATACTACATACCATTTAAATACATAGGGACCTACCTATTTAAAAATAGTTCTAGGAAGTTCCACAAAAAAAATTTCCTAGGTGGGAATTGAACACACGACCTGAGGCGTTCCAGACAGTGGTATCTTACCAACCAATATATATATACCAACTATAAGGTACATGTTGGTTGGTAAGATACATATGATAATTTCATATAGCACTTGATGCTTATGCTCATATTCATTTAGGGCTTAAATCTGCGCTCATAATATCGTTACTCATATAATATTTCATACTGTTTGTTGGAAATATTCTTATTAACATTTTTATTTGTCGTTCAAGGCTTATTACATAAAATTAAAAACATCAAACCTAACCTAAACCAATATTTTGTACGAGATTTTCATTAGCTAGCATCTACAATGTATGTACTCTCTTCTGCAGCCCTCCTCAACCAATCATCATCACGAACCCCGTGCGTCTAAAACCACCCTATTTCACAAAAATTAAATGTAAGTAGAATATTCTGCATTTTCATGAGTATAATAAATTATGTAATTATGATTGATCTATATGAAAAAGATACAAAAATGATAGATATTTATTTTATTAGTTAGTTTTAATGAAAACAATGTGGTTATTTGTCTAATGAATGCAAAATTATGTTAGTTATCAGAAACAGTTTTAGGGCGACGATAGCTCAATTGTAGTGACGTTGGATACCGCGGCGAAGGTATCCAAGGGTTCGAACCCTACAATGAGCTTGAGCTTTCCGTGAAGGAAAACATCGTGAGGAAACCATAGATTGGTGGTAGGGTACTTTGTAGTACCCGACTGACTGACTACCACCACCCTCAAGTTGAAAATCTTTCGCAAAGCACCTATCGGTGTGTTTCGAAAGCTAGTTCCCATCTAGGCTTTGTCTGCTTACCACCTTTGGCAACATCATCATTTACCATGATGAGATTGTGGTCAAACACAAGCTTATCCAGAATAAAAAAAAACAGAATTCCAAATATGTTTTGGCTGCCGATAACAATAACGATGATGCTAAATTCAACTAAAAACTAAAATAAGTACATTGTAAGGACGTACGAGGTATTTAACCTTGCTAGCTTAAGTTCTATCTAGCTAGATATTGTAAGCTGACTTAATCCTACTTTCTCTAATCCCTAACTCTAGGTCTAACTAAGATGAGATTAGTGAATAGGGAATGTAATTACTATCATGTAAAAACCTGTTTAATTTCGTTTAAATTCTGTGTTTAACTTTTTTAGTATCCCAAACTAAGCAGAACTTGTGCTATGGAAACCACTACACATACTAAACTACACACATGCACAACTAAACTTTTGTACATACATATATACCCAGTTTCAGGACAAATAGACATGTTCATGCACACTAATGTCTGTCCTGGATGGGAATCGAACAGGTCGCGACCTGTGGCGTAGTGTGTAAACCAACTACGCCAACCGTCCCGTCTGAAATGATGTTAAATATTAGGTGAATACTAGTGTGACAATTTGGCAAAAAAGTGTACGTGCCCATTGCAGATCGAATTGCAGATAGTTATATCACGTTACAGAGCGATCGAAACTTGACAATATTTCTTGGAAATCTATCATAGCATCTCAGGATTCAATTACCTCGGGTAGTGATATCATTAAAGATATAATATAATATAATAAAATAAAAAAAACATATTTTTTATTCATTCAATAAGTTGAAAGAATGTTTATTTATGTATGGAACTCCATAATCACGAGAGAAATTTAATTAAATGTTTAAAAATATATCACTGTTCAATATGCTGTTCAGTTTTTGTTGTTCAAATGTTCAATAAGGTACCAATTAAAATAAATTGTGTAGGTACTTAAACACATAGGTATTCAAATTATGAATTTGTTTTAAACAGTCTGTTACGTTTCCCAACCGCGTTCTATTTCATTAAATTACAAGTTGTCAGTCATTCACTGTGGGAAGGATTCGCTTTCACATGTACAATGAAATGTAATGTTATTAAATTATTACACATATGTCCAAAATTCACGTTCATTAACCCGTGAGAATGAATTGTTTGTCGTGTACCTATAATCTAAGACATGTTATATGTAAAGCAAAATACGTTGTTTCGGATAACAATCGGTAAGTAGTCTTCTCTAATGCATGTATTATGGCAGGGTTTATACAAAACTAGCTTTCCGCCCCGTAGTTTCACCCGCGTACCCCTTTTTTACCTCTTAGGGGTTGAATTTCGAAAAATCTTTTCTTGTTCCTCAACTACAACTTAAAAACAACACTTGTAAAAAGATTCAGCTTTCTAGGTCCAAGGGTTTAGGCTAGGCGTTGATGAGTCAGTGAGTCAGGTCTTCTCTTTTTTTATACATATATAGATTTTATATGACTTGCTGTCCCGGTTTCACCTGCGTTCCCGAGGGATCATATCTTTTCCCAGGATAAAAAGCAAATGGTGGTAAGCACACAAAGCCTAGATGGGAACTGGCTCTCAAGTGCAGCTGTCGGAACACACCGATAGGTGTTTGGCGACAGATTTTCAACTTGAGGGTGGTAGCCAGCCAGTCGGGTACTACAAAGTACCCTACCACCGTGTTATGGTTTCCTCACGATGTTTTCCTTCACCGAAAGCTCAAGCTCAATGTAGGAATCGAAGCCACGACCTTCGTCGCGGTATTCGACGTCACTACCACTGAGCTATCATCGCCTTAATTAGTATCTAGTAAGATAAGATGACTAAATGAAGAAACACGTTTTTGGTCAGTGATTTGATCTCGCTATGATTTTTTGGTCTCTTTTTATAGTTTTTGGCAAACTGATTTTAGATTTGTCCGAGTATCTAATAAAAAATTGTGATTGAACTAAAACAAGTGTTGATAAATGGAATGTCGAGACGAAGGTCGTGTATCTAACCCTACAACTAATCGAAGCTTTCGGTGAAGGATAAAATCGTGAGGAAACCATATGTGGTAGGGTACTTTGTATTACCAACTCATATGGCTGGCTAACTGGCTATCATTCATCAAGTTGAACTTAAGAGTCAGCCATCTAAGCATTGAAGGTCGGAAACACATTCGGAATTCCCCTGGTATTGCTAATGTCTATAGGCGACGATAGCCACTTACCATCAGGAGACCTACCTGCCAGGTTGTATATATGACATAAAAAACTAACATCATACTAATTATATGTTGGTATAGTCAGTATCATTTTTATTTGAGGAAAGCAAAGATAGTCAAAAATGTACTTTTTCAATACAATTAATTTTACACCATGAAACTATACCAATTAGCCTGACCAAACAGCTAAATTGTAGAAAAAATATCGCCTACTTTAATAACCATAACAGTACCCATAACTCAATTAAAACAAGAGTCCATTTTAAATTACCATCTTAATAACACGCACGGACCGTGGCGCTACCTGATTTTGTGAACGCGACCATAAAGTTGCTAGAAATGGTAAATTGTAGGATTTGAGCACGGTCGAATATTAAATAGAGCAGCAATCTGAGGGGACTTTTCAAAAAACGGTTATGTTTGATTTTAAATTTTAAAGTCGCTTGTTTATTAAGTGGATTTTCTTACGAGTAACTTTATTTTATAAAAACTCATTACACAAAATGAAGATGCTACTGTTTAATAAACATTTTCGAAGGAAGAATATAAAACTCTTAATCTAATCGTCTTAACCCATCGATATAGGTATAGACTAGATTTAGGGTCAGCGCAAAAAATACGTCTCGGTAAATAAGAGCGCATTTGAAAAGTGAGCTCTTATTTTGTTTAGTTTCGTTTGAACACAGCCAATATAAACACGTCTCACAATGCCGCAGTGTGTATTCAAAAGTTGCAAAAATAATGCTCGAAAAAGCAATTTAACGGTCGGAGTATCTTACTTTCGGTAAGAACATAAAGAATAAGAGATATTTTAAGCTTTAAAGTAACAAATAATATAAAATTTTGAACAAAATTACATATTTTAAACCACGCTACCAACGCTACAAATGTTTGGCCAAACTCGCCAACACACGCACAAACTTCGAAGAAGAAAAAATAAACGAAACAAAACGATGTAGCTCTCAAGGCGAGAACGGGAAAACATACTTTATTCGTTGCATGTTAAGGTTGATTTCACAATAAATGTTCTTTAACTTATGTCTATTTCTTTTAAGTGACAGGAGTAGTTTATTGCTTTGCTCGTTTTATGTGACTAATGATCGTAAGTATTAGATAATATTTTGAAGATTTGTGACTTTATTACTGGGTGCTATGGTTGTAATTAGGTTGAACTTAAAACTGTTTTAAAACATTTCTCTCCCTTTGTTAATAAACAAATGTAGCTGTAAAAGTATATACTCACGCGGATAGCATTTAGCTTGGATTTTGTATGTGACCCAGAATCTAGTCTATACCTATATCGATGTCTTAACCTGATGACGCAATATAAATTGTAAGTAACTAATCTCACTAAAACTACAGTAGACTACCAATAAATAAATAAATAAGGATAATTAAGGTGACATAAATAAAAATAAATCCTCCATAACAATCTGAGTGATTAATCCAACAGAACGGTCATTCACACGTGACACATCCAGTGAGATATTTGCTCATCAAAAATCTAATGGCCACGATTATGAGAACCGTAAGTTGCCAAGAATAAATAATGAAAAATCGTATGTAATGTGTTTTGAGTCGACGCGACGAGTCTGGCAATTAGTAGAGCAATCCATCACAATGTCACGATTAGTTCCTGCTAGCGAGTATTGTACAAGTGATGGGGTGGAACTGCTTTAAACTGACGAGCTTGGTTAGGGAATCAAAGTGACTGTTTAACTAAACTTGATAGAGTAGGTGGAGCAAGGTCTGCTTGGCGAGGGGTCTCCGTAATTTTTTTTAGCCCAGCGATATTGTCAATTTGTTACACCATTGGGCGGAAAACCTTGAAACTTGAAGAAACTTGAGTTGAAGAAACTTGACTTGCCAGCCAGGTGCGCAAATATCAAGTACCATCACCGTGCTATGGCTTCGTCATGATGTTACACTGAAAGGTCGAGCATGTTGCATAAGTTAAACCCACGACCTTCGTGAAGGTCAGCTTCTCATACACCATCAGTTCGAATACATACAAAAGCTATGCGTCGCCTTTTGAATCGTAGCCTGAAATTGTTGGATTGAGAAATTGTTTAAGTATTTTATCAAAAAAAAATGTCGAGGCCTCGGGAGACCGGCGAGGGCGGGGAAGTTTTTCCGCCAACGCAGCCTGGTCATCCAAAGAGGAAACGCTGCCAGCCTGTTAGGGACCTCGCCGATTGGCAGCAGCGGCAGCCTCGAACATGTTTTTTTTACATATTATTGTTTGTATATTTATTGTAAATTATAAATAAAAGGAAAATAATAAAAATAATGTGTTAATAAAAGGAAATTGATAGTTTAGCATAAAAAGGATGAAAGTAACAATTTGTTTTTATTACTAGATCTCAGCAAATGCCGGCGCCGAAGATGCCGAAATCTAAGGCGACGGTGTTGCAACTGCGAAAAAAGTACGTACAGTTAATTAAATCTACCCACGTAGAGTGGCGCAATGGCCCCGCCTCTGCATGCCGTACATTATTTTAATTAGAGAAAGGATTTATAAATCTATCATTAATGAAACTATGAGTTGCTTACTTGTTCGCGTAAAGGTGTAAAATGATCTCAGGCTAAGTGTAAGCCTAATATAATAATCAAGTCCTTAAAAACACTTTTATCTGAATGTAGGTTATTGTGAAAAACTATCAGTAAAATAAAATAATTTTGACTAATTTATCAGTTAGTTATTATTATAGTATGTAGATATTATCTGGCTTTTCGAACCGCTTCAATTGTATCGTTTGAGCTATAATCTGAGTAAATCTTGCTATCTCTGTTAGATACAGTCAATACGTATTGTAAAAATGTTACCGTATCTGCCTTTTTACTTTTATCTAAAATATTGAATCGTGCTATGTATAAAATAGTGCTACATACATATATATATATATATATATATATACATAGATACCTAGATTAGATGATCGATCAGTTTAATTTTGTTCATTAATTATCGATCTATAGACATGTTGAAGTATGCATGTGGGTAGCTTTACAAGAAGCTTTAACTGTAATTAATTATTAAGCAAATGTTTTTTTTTCTCACTTGTATAAATTCATGACTTCTAGAAAATAGATACTATTGTTATCTTATTGTTTTCCTGGCACTTTTATTCCTATGATAGCCAAGGGTAGTTTCTTGATTCGAGCAATAGTTCGTTTTAACTATTTAAATTTTACGTCACACTTTTTTTTGTACACATACGAGTACATACGACTGTGAAATGAATTTTTGATGCATTTGAAATTAGAAAACACCAAATTATTTTATTAAAGATTTACAATTTATTTAATATTGGTCAAAATGGATGTGATTCTCAAGGTCCTTCGTCATAACATGACGAGGCATAATTTTCAACAGTAATGTGCATAAGTATGTGTAAATATAGCTATTATGTAAATGGTAATTTGAGTGCGGGGCCTCGTCGATTGCCACGCGCGGTCTCTGACGGGGGCGCAGACGCAGGCATGTCGTGTACGCCAGTGATTATACGACTTAATAGTTTAATCAACTGTTGTACTAATGAAGAAATTGCGATTTTTCACGAATGTAGATCGCTATGACGCGTGTTGCTGCGTGCGCGTAACGAGCGCTCGTCAACACCTACCGATAGCATCGCTATGACTGGCTGGAAATTATTCCGAATCGTAATTACGGCGATTATTCACGGCCGGCCGGGGGCGGCAGCCATTTTTCAACAGTCACCGTTCTTAATTATGAGCCGCGCTGGACGGCTGTCGAAGCTTTGAGCCGCGCCGTCACCTCGGGCCGACTTCGCTTCGCTATCGTACACAGAGCTCCATACTCAGAAACTATTTCATAAACCACTCGTATCTTTCGTTTCTCTCATCGATAAATATGATTTGAATTCGCGGATGAGTCAATCAATGTCGATTGACTTTAAATAAACCAATCTGGGTAATCGACTTGCAACAATAAGTAGGTTGTCAGTCAATCAAGACAGACTTGGAGAGTATGAAATTATCCCCCTTTTATGATAACCCCATATTACGATTTTTCATAATAAGATGAAGAAAAAATTATAGTGAAAATCACATCATTCGATCGATATAATAACGAGCGAGTTGATAATAGTTACAATGGAACGTTACTCCACGCGAGAGCTCGACTAGTGTTTATTTATCGTTTTGGAAGGCTTAGAGAAGACAGATGGAATGTTGTGTTTTTTACTCCAAGATGAGGTGTAAAGTAGAAATCACCTTTTTATTTTCAATGCAGTATGTAAACAAAGTTCGTGGGATGGTAATTTCGTGACACATGCATACATTATACCATGTAGCACTTTTATTATACGTTCTTTGATTCGGTATTATGCAATAAAGCAACAGTTTTAATTAACACTTCTATCATTAATTTAACTAGATTACAACAACATCTGTATCGCTATGCATAAGTATTGAAACGATAAAAGACACTGAAGAAGTAATATACTTAACTTAAGATTTCAATGCATGAAGAAATGCCTTTATATAGTCTGTAAATGTAAGTAGGTAGCAGTTAACAGTGCTAAGTTACTTGTTATATTTATAACACGAAAAACGGTATTCTTATTAAAGTAGGATAAGAGAATGATTAAAAGTGCTCCAGTGCGAGCTCGTGAAACGACTTCTAGATAATAATTGAAATCGCCGTCTGGTCACGACTACTCTAGGTACACTCGCTCTAGCAAGTGTTACTTTGTTATTATCGATGTTTTTTTATGTAGCTATATACTAATATTATCTTGTATAGTAAGGAGTAGGAGTATTTATTATTCAAAATCATGAGTTAAAATAAATTATTTATTGGATTGCTTTCCCTTTTATGCATTATTTTCTACCACATTTTATTTACAAATCAGTCATGCAACATACAATTATTAACTACGCAGAGCCTATCAAACACCAATTAGTTTCTTTGCACACCAACTAAAAGCTTCTGTGCGTGATTGTACGCGGCTGGTGCCGGGCATGCTGACGCCAGCGAGTCTAATCGTCGTTTATTGGAGAAAACCGATTACTGCGCCACGGCCGAAACCATTTCGACATGTCACCACTATGAGAGGCTATCGAGCAACTGTAACGCCGCGCGCCGCCGCCCGTTCCGAACATAATTTGTAGGGTGATGTTGTCGCCAGTTAAATTATTTACCTAGATTTAGATTACAATACTACACGTAGTACATATTCGGTTTTTTCAACAGATTTATTGACCAATTTTTATTAAATTAGGCAATTAGGCAAGGCAATTAATTACAGCTCAAAATGAGCAGTTAGATTTGCCTGTGGATTTTACCAATAACTTAGTGATTGACACTGAATAAGGCAACTCATCGACATCAAAATTACTGAAATGAAATAGAATTAAAGGTATCGAGCGTTCTAAATGATTATTACATTTTCCTTTCACTTTGCAACGAAATCAATTACAGAAATGGACTTTAGGTATACTGTAACAGTGAATTTGAAGTTATTAGAGTTTTGAGGACACGTTTAGTTGATTGTCGGTACATAGTTCGTACCTGGCGCAAGGCCGGGGCAGGCAGGGTACACAAGTTGCGAGTCACGGAGGGCGCTTTCGGGTAAAAACTACAAAAAAGTAAATTATATTGATGGAATCGAGTCGGTTTGATTGATGATGAGTGAGCATTTTTTAATTTATTTCGAGGATTCGTCGACCGCTTCGCGTCTGCTAAGGTCGCAGCAAACAATATTTTTAATAGCTGGGCGTGATCTTTTCGCTTGTCAGCGTTGTGGTTCCGTATAATTATTTTGTGTTACTATTATCAAATATTGTACAATTAGTTATTGAGTTATAAGATGCAAAACTCACTGACTGAGTCAGAATAATGCATTCATTCAGTTCAAGCAATTTTAGCAGGTCAATAATAACAATATAATTTAATCGTTTTACTGCACGTTATATAATCGTACGGAACCAAATTTTAAAAATCATAAAAACAACACCGCGCGAGTGTCGGACCCGCGGTTTTTTCTCTCCGGAGTTCCACCTTAGGTGTCTATTAATATTAATTGACGTTTGTGAAATTTGGATTCCACCATACGTAGAACAATGACGTTGCAATGTCGACCACACTGATGAATCTACAATATGTTTCGATTTCTCTCAAATAATATTATTTTCCATAATTATAGCTCACATAAATTGTTGTTTCACCTGCTTGAGATTATTGTGAAATATAAATGTTGAAATGAAAGATAGAAAGGCCAGAAAAGTTGAAAAGTAAAATTAAAACTTGTAGCGAAAATAAGAACAAAACGACGCAAGTGATTATTGCTAGGTTATCGGACTTCTAAAATGCCGTTTTCAAAGAAATCAATACTACTCGTATATACCTACCATTTTTCCACTAGGTAGATTATACCGAGAAATAGGTGGGTTTGTATAGCTAGCCACCTGTTGTGACACATTTCAGACGTTACCTTACCGTCATTGTAGACAAACATGTGTATGTGGAACGCACTTGAGCAAACCAACGTCACTTGGAGGACATCAGTGAACACGCTCAACGGACACTTTTAATTATGTTTCGCGTTCATATCAAATATTTGAATATTTACCTTAAATCTTTTAAAGATAGCCTACACTTCCCTATAGCAGTAGTAACATTGTAGGGAAACTAGTCTAGGGGGTAAAAGGCTAACTTAGTACGGATAGGTGGACTTAACATGTCTTAGAATTTTACTAGTTGAGAATGTAGCCTCTTCATGATTTCCTTCAATGAGTAAGTAGTTGTGAGTGTTGGAATGTTAAAATCTCAGAGGAATGAGTTAAGGAAATGAGTTATAGTCCGATTAACACTCAGTCATCACAAACAACGATTTATTCAAGATATGTATAGTGTTATCTTTCACTAAATACTTTATTGTAACGGTCATTTTTCATATATTTTCACGGTAGCAGGGTACTTTGTAGTACCCGACTGGCTGGCTACCACCCTCAAGTTGAAAATCTGTGGCCAAGCACCTATCGGTGTGTTTCGACAGCTGCACTTGAGAGCCAGTTCTCCATCTAGGCTTTGTGTGCTTACCACCTTCGGCCACATCATCACTGAACATGGTGAGATTGTGGTCAAACACAAGCTTATCCAGAATAAAAAAATACAAAAAAAAGTAGATCCCTTAACAATACATTAATAGCAATGTCCAGTAAATTGGATCCATTTTAATAATAACCAAGTTAACCCTTTGTGGGAATCTAGCGAAAGTTCGCAAATCAAACTCGTTGTCCTTTTAAGTCGATACTTCGCCTTTACAAGACATTATATCAATTAACAATGGCGATTAACAAGTCGTTTGTCATTTCTTTGACAACTAGTTTTGATTCGAACGCGTTGCACTGTTTAAAGTGATCTATGAAGTGTCTGGGGTCAATAATTCCTGTTTTTGTTCACAGACATTATGACAAACCTATATACCGATGTTATCTGTTCTGTCGTAACTATTGTTTATAAGTGTCGTACAGTTTAAATAAACATTGAAAGGTAATTGATTTGAACTATTTTGTATCTTATTGCATGAGAGAAGTCCATGTCATTGCAATTTGGTTACAAAGGAAAACTAAGGTAGTTCGATGCTGAATATCGAAGTGTCAACAAATTGACAGTAAAGCCAGACAGAACAGAATTGAACAACTATTGTTGATCTGAAGCGTATGTAAAACAATACGCTAGCCCTAAAAAAATGTATAGTATGAGAGCGAAAGTTGTAATTTGCATATAACAATGCAACACCTGTTAGGTCGCTTCGTGGCATGTGGGCGCTCAGTCCTCCCAACAATGGTTCTCTTCATTCAAAATAACAGTTGCAGCTCAGTGTAAATGAACCTTTTTTATCATTATGAATCGTCAAGGTCACCTCCTTTGTGTGCTATCATATGTTCGGCTATTGTGCTGAACACGTGGCTCAAACCTATATTCGAACTATTGGATATGTCATATTGAATAACAAAATTAATTGAAACGTTTGTGGAATTTAGTGACAATTTCAAAATTTTATAATCGATTCGAGTATTGCACATAGCTAAGAAAATTCAAAGACATTTTTAGAAAAAAACTTTAGTGAGGTCAATGCTGTGATGCAAAATGTTGATCAATATTCGTAGCCGTTGTAACGGCTGTCGCAGATCTACGAGTACTTTACTGTTCTTCTGGTACACTTTACTTCGTAGACATGAACAGTAGCAGTTCTACAACACGGAATATTTATTGCAAGCCAGCTGTCTCCGAGAGATCTTCCTTTGTCGGGATAAAAAGTATTCTATTTTTTATTACAGGATATATAATTAATATACCAATAGGTAGTGTTTTATAGAGGTTTTCCCTAGAGACCACAGCATGGCGTTCTTCAAAAGAGTAGCAGGAAAGTTTATGCAAGGTCGGCAAAGCGCTTTGACGCCTCTAGTATTGCAAGCGTCCATAGGCTACGGTAACCGCTTGGACGTAAGCTTATTTGCCCCCTAATAGTATAAAAAATATATTAACAAAAAGAAGTTGTAATATTACAGAAGGTTACATGGGTAATGTAAAAAGATTAAAAAAAACATATGTTCATATCGAACGTAAACGTCTTGAAGCGCAACTTTATATCGAACGTCCCCAATTGAAACTTGAACGTGTTATAACTTGTTATGAGAATTTATCAGTCAATCTACAACCTGAACAGAGATTAGCAAGTTAAACAAGCCGCTACACGCTATAACAGGCCGTTATCTTCACATCTGGCTTGTATAAATTAAAGTCCACGTGTACGATATAAATGTACAGACAGAAGTTTCATGCGTCTATTCAGTATCGGAATTTACGAGGCAAAACATTTTCCAAGGCTCCTAATAAAAGAATTTGCATACGTTGACAATGAAGAGTGGTTGACAAGTGATCAATTGTGTTATTTTTGCGAGTGAATGGTTAGTAATGGCCGAGGGGTTTCGGTAGAACGGGGTTATTAAATTACAATAATTCTAGTGAGGAAGCGGCTGTGCGTGTCTTCGGACAAGGGTCGGGTTGGATGACCGTTGGTTGGTGGAGAACCATAGGCCCCTGTGAATTGATACAGTCCTGAATGTATACAACAGTTCGTACAATCTTGATAGAAATAATGACGCAATTAATACCTACGAACGCTAACGATAAATCAACAGAGATATTCTGTAAATAGATGTTGCAAAAACATAGCTTTTGAAATTAAATTAATTAAAATGTTACGTCTCAATTTTCAATGAACAATTTGAGTGGGAACGACAAATTTCTTTTTTTAGCAACACCGGCGACGGATTCGCTAACAGTTTCTTAACAATCCGCAAAATAACTTTTTTTTCCAACTGTAATAAAGTAAGTAGACTCTTATTTCAGCCACATAACCAAAATAACCATGAATAAAAAAAGAAAACGTATTTTCTCTTACAACTGAACTACGTAACAGCATATTTGCGACTTCGCGGTTCGGAAGTTTGTTTTTTGTACGAAGTTACGAGACTGGTCGTTCGATTCGTTATTACGTTATCATTTTGTAACGTCCGTAAATCGTTACTACGAACGACGGTCACGCAATTTGGACTTTAATTTCGTTAGATTTTATTTCACACTTGACTGGTTGCGCGAAATTAAGTCAGTACAATATCGATTGTAGTTAACCGATTTTTGTATGTAGACATGTCGTGAATATACACTGTTAAATTCGCTTATACATAAATTTAAGGAACGTGTTAAGAATGTTTTAATACAGAAGCCGTACTACCATATTAACGAATATTTATATGACGACAATGCTTGGGTGTAGCGCTCGCTCTTGCAGGACATACATTTATGTAATAATTCTAAGATTGTTTTGAAAAGAGTAATTGCTGAGTTTATTGCCGGCTCTTCTCAGCAAAAGCAACCTTCCGAACCGTGCACTAGAGTCATTAGAATCTGACAATTCATAAGCGCCTGTGAAGGCCTATTTGGATTAATAAACATTTAATTTCATTTCATATACTTATTATTGAATTTGCATTGATTTTATGCGGTCGTAATTCAATGTTGTTCATTAGACTGTGATTCAGGGCCATTTAGTGTTCAATTAAATTTACACATATTGTTTTTCTTTGGGTAAGCTTGTGTTTGACCGTAATCTCAGTATGGTACCTAAGTGATAATGTGGCCATAGGTGGTAAGCACACAAAGCTTAGAAGTGAACTCTCAAGTGCATCTTTTTTTTTTTCGTAAAACCTAAGCTGCATTAAACCTACCAAAAATTAAAATCCTTATTCTGAAGCATCTGAAGGAGTCAAATTAAATTTTGATAGTTTATGTAGAGGCAAAGTTATTGAGAACTCATACAGCTCTCATTAAGGTTCAGAACTTGTAGATATATATAATGTGTAGAAAGGTAGGTAGGTAATTAAAAAAAATACTATGATGAAATGGTTGGTTGGTTAATATTTAGTCGCGTGCAAAATTTCAGTTATATTGAGGTACAATTGATTTTCTGGTCGATTTGATTACACAGTATCTAAACCGTGTGAATTTCGGTATCACCTGTTACAATATATCACCTGGTTTTTTTATACAAATGGATAATAATTTATAAATAACAGTGTGTGTTCGGCAGTTGCACTTGAGAGCGAGTTGCCTTTAAGGGATTGTTATAAGTTGTACAACACATTGGCAATCCAGCTAGTTTTGCTATTATATATAGGCGACGATATTCACTTAGTACCAGGTGGTTGTCCCGCCAGCTTGGTTGTCACTTGTGGAAATAAAAAAAAGTACGGTTTCCAGAACATACCAATGATGGCCATCTGATTGGCAGCAGCTTAGGTGGATGGGTACTACAAAGTACCTACCGTAATTTTATCACAGTAAGGATAGTAATACAGAGGTACGACGAATCCATCTAGACAGGGCAATTTTAATACGCCACATATATTTTGTATACTTTGTGATACAATGGAATCAAATAACATGTGCGAAACTTCGAGTTATGACTCGAAGTTGAGCGCGATACACTGGATAAACAAGAGGACTGATAACAATATGCGATTAAACTTTTTAACGTGATTCAGTTAAAATCTTCAAAACGCAAAACCATAAACAAAAGACAGAAAGTACAAAAATAAATAAATAGCGGTAAAATTCCACCACATAAAACACTCATTTACAAGCCAAGCCAGGTTGACGTCACGCGATGGGGTTGCATTACGCAAGGGGTGAACAGAGCGTAGCGGGGTGCAGCAAAGGGAAGGGAGCGGGGGCTGTTCCCACGGTAAGGCAGGAAGAAGCATAGACCTGTCCTGGAGAACTTGTAGGTATTGCGGTTTTTGATCTAGACTTAGCTTATTAAAAAAGTGCCACCGCCGAGTTTGCAGCTCCATCTGAATCAAATATGTTTTTTTTTAAATTTAAATTTACTCTAAATTTGGACATTAAATATAGTAATCGATATCTTGAATTTTTTTACTCTTTAGTGATGTTTCGTTACATATAATTTTGTATCAGTAATTATAATTATTTATAATTATTTATAATTATAATCGTGTATAATTAGTTGTTGTTTTATGTCAGGCAGGCGGGTCACCTGATAATAAGAGTCCACCATTGCTTATAGGCATTAGCATTCCCCGGATGAATATCAATTATGTAGCCAACCCGCCTCGAAATTAGACAAATATACTAAATAAATTAACAAAAAATAAATATCAATGATTATGACGTGTACTTAAATAGAGTTGTGTACATGTTTAATATTTAAAATATCCTTAGCTAGATTTAAAACTATATTGTTGTTAAATAATCATATTGACGATTATCGCATAGAGTATTCAAACTGTTCCGGTTCGGTATAATAATAATTGGTGCAAAACAGACAGGACGTCCTGTGTCGAATCACATGTACACTTTACAAAGGTACATTTACAGTTAAATAATTATTGAGCAAAGAAAATTCATCTTTATATCCATGCAATAAAAATGAAGTGTAATGATTTGTTAGTAATGGTAGATTCAAAGCATGCCAATCTAGCGAGCATCCCTTATCCGCGTGACGGGTCAAAATTGCGATTTTATTTATAACATGTCGTATTATAGCAGCTGGGGTTTGTCAAGACGAAAAAATATAAGAAAATGAATCCACAGGGCCCCTCGACTCCCTTCGAGGTCCTCAAAGGGGCGGACCACCCTTCGAACGGGTTTTACCATCATAAATCCCACGTTCGTTGTGAAAAGATATTTTAAAATGCGTATAAAATTATTCAGGGCAGAAATAATTCGGTGTGCTCTAGAATTTATTTATAACGATTGTCAGTTGCCAAATCCTTGCACGTGTTTTGTTCATGCCGTGCTCGCTACAACTTAGGATTCTTGTATGTTTTTAATTTCATAAACTTTTTAAGTGGCTATTTGTTTGGTATGTTAAAATAGAACATTTTGTTATTTGTGTATTTTGGTAATATTTGTTTATTTTTTAACTTCATATAGCTTAAATATTTATTCATTAAATAAACCTTCACAGATTCATCGCTTATGGATGATAGATAACAAATTAAATATTTATGACAAATGAATAACTATAAATATTATTGAAAAGGTATGATGCTGATGCCAAATACCTATATAAGATACAAATGTAATCTTTTGGTAACGAATAAAAATTAATAATGTTCGTTTCGCAAGTGTTTCATCTTTAAAATTAATCGAGGTCCCGGAAGACCGGCGATAGGGAGCTTTTTCCGCCAACGCATTAGCCTGGCCATCCAAAGAGGAAACGCTGCCAGATAGCTGGGAACCTTGCCGATCAGCAGCAGCGGCAGCCTTGAAGAAGTTTTTCTATATATATTTTGTAGATTTGTTTAGTTTTTAGGCAAACAGGCAGACTGTCCACCCGATGGGAAGTGGACTTCCTATGGACATTTATACAGACGGTAGAACACACAGAGAGAGTCAATATCTCTTCGAAGGCTGAGTGGTTCTATACCGTCGGTGAGTTTGGGATCGTCAACGACACGAGTGGCCCGCCTTACAATGAGTTTAATAAGTGATTGTTTACATAACTTTTTTTGCAATTCAATCGACCCACAAATTATTAATAAACAAGAAAATTATGATACCGCATCGGAAACCAGTTACATAAAAAGCATAAACTAATTACTGTGAATTATCAACACAAAATACTATTAACAAAAGAGTCAATTGTTGAACAACAAAAAGGGACACCCAAACAGTGACGCCCACTCGCACAGTGACCCAGAGAACCAATAAAATACTCCAAACGACGTCTTAATTAACCAACAATGACTAAATAAAAACCTTTCAGAATCAACATCTTATGATAATCAGAGAGCAATAATAATAGAGTGGCACAATAAGCCGCGCAGTATGGCTAAACGTTGTATTTATATTCAACAGTTTACAGCAATAGATACAATACAATACTATGGCTTTTTACAATGCTGTATTTGAAAGGAACTCTGTTTTGTGTACAGGCGTGCACGTAAAGCGTTACTAAGTTTAATTACCTTTAGTGTTACATAATTTTATTTAAATAACCCCTTATTTTATTAGTGGCTAAAAAAAATATTGATTCAATTGATTATTTTGCAATTATTTATATTAAATAGTTTAAGCATATTTGGTTGAATTGATTTATTTTATTATGATCATTGTGACATGCATAAATAATATAAAGAGTATTTAAATCCCACTAATATTATAAATGTGCAAGTTTGGATGGATGGATGTTTGTTACTCTTTCACGCAAAAACGGCTGAACGGATTTTGATGAAACTTGGCACACAGGTAGATCATATCCTGGAACAACACATAGGATACTTATTATCTCGGGAAAGGATAAGATCTCATGGGAACGCGGGTGAAACCGCGGGGGACAGCTAAAGAAGACACGGTTTGGGATTACTTTTAATATAGTCAAGACTAGGTTGTACTTATTTTTCTATAATAATAGAAAAAACCAACAATCTATTATAATTCATTAGAATTATAATAGCACTAGAATTATATTACAATGAGACCTAGCTCATAATATAAAATACCTCGATATCTGATGACATTCGAAAAACTTCAATTATAATAAAAATAAACATCGACTGCTATCGACTGTACGAAACTACAAAGTTCATCGACCGCCATTATAAAACGATGATACACTTGAATATAGTCAGGTGAAATATAATTTTGCATATCTATTGGATTTGGTACATTAATGTGTAAATTTTTACATTGTACTACTACCGCGTGTGTGGATTTCCATCATTGTGTTGCCACGCGTACGATTCCTTAAGAAATTTACATTAAATTAAGATTTAATGATTTGTATGTGACTGTATCAATGCAGACTACACGAGCCATCACGGGCTAAGAATTTTATTCATGATTGTATTGATTTGTGGTGCATAATATTATATAATTTTACGATAGATCCAGTTATAAATTTGCTTCAGAATGATACTTCAATTGAAATGCTTATTTTATTATAACTGAACCACGGTTTGTCGTAAGTATCGTGTGGTTTTTTTTATTATAAAAAGTTATTTATCTAAGAATGTATTGATTGATTTAGAAATCAAAGATTTACGCAGGGTCTAAAAACCGTTGGGTTGATTAGGAAGTATACGTGCAAAAGATATCAACGAGCACATTCATTTCGTTATCTCGTGAGTAAAACTTAGTTAACTTTCAAGAAGTTTATTTATTGTGATCCAAAAAAAGTTCAATTGAAGTTTGTTTACGCCTAACGGTAATTAAAATATATCAGCTCGATTGTGCGCTATGCCCTGCCACTAACTGTAATGTTATACCTATGCGTCTATGCTGGGGCGTTCTGGGTTGTCTGTTACATGTGTAAGTATAATAAAGGCTATATTAAAATACAATGAATGTTTTTTGTCCGTTTTTTTACATTTCATTCAACTAATATTTAAGATAAAAAATTATACTCGACTTTCAGTGCGTCCATTTAATGTAATTGTTTACATTTATGCAAAAAAGAATACATGTTAAAATTCAAAAATATCTTAATTTAATGAACTCATTACAAGTATTTTTAATCGTCTCATATTTGATTTATGAAAAATTCTAACGCACGGCTCTGAAGGTTGCTTTTGCTGAGAAGAGCCGGAACTCAACAATTACTCTTTTTTTTTAAAAGCAACATAGACTTATTACATTTAATAATTATTTATGTCTTATGGCCATGGACATAAGTATTCTTTAATTAAACCTTGAATTAATGTAATAAAATAATTAAATCAGGATTGTTATTTATTTTGAACATATACTGAATGTTTGTAACTGTAAGGGCCAGAATTCGAGTGTCACTTAAAAACCTGAGTTATTATATACTAATAAATTATTATTTCATAGAACAGTTCATTCAATTTACCAAAATAATTACTGATGTTACATTAGTTGGCCGGCTGCTAATTTGAAGAAGCTGCCATTTTAATTTAACCTTTAGCTAACTTTTCATAATAATATAATGGTATGTAATATGTAATGAAGTCCACGTGAGCCCGGGTTCCCCGGTCGCGCTCAACGGCGCGTGCAACCGCGTGTGCGCAGGAAGGCGCGTCTCATCTCGCAGGATGCGGCGCGCGCCATCCGACCTGCCGACCACTCTCATGGATCTGGATCCACTTACTGTCCACGCACAAGGCACGAGTAAATGACCAGTGACCTCACCTACACCGTCTCATTCATTGTCGATGTTTCTGCAATTCTGCTTCTCTAGCTTTTTTTTAAGTGATGATGTGGTCGAAGATGGTAAGCACACAAAGCCTAGATGGGAACTGGCTCTCAAGTGCAGCTGTCGGAACACACCGATAGGTGCTTGGCGACAGATTTTCAACTTTCTTTCACCTAAAAATAGCAACATGGGCTCTATTTTCAACATGGGGCTGGTAGCCAGCTAGTCAGGTACTACGAAGTACCCTGCCACCGTGCTATGGATTCCTCACGATGTTTTCCTTCACCGAAAGCTCAAGCTCTTTGTAGCATTCGAACCCACAACCTTCGTCACAGTATCAGACGTGACTACCACTGAGCTATCATCGCTTAAAATAGCTGAAGATAACATATACTTGTTAATCGACTTTATTGAATGAAATGAAATAGTTTATTCATCCAAATAGGCCTTCACAGGCACTTATGAATAGTCAGACTCTAAATGTTCGGTTCGGAAGGTTACTTTTGCTGAGAAGATCCGGCTATAAACTCATTGACATAACACATCTCACCATAGTAAGTAATGATGGGGTCGAAATTGGTAAGCACAAACAGCCTAAAAGGCTCTCAAGTACAGCTATTGGAATTCACCGGTAGTTGCTCGGCTACAGATATTGTAAATTGAAATCGAATTGTCACATGGTATCCTACTCTTATCTCATACAAAGATTGACCAGACGTAACCAATTGTTGACATAGCCTAGAAGGTAACATCGACGATAATTATAACACCTTATTACAATTAAAAGGGCGAGTATTTAAGATTGAAGAGATAAATAAAATTACAAATGTTATTATAATTTTATAATATCATTGTTTTTGTAGTTGTCGCTCGGTGGCCGGATGCGTCAACTAACTGGACGGGCTAATGAGCGCACTTCCGACTCATGCCTGCGTCACGCTGACGCACTTGCAGTTTTGATGCATCTTTGACGCAAATGCATCTTGGAACTTCACTCATTTGAAGGTTGTTACGTATGCTACGTACGTTGCAATTTGTCTATCACATAAATTGCACCACTATGTCAGCCAATTTGCTAGTTTTGTTGCAGAATAGCAAATGTTGGAGTTAACTGATTGTAAGATCAATGTAAAATACCTACTAATGAGAAAAAGTTTGAAGCATTATTACTATCAAATATATACCGCGGACGTATCATTTATTATAATGATGTAGGTGATCCATCCTTGTTAATGTTGATTTTTGCTAATTCTTATCCCAAAACACAATTTATCTTTCATCTCTTTAAAGCATAACGTTAAAAACAATCCTTGCAAGAGGATGTCCATATTGGGGAAACTATCTGAGTTAAAATGATGTGGACAAAATGCGATGATAGCTCAGTGGTAGTGACGTCGGATACCGCGGCGAAGGACGTGGGTTCGAATCCTACAATGAGCTTGAGCTTTCGGTGAAGGAAAACATCGTGAGGAAACCACGGTGGTAGGGTACTTTTTAGTTCCTGACTGGCTGGCTACCACCCTCAAGTTGAAAATCTGTCGCCAAGCACCTATCGGTGTGTTCCAACAGCTGCACTTGAGAGCTAGTTTCCATCTAGGCTTTGTGTGCTTACCACCTTCGCTTCGGCCACATCATCACTTACTATAGTGAGATTGCGGTCAACACAAGCTTATCCAGAAGTAAAAATAACAATACTTGCAAGAGGATGTTCATATTGGGGAAACTATCTGAGTAATTTTTTTAGTTAGTTGGTGTGTTTCGGCAATTGCACTTGAGAGCTAAGCATTGTAATAAGGTGTACAACACATTGGCAATCCACCTGATATTGCTAATGTCTATAGGCGACGGTAGTCACTTACCACCATATGTGACCCGCCTGCCTCGTGGTCACTTGTGGCATAAAAAAAAATTAAAACGATGTGGACAAAATGTAACTTACAGTATCGATAGAGAGCCGCGTCTCGTCGCGTCGGTCTGGTGCGTTGTGCGGATGCTGCGCAGGCGCGCCGCCGGAAACGGAAGTCACGGGCGCGTTCGCGCGCTCATCTGTGGAAATGTTGCCTGCCTGAATTACTAGGTTGGTCACAGTACTTGTTACACACCATACATGGCATGCTTAATTAAACAGTTTTATATAATTATAGAGGTTTTTCTGGGCCAGAAGTATTATGAGCATACTAGTTAACGTTATTGTTTTAGGCACGATTTTAAGCTGTATAGCCAAACAAACCCGTTGCTTGCACGGGTTTTCACATACATTTAATTGCAATGCAGTTCTTGGATTACATGTTGTTAACTGATCAACAAAAGTGGTGATCATTCGATTTCACTATTCAGAATTCCTTAACTGTAGAACATTGAAAAATAAAATTTGAGACATGATAAAAAAATCTTTATATTATATACATCGCACAACGATATACATAGATACATCATCTACCAAAAAAAACATTCCAATATTAGTGTCAGTTTATAAAAAATGACAAAAATAGTTTAAATAATTCTTTATGTTTCGAAGCGTAACAAATATACAGTATAAATCTAAACAAGCGGCTAATTGGATGTGTGGCGTAACGAGAATGGATAAGATAAGGAATGAGTTTATCAGAGGAAGCTTGAAAGTAGCATCAGTGACTGAAAAGATGAAAGGAAATAAATTGGCTTGGTATGGGCATGTCATGAGGAGGGATGAAAGAGAGTATTGAGCATGAGTGTGGATGGATATAGAGGTAGAGGAAGGTCGAAGAAGGTATGGATGGACTGCGTGAAGAATGATATGCATATGAAAGGTGTGAGTACAGAGACGACTAGTGATAGAGCGGAGTGGAAGAGGAAAACATGTTGTGCCGAAGAAGAAGAAGAAGAAGGGACTATGGGATTATGCCTATCTTTATTCAAGAAAAAATACACCAACTAGTGTATAAAACATCGAAAAATACTCGAAAATAGCGAACACATTGTAAAATTCCGCCCATTTTTAATTACCAATTTAACGACAAAGAGATTGTGTATATTTATGACGTCACAAGTATGTATTTCGTACGAAACTCCATATAAACTATCGTTTTGACATTTAATAAAAAGAAGCTGATTTGATATGTCAGTCACCATCCCTATCTGCAACAGTATTTGTCCTCAACTGCAACACCGTGGTAGGATTACATGAAGAGTTTAAACTGTAACACTGTCACCACGGAGTGTCGCGTCGTGTCAGTACGGTGAGAGACTTTCATTCCGTGAACTAATGGAAAGCGTCGGGCGTGACATTAGCGAGGCGTGACCCCACGCCGTGACCTGTTCGCCGCGCCGTGAAATCCGTCAAATCGCCGTGCGCCCGCGCACTGCCGATGCTGCGGCCGTGCTTTACGGTCATGTGAGAACTTTAGTCGTTGCGATTTCTAATTGAAACTTTTGCCGTCTAGTTTAATGTAAGAGTGCCGAATTTCTTGCTGGGTTCTTCTCGAGATGGCTGTATAATTGCGAATCTGGCAGTAGAGTCATTAACTTTCATGAGTGCCTTCATGAGGCCCATGTGAATAAACGATTTTTGATTTTAATTTTGTAAAACATTGCTTTTATCCCGATAACTACTGATATTGTATTTAATAATAATACTTATATATTTATACAATTAATTACTGAGGGCAAGCAAGGGCATTTTAAAGCTGAGGCTTCTGTCACCCAAGTTAGAAATAAATCTGTTTGTAAGAGGTAGTATTCCTCCGAGCAGCATTATTAAGTTCAGTAAATAAGGAGTCGTTTTGAGCCTAATAACTACAGTCTGTATATGTAGGTATATGTGTGTTGTGTATTTATAGTAGAGATATTGGGATGCAAATTTTTTGACTGTTGGGGATGCGGATTTCTTGAGATTCATATCTGCGGATTCGGATGTACCTACATTAAAATTACTTTTTAGTTAATAATTCTGGGAAATTACATAAATAAATGAAAAAATATTCATGAAAATTTTTGGTACATTATAAATTGGAGCGTTGTATATTATGAAAAGTAAAATCGCTGGATTATTAAACAGCTATTTACTGGTAACATTGGCTTGTGTTCTTGCAATGACTTTAACAGATCCGTATCCGCATAAGTTCTTCATCATGGATTCTAAAATTTTGAATTTATTGCCAGTTTTTCTCAGTTGATGGGTGACTTACGAACCTGTGGTAACTTCTGTAGCTCGACCTTCATAAGTGCCCGCCTGGCGCCTGAACTGAATAAATGGTATAGACTTTGTATCCCAATATATTTGGAACCTCTCCATATTTTTTAATGGTGGTAAATAAACATCGTCTATGAACATTAGCAAAGTGCTGCCAACCCTAAAAAAGTCAAAATAAATTTTATAAAACACGCGGGAAATACAAAAATCGTGAGGTGTAAAAATGTTTTTATCCCTCTGCAGTGACAGCATGTGTGGTGTGACCGGACTGCGTGGTCACTCGCACGCTCCTAATCGCTCAATGAATTAGAGACCACACTTTTGCAATAATTACAAAAAATAATGTGACCGTAATGTGAAATTGTTTGGAGCGTTATGTCAAAATGTAACATGGGCAATTTAGAATCAGATAATCTGTTGTTTAACTTTCGAATTGATAATTCAGGGCGGAATTGTTACAGCGAAAATGAGAATAATCCCCAACTTTCTTCAACTAGTTTTATTGTAAGATCAGATGAAGCCACCAGATCAAAGTTTGATTTAACGTGACTAAGTGCACAAATTGAGTTGAGTACCCCGGTCAAATTCTCGGGAGATTCCTCATACTTCAAGAATCATTTGTAGGCCTTTATAACACTATCTCTATGTGCAAAAATTTTAATCCTAGAATGAGAATGATGATTGGATTTTTAATCTAAATCTGAGATTATGACGAAACCATAGCACGGTGGCATAATGTTTGGTATCCAGCGTCAAATTTGACTTCAACTGTTATGTTCCGAAATTGAGAGTCATTGCTTTCTAGGCTTTGCGTCCTTTCCACCTTCGACCACTTCAAAAACATCATCACATCACATACAATAAAATGTTTCTAATTTTAACGAGATGTCCAGGTGAATAAGCAATAAGTACCTACCTACCTACTTAAGTATTTGGACTGAAGTAAAAGCTAGAATCTAATTTATCTTCATTGATCTCTAAGGCTAGCGAAATGTGTTTGAAATACAAAGTTTTTGTAATAGCAGAATAGTCCTACATTAAAATAAACGAAATCTACAAATTAAAGATTTTAATGTAAATAATGAGTCTAGACAAAAATTAGCAATTTCAATTTAACTGATATCCAACGTAAAGTTGTAATGATTTCCTTTTTTTAAATGGATAGGTTTATGTTTTACCACAATCTTTCAATCCCAAGGTGGTAAGCACATGCGCCTGAAAGAGAACTGTTACCTTGAGTAAATAACTGATGGTAAACAACTTCATAATGTTCGGTTACAGAGGAAGAAAAATCATGACAAAAATTATAGGAAAGAAGGCAAACATTGACCATGGATTTGTTCCAATGGAATTCTGCACAATTTGTTTCTTTCAAAATAGTTCTGGAATACTGTTGACCAAAACCGTAAATAATAAAAATCAGATATAAAAACATGTTGGATAATTACTCGCGGGGAACGGGCCCCATGAGGGCCTGCCATGAAGTATGGAGTTCTATAGCAAGTACGCCGACAGGAATAAATACGATACTCGGTGGACTGTTTATGTCATGGAAGCGGGTTTGTGCAAGCATTCACAGATTTTGATGGGGTAGTACAGTACAATCGTGCACAAAAGTTTGTAGCAAAAAGCTATCGAATGTTTCTTGAAGCCTTGTTTGAATTTAGTGTTAAACATGCATAAATATTAATAAACATTAATTCTTCAAATTAAATAGTCATTGAATATTTTTAGATAAAAAATCGTTAATTATTATATAAAGATGTTTTCGAATTAATCTAATGAATTTATGCTTAACAGAGCTTGGGATATATATTTGGGATGGCTTAGGAATAATTACGATGTTTACTATAAATCATTTTGAGTTTCGCCAAAAATATATATTTTAAATTTTTTATTACTAAATACGGTCAGAAAATATCAATATTTAAAACCAGCATCAATCAAAAATATATTTCTACAAAATAATATAAATCTCAGTGTATTGAGTGTTTGCAACTGTACCGAGGGGAGGGGCCCGGGGGGTAGGCCGCGGCAGGGTGGCAGGGGAGCGCACACCTGGCCGCCGCAGCTGCGTGCGCGGGCAAATCTCACGCGCAGCTTCCACACCGCGCATGCGTGAACGCGCACACATGCGCAGACGCCTATGTGCCGAATTATGTATAGCTGTGTGCGCCTGTACTGAAAGTGGGTAAATACATGACTCCATGAGTGGATGGTCGACTTGATGCGTAGTTTAATGGTTGGTACAAATAATAATAGTAATGTTGTTACACGAAATCTTGTGCAATATTTACAGATATAGGATATTCTTATGGTCTTATAGAACTGTATATCAAGATATCTATTTAGTTTTGGTTATTGAACGATATTATCAAAATTGATGACTTAGCTAGAGTTTTATATTGAACTAGCTTTCCGCCCCGCGGTTTCACCCGCGTATCCTTTGAGATTGAATTTCAAAAAATCTTTCTTAATCGTCGTCTACATCTTAAAAACATTACCTGTGAAAAAAAACAGCTTTCTAGGTCTAACACTGGGCGTTGATGAGTCAGTCCTTCTCATTTTTCATACCAAGAAAAGGAAATAACTCCTAACTTTGAACCCCCGTTTCACCCCTTTAGAGGTGGAATTATAGGAAACGCTAAAACACATGTTTCTTTATTTTTAATTGTTAGCCTAAAAACAGCTTCAAAAAATGGCGTACTTCCATACAAACTTTCAACCCCCGTTTCACCCCCTCAGGGGTAGAAATTTAAAAAACGCTAATATACGTGTTTCTTTATTTTTAATTGTTAGTCTAAAAGCAAAGTTTCATAGTTCTAGCTTAAAAAAATCGCGGACTTCCATACAAACTTTCAACCCCCGTTTCATCCCCTCAGGGGTATAAATTTAAATAACGCTGATACACGTGTTTCTTTGTTTTTAATTGATAGTCTAAAAACAAAGTTCCATGATCCTAGCTTCAAAAATGACCGACTTTCATACAAACTTTCAACCCCTTTTTCACCCCCTTAAAGGTTGAATTTCGAAAAATCCGTTCTTATTCCTCGGTCAAGTTTTAAAAACAACACCTGGGAAAAAAATCTGCTTTCTAGGTCTAAGGGTTTACGCTGGGCGTTGATAGATCAGTCAGGACTTATCCTTTTATATATATAGATTATGTAATTCCTCGGGCATCAATGTTTATATATCTATAGTAAGTAAATATGTTGTAAATAATATATAAGTATTACATATATTTATCTACATCTAGCATAAGTGATTAAAAACCTATTTCATGGGGAAACTAATAAAGATAGTTTTACTACTTAAACGTATTGTCATTTTATGACTCAAAAGTGTAAATAAATTAAGCTTTAAAGTAAAGATTCCAAATGTAAGGGTTAGCGATGTTGACAGAAAAATACATTGATTGAATAGAATGAATTCAATTGAATTCATTTCTCGTAGAAACGACTACTATACAGGAATGCTACAGGTTAACATTAACAGAGATTACCACAAAACCGTAGCATCTAACAGTTTCATGAATGGAGGATTCCTAAAAAACATTTCTTACAAGTTGTATTGTCTGTACACAATGACAGGCGCCGTTTAACAATGCGAGTTTTACAAGTGTATACAATTCACGCGATAGCTCTTTATAATTCAGCCGATTTATAAAGGTCCGTGATACTCGGTTCAATTAACCCCCCATTGCCTGTTTTTGTTGGTTATGATACCAGCAGGGGAGGTCCACTTAATTTGGATAGGTTCCAAAAGCGTGATATTGTTGTAATATCAATAGTCGCTAGCTTTTTGTCGCTAGTGTGTACTTTTGTCAGTTGAACACCGATTAATATAATTATGTGTGCTGTGAACAATCGGTCACTATTTTATTTTATAATAAGGTGATTAACGCGGATACAATTAATTTGGTGATCTGATCACACAATGGGAGATACCGAATTCGTTTTTGTAATAAGAAATCGTAATCAATATAACTTTCAATACCTTTAATTTTTGATGCTAATTAATTATAAGTGCAGCATGTGAAAGTACTTACTAGTCGTCCTTTCGACACATAATAATGACCAGATATAAACCAGTGAAGAGCAAGCTGTTCTTGCATATTTTGTGTTCCATACTAAATTGCAGATATCTTATTTTATTCGACGAAATAACGCAACTCTCAATAGTTTAAATAATTTTATTTAAATTAATACAAATTTTCATTATATCCTATTTTGGGTAACCGTTTACTATAACTATGCCTCATTATCTACGTAAAATTGTGAAAAATGCATGTACTGGCACCGAAGTAATTTTATATCCTTTGTATTTTGTGTTTATCTACCTATGTGTATATGTCAAACAAGATTTAAAACAGTTAGCATACAAAAACTTCGGAACACTATGTATTTCCGAACTCAGTACATATTTAGCCTACACCCTCTCGGTGTTCAGTTACGGCATATTTTTTGTCGCTTTAGCCGTGAGACCGACAGCCGACAGCCGACAGCCGACAGCAGAGGCCGAGGGCGGGGTCTGGTTACTGGCTGAAAATCTACACCGATTCTTTACACGTGCGTATTTCGGTAATAATAATGTAATGTACATAATTCTAATAACTGCGCACTTTTAAGCAGTGACTTTATTTTACCAGACAGATCGGTTATATTCGATGGCGTCATAGTTTGTTTACGGCAATTCGATCGATAACAGCCCAATGTAATCACAATAAGAACCTATGAAATTGCCGTTTTTTTTTAAAGATTTATTTCTATTAATCAAAAGCGCAGCGCAGCGCAGTGGTTATCGTGCCCTTCTTAGTAGTCTGCTGGACGGGAAGAAGCCCCTTTCGGGACTCTGGACAAATTTTTTTTTCAAGGTCAGGTGAGTATGGTGGATGACGGAGAGCTTCCAACCCTGTTGCCGAACCTTTATGTTACTGTGGAAAATTTTAAAATACTATACCTATGTACACTTAACGATCGGTTAAATTGTCCAAAAATAAAATCCTTGTAAAATGCTAACAACTTTCTTTCTTTCTAATAAGATGAGCTCAATACCAAACAGTTTACCATGTTGTAAATTGTAAAGTCATTGCGCAGCCTGGTGTAAAATACATCACATTACGTCAACTGGTAGGTTTATGGAGGAGAATTTAACGCGCGTATTTATGGTGAAGCCAATCCTTTGAGTTTGATCCGTCATATGAAGTACAAAAGGACGGAAGCCAGCTCTCAAGCCCAACCCGCTCCAAAATTTTGTTTTGGAGATTACAAATAATAAGAGGTTACGTTTTTTCGACCAATTGAAGATCCTTCGGTGTATGTTTCGTGTAACGGTAGGAAGTGCTCGATTATTTTGTGAGGATTTCCGAACGGATGCGATTTGGATCAGGTAGACGAATTTGTTAGCTCAAATTGATTGTGTTAACGCGATCTTTGTCAGTTAATAAACAATTTTGGGAATATGTATGTAGCACTCATGATATTGTATTCTACGATGCGTATTCGTACTTATTTGATAAGGGAAGTCTTATCGTAATTATGTAGGCTACATACAATATTTCAACTCGCATACCAACTTAGCATAATATAACATATAAAAATATACCTGAGAAGTACGAGTACAAGGAAAATTCTTACACCAGCATCTCCGAAGGTACTGAGGGCAAAGCGCCGAGTCACCGGCGCAGGCGCATCGGTCCATGGGGGCCACTTCTTTGATGAGAGCCGACGTTCGACATCGGTCGATAGCCGACAAAACGACAACCACGGCTAGCGTTTGGTATTCGTCATGGGAGATAGCGATAATGTATTGATATAATGAAGACACTTCACCAGTAGGTATAAATTGAAAATTAAATAATACCTACCGCCTGTTGGCAATAATTTGTCATCTACTTTTCTATGTTATAATTTTTTGGCATCAAATTTTTATAAACATAAAAGCAATTCAGACCTGTTTATAAGTTACTGGAAAACTGAGAGCTAAGGGTTAGTAAAATATGTAATTAATCTAGTACTTTTAAAACTTTCGCGAACTAAATTCATATTCGTAGATAGTTAGATATATTATCAAAATAAGTCGAGGTTAGTCAAAATTATTTTTGCACTAACTCTATTATATAACTAAGTGAATTACTATTTTCCTCAATGCTATACCTGCTTGCTATATGTAACTCTCGTCTATAACTTAGACCATGGTCTAAAAAACGACGCCGACGTCTCCTCCCGACACTTGCGAGATGATGGTGTGAATTGAACGCTAAGATGAGTAAGCTTGCCTGATAAACAACTGGACGAGCACTGTAATTGGTTGGTATCTTGTCATTTGTTACCTTCGAATATTTTGTCATTTCATTACGACCGATACACACCAAGGGATGACTATATTAACCCGAACAAAATTAGGCACATTCAACATTGAATAGTCTATTGACAGGAGAGTGCTTTTGGTGTGGATGGAATTCTGATCCACATAGTTCTACATTTGTGATGGGCCGATTGGGGTTAGTTAGACACACTTATCACACCGCAGGTCGTGGGTTCGATTGCCATCTGCCATCAGACATTTGTGTGCATGAATATGTCTGTTTGTCCTGAATTTAGGACTAATTTTATCAATTTAAGCATATAAAAGTAGCATAATATGTAGTATACAGGATGTACGACAAACTTAAGTAGGAGATCGGTGGATCAAGCTTTGGATTCAGGGTGACGTCACTTTATTTTTTGAATTATTCTCAGCAAGCCTTTTCATTTGATACGCATATTGTAGTATTGCATTAAAAATTAATAGTCCGCTCTCATAGGTGTTCCGCCATGTTGGATTTAAAATGACGTCACACAGTTGACCATGCATTGTCATCTAAACCAAACGTGTATACAAAATTTCAGCTCAATCCGTTAAAGATATCTGCTTCAAAATTAAGTTGCAAGATTCACCCCGGAAAAACATACATATTATACATTGCAAGTTAATATAAAGCTTGTAAAATTTACAAAAATAGTTCCCTACCTTAGGACATGTAAGTAGGTAGTGGGAAAGTAGGACATTTCTAATGTCCGTGCGCATCAATAAATATTATAATAATTAACAGACAAGTATTATTATCAATTTGCAAAGTAATTCTTACCACGACATTCCGTGAGGTCGTGTATCACGTGTAGAATTGTATTCTTCGTAGTGACAGAGGTATTAGACTCGGTGCGAGTGTTTCCACCACCACTGACGTATTGCCATGACTAATGTCACAATCATGGCTGTACACGTTACATACTAAATGAAGGCATTTGCTAATTAAGATTATACATCTATTTGTTTCAGCAAAACATCCTTGCGATCGTGACCTGCGTCATTCTGTACCGATTATTTGGTAGGAACACTGAAGAATGCACATTAAGATATGTACAGAATAAGTTATATATATATGAGTAATCTTAAAACGATGGGGATCTTAAAATAATGGGGTCTAAAAAGGCCACTTGAGATAAAATACCGATAGTTTTTAGTAAAAAGTACCAAATTTTGTTCAGTTTAGTTCATTATCAGATACGGATTTGATAAACTTAATAATGAATAGCATCTAGTCATATTGCTTGAGTGGTCTTTTCAGACATACAAGTGGAACATAATATTCCTAAAATTCGTAGGTAAATACGTAGCAACGCTATTGGTTAATACGGAAAATTACCTACCAATTTTTTTTCAAAAATAACTTATTGTAGTGTTTTAATTATACATAGGCTATATTATTTTAAGTACAAATGAGTTAAGCATCTGTATCCGAACTAGGCAGAGCATGTATTTATTGAGGGTCGATATACCTTAAAAGGAATGATTAGACCTATATATTTATGGAGGCAATTACTGAAAAATAATTACCGATGAATAATTCATGATGTCTTAATACCATAGGCATACCATGTAGGTAATGAATTTAGCTTTTTCACTAGTGTTATAGAATATTTTCATGATTGCAAATAGGTACCTACAGTAGAATGTCAACGCGTAAACACAGGTAAGTTGTAAGTACACTTGTGTCAATATTAGCGCACCGCTATCAGGCGGTGATATCAGCGAACGATTTCCATGCGTTGTTTGTAGCTACCAATTTTATTGTTTCTCCGACAGTCTTGCTTGAATGGGGCTTTATTCGCGGAGCCGTTGAAAGACTTCAATTAATTGATTGAAACCTTTGTTTGTTTGTTAACATTACATAATTTGTTAATCCGTTATTGATTCTCTTTGATTGCAACGGTAACGTACGTGATTGTTAATTTGGTAACAATGCTTTTATAATGTTATGGGTAAATTTCCTTTGTATCATATACATACCTCTATAATATTAGTATACGTCAGTATCTAACTGATAAATTTTATTGGATCGAATCGAATTTTATTAAACGTCTAGTCTAGGTGCATGTAATCTTATAGGAATATAATTCTTTTGTATGTGCTTATGTCACTTTTTGTGTGTCCCTTGATGGTTTAAGCGGTAGGTGGCGCTGAAACAGGTCCTGGGCTTATATTTTTATTTTCAGGGCAGGACGTTTTTCAGATCAGCTGTACTAGTTTTATATAGGTAACTTAAAAATAAACTATGTAATAATATTGTCTTGTACGTAGGTACATTGATTTTGTAAAGTAAACAGTCGCATAAAATTTTTAGATAATCTGCAAAAAAGGAAATAATCCTTTCCGGTGCAGTGAGGCCGGTTAGAGCTTTCGGCAGACTTTGTGACGCCGCGCCTCACTGATGAAATTGGTAATCGTTCGGCGGCACACCAAAGCATTTTACGTGTGTCTAGGGTTGTCCATGATATATTTACTGTAGGTATATTGTTATGACAGTATTTTATTAAAATTTAAAATTAAAACTCTATAGCTTTTTTTTTATTGTCTATTTAATAAATTTTATATAATTAGGTATAATTAGGTACATTTAATAAAATAAGCTACAAAATTCACATCAGTATATCTACTGGTTACCAGCTGACAGTAGAATTATAAGATATTATCATTCGATTTTGAGATTGATATGTACCAAATTAATTCGGTGACAACCCTAATCTCAGAATGAAGTTATCTGCGCAGATCGCATATTCCGTAGTAGAGGATTATAGAGATTGCTATTACTGCATTCTAGGAAAGGTAAGTCACCAGGTAGTTGGTTTTAAGCATTCTTTGTTCGCGAAATTGTGTTTGTTGTGACAATTAAACGAATATCAACCCTATTCTCCCAACGAATATGTTGTAATTTATCATATTGGTCAATATATTTCCAATTCGTAGCAAAATTAGCGTGGCGGCTTAAAAATAAAATTGTAATACCGTTATCTATGAATGAATATGAGTAATTATTAGTTTATGAATGGTATGCCGGTGAAGTTATTAAGGGTTAGCAGAAAGGGTGGTCGTTATCTGTGAATAGCATCATGGATGGACGACAAGCTGATTTAATTATAATGATTCTACTTTAGGTATATATCCATCTAATAATTTCAAGGAACGTTTGTTTTGATTTTGGATCATATGAACTAGCTTTGAGGTGTATTTATTTAAATTCTCCTCTATGAAAATTGTATTTTATTGTTCGTGTAAGACCTATAATTATACTAATATATAAAGCTGAAAAGTTTGTTTGTTTGGACGCGCTAATCTCAAGAACTAGGTACCTAGATACTGTTTCGAATAGAAAAAATATTTTAGTGGTGGATAGCCCATTTATCGAGGAAGGCTATAGGCTATATAACATCACGCTATATTGCAAAAATTCCTCCGTGAAACCGCGGGGGATAGCTAGTTTTTAATATGAAGTTTCAAATAAATCCTGAAAAATATTATCCCCGATAAAAATTGGATATAGTAGCTTATAAGTTAAGAACAATTATACAATGTGTTTTTTGCATAAAAATAAATAGTAAATATATTATTTTTGAAAAATAAACTTGCGTTTTTTTATCTGTGAATTACTTGACTTGTAACTTGTCATTTTCAAAAATCAAGTGAAAAAACAAAACTCAAAATATGCTGAAGAGTTAGAGCGATCGTAGTTACTTTTAGTTATTTATTGCGGTATGACGTCACAGTAGCAAATGTCACGTGAGCGGCTGTTTTCGCGCGAGTTTCAAATTAATGAATAAAAAAACTATTTTTTATCCAATGAATAAGGGTTTTTTGAGAAAAAATAAATGTAGGAGGTATAAAATAAGCCTACGCAAATTTTTAAATACATTTCCGAAAACTGTGAAATAGCCAATTGCTATTTAGTTACACCAAAAGCTTAGTAGATAGGTAAAAAACAGAAATGATGTCTATTACCCCTACTATTGTCAATTCTAAAAGGTTATTTATTAAAATCCCGTTATGACTTCTAATTATATTACCAGAATGTGAGGCAACCTATGATGCCGCGTCAATCACACACGTCCAAACGCACATACTGTTATTAAACATGGTATTGGTAACCGCACGTCGATTTGTATTAAATATCAAACGATAATTAATGATTTTAACCATATTCAGTCACAGGTACTAGAGAATTGTCGAGTTTTTTTATTTTTGATAAGCTTGTTTTCGATCACAATTTCACCATGGTAAGTGATAATGTGGCCGAAGATGGTAAGCACACAAACCCTTAAATGGGAACCTGACTCTCAAGTGCAGCTGTCTCTGAACTGGCTGAACACACCGATAGGTGCTTCGCGACAGATTTTTTACTTAAGGGTGGTAGCCAGCCAGTCGGGTACTATAAAGTACCCTACCACCGTGCTATGGTTTCCTCTAGACCAACTCGGTGCATCATATTAATTGTCAATATAATCCACATCTACCATTAGATGATCTTATTGTTACTGTAGGTACTTTGCAATTGTAGTTTGTACTGAATTAAAGTGGTCGACGTTAGTTTTAAATCAATACTTTTATATAGTAGGAAATTTAAATTATTGGGGCATCATAATATGTTCGAGTAAGAGAAGAGACCTGAGATTTTACCGGTTATTGTTGTCCAAAATCTTGGCAATCATACTCACTCAATAAGTTGCAAAAACCTATAGTATCGAGGGCCTCTTAAGTTCATCAATCAATCGTGGGAACTGGGTTAAATAAGCTCGATAAAATATAAAACAAATCATTTGTTCCAATAATTACTGGAACTATTAGAGGCAACCATATCGACGCGTGTTGACGTATTACTGTTAAACGTGGACCGCCCATCATAATATAGAGGGTAGTCTGATAGTTCCGTGAATTAGCTGTATCGATGTTTTAAAAAAATCAAATCTTTTTTTTTTACATCCGGATAAGCTTGTGTTTGACCGCAATTTCACCATGGTAAGTGATGATGTGGCCGAAGGTGCACGCAAAGCCTAGATGGGAACTGGCTCTGAAGTGCAGCAGTCGAAACACACCGATAGATGCTCGGCGAAAGATTATCGACTTGAGGGAGGTAGCCAGCCAGTCGGGTACTAACAAAGTACCCTACCACCGTGCTATGGTTTCCTCGCGATGTTTTCCTTCACCAAAAGCTCAAGCTCATTGTAGGATTCAAACCCACGATTTTCGCCGCGGTATCCGACGTCACTACCACTAATATGTTATCGCCTTGAAATCATTCGCCATCGGTTGAGAAATGCGTGCTGTAGAGGAGAACAGCCGAACAGACGGACAGCTGGACCGACATACGAAGTCATTTTTGCCCAAGTAGGGCGAAAAGATGAACAAGCAAATCGAGAACTAGCAAAAATTGAGACGTATTTTATACAGAAATATTGAAAATGTCTTAATATTACAGCAAATATTCTCTTAGGATAGAAGTAGTAAAGAAATCTGAATGAGATGGATCCTAGACAAGGCTGAATATATTAGAGTTGAACATTTTATCGATATTTCACTTACAAACATAGACAACACTACCAGAGAGGGTAAAAATAGGAAATCGAATAACACAATAAGTTAGGCAAAAGCGAATGTTAGACATGCGAATCAAACATTAGTTAGATTCTAATACACCTTTTGATTTTAAGTAATTTATATGAAATTATGTATAGGAAATTTTGTTTTGGAGGTACATGTAGGGCACTTTTCCCTACAACAATTTCAGTACGATTACGTAGATAAATACGAGAGATATCGAGAGAATGATCGATTACGTAATAATCACCTCGGAAATTACATCAAGGAATCTGTCATAAATATATAATTCTCAATAAGCGGTGGACATAACAGACGGCATATAGGTAAGTAACAATAGTAAAATTGAGTCATTTCACATGAAACATGGAGATTCAATTGATTTTGGTATAGAACGGCGGCCCTTACAGTAACAGTTATAGATATCAGTAGCTTGGATTAAAAACCACCTACATAAACACAATAATTTTGCTCACGTTACAACAATTTTAAAACAAATATAATATTGTCTTGGTAATTTGAATTATGAACTAGTCAATCATATTAATAAATAGCTTAGGAAAATAATAGTCTTTGAATAAAAGGCGTATCACTCAATTATACTCATTAATAAAACAAAAGAGGGGCAGTGGCTAATAATTTCATTATTCGTATTCCGTGTCGTTATCGCGGCATCAACAAGGGCCCAACTTGTAGCAACTTACAGCACAGAAATTATAGCTTGAGTTATAATTTCTTTATGCAAATTTAGCCTCCCTGTACAGGTATTATATAGATTGTATATTTGCATTGAAGCTGCAGTGGAATAGGGCGTTCATTACTTATTTATTTTGATGTGATTTTATACAAGGTATTTTGAAATGTCGAACATTATTTGGATCGTTAATTCAATAAATATTAATAACGTTACGATAAACTTTTATTTGAATTATTAATTACGTAAAAAACTAACTTAGTTTTTTTAATAACTAAGTAACATAACATCTAATAATAAAATCATTATTGTTTCACTATTTATGTAGTTTATGCATGGGTAAAAAATATCTCTAAAAACTCGAAATATAAACATTATTGTGTGCTAGATTAATATATTAGTAAAAAACAATTGTAACAATAGCAAATACAAAAAAAATATAAAAATTGCAAATAATTTTATAAATCGTTTGTACTGTTTTAATATAGTAACACTTCCCCTTATTTCTTTCTTTAATCATTAATTGTTGCGTGAGAAACGCGAACGGGCAGTAGCGGGTTACATTTGAGTCCTTATAAGAAAACCACAGTATATTTTCATCGAGACATTCAAAGTTACTTCGTATTGTAAGGACATTAAGGGCTTATGTAATCTTTTCAGTTATTTGTTTCTTTGGCAGGTACCAGCTAGAGTGGTGGAAATGTGCAAGGGACATTAATCACAACAGAATTAGCTTTGGCGATCCGCTCCCGAGTGTCAGCTGAGAATTTATTTCGGGATTGCAATGTTAAAGTACGAAAGTATAATTTTATAATAATTCCAAGTATAGTTTTGTATAAATAATTTTGACGATTCGATAAAATAAATAATATATTACCCTATTTATATTATTTACCTTTTATTACTACCTTATATACTTAAGTATTTTTCATCTTAAAAATATACAACTAAATAATGCTTTTTTGAGGTTTAGTGTCAATTGTTTTAATGTACTGCAAATGTATAGTAATTATTCTCTAAAATATCTCATTACTTATTTTAGTTTTTTTTTTATGAAGGCGACTTCCAATTTGCAGCCAAACCAACTCCGTTCTGCTGCTGGGGAACACATAAATACTACTTAACGCTCGCGACACTCTAAATTTAAAAATGAAAAGGCTACAAGGTGAAGATGACCAGAATCAGGACGTAACTTTTTAATAATTACCTACCAGGGGACGCGGCGAGTAGCGGCACTAATATGTGAATGTGATACCCTTTTCCAAATAATTTTGTTGTGGAACACGTTTTATAGTTTTGACATAATTTATGTATGGGCAACCCTTTTTAGTGAATCTTGTTGAGATTAAAATAAACATGATATATTTCAAATCTTGATCCTGTTGTTGCTATTGATAACAAAATAAATATAGATGACACAAAAAAAATATCAAAATTAATTTTATCGTATTTATGAAATAGGTACCATGCTTCAGTGGTTAATGTTTTAATAAGTAGTAAGTTTTAATAATTATGTAGTTATCATCTTTATAAGATAAATATAGGCTTATATTCAAGGTCGTATCATTATTTAGAAAGAGTTTCAACGATTTTGAAGTGGACCAATGCTTACTATACTATCATGAAAATGACCATTCTTTTTGGTGTCAATTGGTCAACAAACAGACAGACAACCAGATGGTAGGTGATTACCGTCACCTATAAATATTTGCAATATTTATTGTAAATGTATTGCGGAGTATATTGGTAATAGCACTTTGGTACCTACTTATTTAATTCAATCATCAGCTGCCAAAAACATAATAGTATGTACCAAACTTTACACAGTTCAAGAAGTGCTAATGCCAGAACATATCAGATAGATATTTGATTTGGCAATCGAAAGGTGAGTTTACACGATCTACTAAAGCCCGTTTAAGTAGCGTACACACTGCGGCCCCAGGCTCCGGTTGGTATGTGATGTGACACCAAAACGTCACGGCAATTAAGGAATCGGCAAGCTCTAACCTCGCTGTCAGACAACCTGCATTGGGCACGCTGATTGGCATACCGGACTCCATGTGTACTGGAATAGTCACTGATAGTTATGATTTCGATTAAAAAAAATACATATTTTGAGATTTCAGAATGGTGCAGCATCCCATTGAATTGTACCCGTAGATATCCATCCTTTACATCTAATAGACGATCATGTAATAATTGACCGACAAGCAACGTTTTTTTTACTTCTGGATAAGCTTGTGTTTGACCGCAATTTTACCGTGGTAAGTGATATTGTGGCCGAAGGTGGTAAGCACACAAAGCTTAGATGTGAACTGGCTCTCAAGTGCAGCTGTTGGAATACACCGACAGGTTTATGCTAGATAATTTGGAATGATAAGAACCGTTCATTTTCACTAACCAACACTTAGAAGAGTTCATTTAGAATATGTCAAATTGATAAACTATGAAAAACAAAATAAATGAAAATTGATGTGTTTTTTGTTCCAAATAACTATATAACATAAATTGAACGCTGAAAAAGGTTAACAATTTCAAGTATCATTACTTCTGAATTTCCAGATGTGCATGGGTTAATCCAGTGATACTACGATCCACGGTCATTGGGCATCGATATAGCGTTACAAGTAACATTTATCATATATCATGCGCGTTCGACGTCTCCTGACGTTTTCTCTTCCCTGGGTGACAGCGCACGTTAACTTCACGAGAACTTTATTGTGCTTACTGCAATGACTTTACTAATAATCATCACAGCTATAAATAGAACCTTCGGCTTTTTTGAAGCATTATATTTTGACTCCACTCTTGTATAGTATGGGCAATTTGTATGTGAATATATGACTAGAATGTAAGGAGTATTATCTTTTATTGTGTTGGCTATAAATAGTGCTATGCTGTGGATACCAAAAATGGTAAAAAAAAGTTAGGTATTTCATCTTTTGAACGCGTAAAATTTGCAGCAAAAATTAGTTTTTGATAAGGTTACACTAATTGTATAGCGATTTGTATATTTTAAATTTACTCACAAATAAGTATTTAATCTTTACATGAAGATACACTATAAGGCCGATGGCACTCAAAATTGGTTATTATCAAAGCTATAATGAACAAAGAAATATTTGAACATGTAACTGATTTATTTGTACTTTTTCTTTTAGCATTCTAAAAATATTGTAAGGTTTCTTTAGTACAGTCATTTACTGTAAGTTTACTAAATTTTAAGGATTAAAGTCGCCGTTTGGTTTGTGCATCGTATATGTTCCACCCAGCTAAAACTGTAGCTTTGAATTTATACTAATATGTATAATAAAGCTGACGAGTGTATTTATTTGTTTGAACGCGTTAATCTCAGGAACGAATAGTTCGAACAGAAAAATTCGAGGAAGGCTATAGGCTATATAACATCACGTTATATTGCAAAAATACTCGGGAACGCGGGAGAAACCGCGGGAGACAGCTAATAATCTATAATTTATAGCGCTAGATCAAGAACAGAAGTTACAAGTACGTATAACTATCATAAATATTCTGGGGTATAATTAATATACGAGGACTATTCGATCTTTGCGATCGAAAATATATTTTTTAATTATTTAATAGTATTATAGAAGCCTAATTTAAAAGGATTATGGAACCATAGGGTTCCCATGATTTGTATTGCCTTACATGCACTTGACCCTTTTTTCTTAATTTCAATGGTGGTAACAGCCGAGCGGTATCTTAACGCCTACTTGTCCGAAATCTAGAACATTTATGTGCCTTAGCAATGTCAACGTTCACAACTGTGTACTTTCTAAAGCACATAACTTACTCGTAGGCGACAGTCAGCAGTGATTGGCGGCCGACACACTTGCAATCCGTCCCGTTACCACTCCGCGTACCGTAGGCCCTACCATTCGTTATGTGACTATTACTTAGATCCCAATGCGGTCCTTATTTATATACAAAAGTAAAGTTTAGTGTAAGCGATAAAACTGGAATACAGGTTTTATGAATCATTTTTCAAGATAATCAGCCGAAATTGACGGAAAATTCCCGATCGTGTCATAATTGGAAATTATGGGTTATTTTAGGTTATCTCATTGCGCTGAACCTTTTATGTTAAAAATGAGAACTTTCACAGGTTACATCGATTGCACGGACAAATGGTAGTGGTTCTGAGCCGAGCTGGACCACTCGATGTCGTCGATGCATTGTCACTAGAGTGACACTCACAAATGTTTGCCACTTAACGAAATGGGAGCTGTACTGTCTACTTCATGTTTATTTATATGTGCACAAGGACTATTTTCATTTGCCCCAACTAGAATAACATTGAAAAATATTGTGTCGTAATCGAAGTTTTACTATCAGAAAATTATTGCGGTTTATGTTTGTAAAATAATTTGATCGCAAGACGTGTCTAATCGGCCAGTAAACCTTGTAAGCGATGCTGCTTTTTTAATCTAATAAAAAATATAATTGGTCAGCGGAAGCGCTTTTATTACTATTTATTCGATTTTGTATAAAACTGCATCGACCGTGGAACGGAAAACTTGATGGCCACTGAAAGACCATGATATTTTACTCGCTGTAAAGGTAAATAACTAAATAATAATTCAGCAGTCAAATATTACATATCTCTCACTATGAGAGGAAATAATAAACATTAAAAAATAATACAAGTACCATAACTAACGATACTACCATGAAATCGTATAGTGAAGTACTGTACGGTATGGACATAAACATTGGGTGGTTTAACGACACCGGCTCGAGGATTCGTCCTTGGTGGCTCCTCTAAACGTGTCCAAACTTTCTTGCCGTCACATCCACGGAGCGCGTGCGCCGGCCACTTTTTGCCGACCGCTGGGTGCCGGCGCGGGCGGCGCGCGGCGAGCGGCGCGGGCCTGATATTGAAATAATTGCTTTTTCAACGGCACGCCGTGCAAATGACATTCGAGATGGAGGTCGTTTTTTTAACCCAAGTGTACGAGAAGGAAAATTGTCTGGTGATGAAATGTTTGGTTTGTGATAAAAATGATGCTTCGGTGCTGATTCAGTTAGGCGATAATAGTGGTGAGGCTTCCTACTCAGCTATTTTGTCCGTCTCTTTGGACTTTAAAGACCTTAAAAAACAATGGCATTTGTGATTATATGGCCCAGGACCGAAAGCCTACTGAAGAACCTGGCGTACAGCTGCAGAATTCTAAATTGCAAATTCCATAAAGTAAACATTCTTTGATAATTTGAGAGAACCGTAAAATGATTAGCGACATGCCGGGACCTCACCACATTTGGGTACCTATCACAGCTTAATGAGAGCCAGGCCAGTGGCAGCTTAGTGTTAAAAACTAAATTGTAGTGTGAACTTTCACAGTTATTGACTATCACATCACCGAACGTTTTATAGCTAACGATGCGATAGAAAACGTCCGAAAGTTGTTTGTTTTTTTATCTCCAATATTGGAAACGGACCCACGACTCGATCCGAGATCGATCTTTGATATCACAAGCCATTATGTGCGACGGCACGTGCTATCAGTATCGAATCTCACATGCTTTTAATGCTGTTTAGTTTATTATTATTTTTATGGCTATAGCAAACTAGTTTTCCGCCCCGCGGTTTCACCCCCGTTCTCGAGGGATCTTATTTTTCCCTTAATAAAAAGTATCTTATTCTTTATTCCAGGATATGTACTTACTGTATGTAATGTAAGTACATTATCGATGGTTATGTCAAATGATTGTCTCCGTAACATATCGCAGATGTCCGCTGCAACGCACTCCGGAGATTAACCGCGACGAATCGCCGAGACAATCCTGACGAGACAAAGACACGGACCGTTTGTCACGCGCTGTAAATATTTTGGACAGGGTTTTACGGGGCCCGTAGTTTTATGAGCCTTTCACGCTGACACCATTGTTTCGGCCATCGTCCATCTGATTAGACATGCTCGGACCCAGGGACGTCTTTTGAAAATTTGAACACATTCTAGATTCGGGGATTTTGGCGGTCCAAAAATTTATTACCCCTGATTTTTTGTGGAAAACGGCGCGTCTACTTGACGAATCAATTTGTTGATATGTTTATTTTTTATTTATGGTTGTCTCATAACGTTCTCTCTCATTTAACTTTTCTCTCATTTAAGCCATAAATTATATTATTGATGTATTGCTTAGTTGCACCAAGGTGACTTCAGTGATTTGTGAATTGTGCACAGGTTTTGCAATGGCAATGACATTAGGTTTGAATGGAGTAACTATTCTTCGTACTTCGTACCGATATTATTAATAATATTTTATACTTGATCGTGGTTAGAATTATAATTAAATTCAAAATATAACGGTAATACTCGCATTGCTGATTCAACCCTGAAAAAATCCTCCTTAGAAAAGATACGTATGAAAGTTGCAGTAGCATTAACTTATTAAATGCCACCTCTGCTGTGTACCGTACCATCCCAGAACATTGCTTAAGCCGTTTACACTGCAAACATCACAGGCCAGTGAGTTTATGCTGTGTCAGGGCTGCTATAGTTTGTTGAGTGAATTCTTGAGTCCAGGCTGCATTTACGGTATTTCTGCAAACGGCATTAAGTTATAGTTTTCCCATAGATCAACTAGTAATAATAATTCGTTTTACTTTTGATTTTGACCTGCAAATAGAGACAAAGTTTACCAACCATTACCAATGGTACCACACAGTGCCAAGCACGTACAGCCACTAGTTTTGCTGATCACGTGACGAGTTCCTTCGAATCCCGGAAGGCTCGTCCAATGTCCAATGGTTCCACACCACCTAACTGCTAAGATGCAGTATTTACTTAAAAAACCGCTTCGGTTCTGTGCCGGCGCGCAATGTGGGGCGACGACGTCAAGGCTGCAGTAACCTCGCTGTTTGTGGAGCGTGACGGCGACGTGTCGGCACCCACGCCGTGACGTCACCCCCAACACCCCCCCCCCTTCCCTATTACCCACTTAAGTTAGAGTATTTAGAAGATACCAAATTCTTGATCTCTTACTTGGTTCTGTCCATTGGAATAGCTGATGATTGGTGTTATTTCGGTTCTACTAATTTTGCATCATATAAGAATAAGACCGGCCATCGTGGAGATCCTTGGGGAAGGCCTTTTTCTAGCAGTGGACGTCTTCCGACTGATATGATGATGATGATGCTGATCTCTAATATTTAAAATTGTCTCATAATGTTGCGCTTGATCTTACGTCAAATTAAAATATCTATCTGTATTAAAAATCAGAACACAAACTGTTTCCCAAAGTCCATGATAATGCGACTGTTGTATTTTACTTAACATATAACTGTTGTATATGTTACTCGTTTTTCTTTAAGAATAACTGGACAGTTATTAAACAGCTACTCGACAATGTAACTACAAATGTTATTCTTACATAACAAAAGAAACCGTTCGTGATTCCGTGATTTCTGTAATGAATTTCTACGTTCGGAACATTGTATGTAAAAATAAGCGACAGCGATCGCAGAAGCGCGTGCAAAAAGCCCATTGCTCCCGCATCATTATGGAATTAAAGGTAAACAGGTGTGAAATTAAGCTCACTTTTTGTTCGGCTAATAGATTGCGGCGCACTTTTCCGTCCCGAGGCGCGCCACTTACGTAACCCGTCCATTACAGACGTACAAATCACCTAAACGCCCCATTTAAAATGCTATAATTTTGCACTAAACAGAATGATTTGGAAGTTTATCTCGTTATAAATTTCTACTTTTGTTTTTTCGACCTTACCAATTATGGGCGGCTTTGTTCCGACAAAGAGTTTTTTCTATAGATTCAGACGATTGATTGATGGGCTATTATTTTTGGGTTTGATCTGGAGATGCTTCCGAGTTGTTTTGTTAAGTGATAGCAACAATCTGGCTTTACGGTTCGTGTTCACATAAATTTTTATATTGTTATTATTGTACAGCTTTTTGTCCCTGTAATTGAAACTACCAGAAAATAATTAGGTTAGGTAACTTTTACTTAATGCAATGACTGGTTTAAGTTGTGGCTTTATTTTCTCGCTACTTTATATCGTAAGATTATTTTTTTATCGTACTTAACAGAAAAGTATAAAGCTTTAGCAGCAAAATATATGTTCCAGTAGACAATGAACTATTCGCTGACCCTTATAATGCATTCTAGGTGCTACTTTCCTTTACAAGCAAACAGAAAATACCTAAAGCGAAACTGCACTGCCACTTTCAGCGGAACGAAACTCACCCAACACAATACTGGTAGGACTGCGAGCTTTTGCAACCATTTCACGGTGTTGCCAGCAAATATAAACCAAGACGAATCTGTGGTTGTTTGCTAACCGTTTGACCCGACTTCACTTGCGCCCACTAACCCACTGTTCGATAACAAACTACTGCACTGTAAAACGATTCTAACTCCTCTTTGCGACGACTTAAAGTGCAATGTCTTTTCTACAATAGCTATTCATATATTTGATGTAATGATGTGTAGTCAGTATCAACTGTTTATTTACTGCCTGTTATATTCTAATGGCGAGTCGTATGCTCCTCGGTGAATAAGCTAAAGAGAGTTCTATTGTAAGGTAAATAAATATTCTATTAGCATGTGCTAAAGATGTTGTTGTGTGTTTTGGTCATGGTTTTGAACGTCGATTGTGTGACTGGCAGAAGAGTCTTCAGGCATACCGTTAGTCGAGACCGTTCTATAAATTAATTTGGTAACGTGTGTGTCAGCTAGGGATACCTATAGATGGCGTTGTTTACTTACAAGCGGTTTCCGTCATGAAGCACTGTGGAGGTGGTTTGCGAATAGATATGATAAATACTATCTTAGAAACTGTTTTAGCGAGGTTATGTGAAATAATTAAATACATGCCTATTTATGGTGATTTTTCGAAGCGACCTTCCAAGTTTTATTAACGCCAAAATTTAATATTAAATAGCGATGAAGACCAATTATTTAATTTTACTGATCTTCAAGCAATATTCTTGCTCGCATGCAAAAGTGTGAAGGCCTACTTGTGTTTATTCAATACATCTTCAAGCAAGAAAAATCGATCATACGCTATTCGATGACGTCTCGATTGCTTATATCTAATCTCTATCGTTTTTCTCCAAAAATATCACTCGTTCCCTATAATAATAGCACACATACCATCAGTATGTTTTCGTGGAAGGCGCCAGAGCGTCTCATCTATCGGTTGAAGGGTCCTCCACATATAAATTGAACAAACACTCATCGCCCTGCGAGTGCGTGCGCACTACAACTATTGCGGTCCTGTTTTAACGCTTGTTCCAATTTTCTTGTGGAGTGTGAAGCCTTTTTGTTAACAAGGTTGGATAATGGTGAATCGAATCAGTCTGTGTTCTTATCTTACTTTCATTTTGATGAAACTTGGCACACAGCTAGATATGATCCCTTAGGAACACCAGTAAAACCGTGGGGAGGCAGCAAATAAATCACATCAATAAATTGAAAGCATTTGGTGCTATCCTACTATACTATAGGTGACGGTGATACTTACATGAATAACTTGTATGAAGAGGTTTTAAAGTTCCTTTACCGTGCTTCATTTATGCTCTGTCTACCTTTTTTATTTAGTCTGCGTATTATATATATAACGGTAAAATTTTGAACGTGCCTATCTAAAATGTCCTAAGAATTCCTACTGGGGTCACATAATACTTGTAATATTAGTAGTTTCTATAAAAACTTACCTACAAAACTATATTGTGTCGAGTTTTCATCGCACGCTGGGTTCAGGAGCGCACTAAGCAATTGAGGAAAAAATAATAAACCGTAATCAACTGGCACGTATACGTGATGTTGATATAAGACGTAGAAAGATAAAAAAAAAACTATGAGCATTCTTGACAAGCAATAATTAAATTAACTATCTTTAGTTTTACTGTAGCCATGGGAAAGTATGTTTGAACATAACACTAAACTATTTCTACTAAAATTACCACCATCACTTTGTAGTCATTTATTTATGAAAAATCTGGGGAGAACTCGTCAAGCTAAAAACTTATATTCATACAAACTGACATAGGTCCAAGTCTGAAATTGTAAAAAATCTACCTATCTACATAATCTAATACGTTCAAGAATTAGCATATTTACCTTAAAAAATATATATTAGTCATGACTACAGTCGAATTCACTATGGCTCAAAATATCAAAAACTCCCTTTTACCAATTAAACATATGATACAAATCTTTTAGTCGGTTCAGAACACTTAAAATGAGCTTATAAAAAAGCCACTAATATCCGTATAAGCTCCTCGAACTATTAAATAAAAATAAATGAATGTTGATCATGGCAGATAACGTAATCCGTGTCGACTTTATTTGTTTTAAATTATTCAGTGGCGCGAGTCCGCCCCTGGCTAATGACTCTATCGCGGGCGATTTATGACTTGCCCCCGGCCCTTTGTTTTTTATTCCTACCCACCTAGTTGGTGGTTGATTGAGAACTTACCATATACGATAGGAGGAACTGTATTTCGGTGGATATTAAATTCTTATGTAATTGAGATCAATAATCAAACAAACAACATTTTATAATTCAGATCAATAATTTGTTTTCTCCATATTTTTAATAAACAATCAAAATAGATATTGTGCTCCCATACAGAAAAATTAAAAAGAGTAATTGCAGAATTCATTGCTAGCTCTTTGCAGCAAAAGCAACCTTCAGAGCGAGTTTAGAATCTAGACAATAATTCGAATCGAAAATATTGTAATTGTCATTTTATTTTTAAAAATAAGGATTGCGACTTTATTCAATTAGTCAGACAATACTTAATAACTGGTGGAAGTTGCTGATAATATTACATGAATAGATACGGTTTTTATCACTAGGAATTTATTGTTCTAATAATGGAAGAAGATATCCACGAATGTTGATATTTAATTCTTAGATACCTGATATTGTTGAAAAGTTATAGGTTATAAATTACTAAAATACGTGCCTAATGGGGAGAACAGGTGTGACTTACCTCGTGTATAAATTGTGAAGTATCTCTATTGCACCGCCATATATAATTTTGCATCAAATGCGTAAAATGCGTAGGTAAGTACTATTGCATAAAAACGGGCATTCTTTGTTTTATGCCATGGTTACAAAAATATACCTTCTTGAGATAGCATATTTTTAAAAGCTATATTGGGCTTGTTGTGTGTTTTTTATTTACTTTGACTATGGGACCAACTCCGAGATGTTGAAAATAATTTCAAACTATTTATAGTCATTTAACTTCAACTTTACTCGTTCAAAATGTATGAAAATTGTTATTTTGGTGTTGATACCGTAGTAAAAGTTGTTTAGCTTGAAACCAGGTTTTGCCGTCTCGGAGTTTTCAGTATTTTATTACCATAAATATTATCACTATCAAAATGATTCACATTATTCCATACCGTTGACCCGACACTTAGGTTATCAACTTATCACTCACTTCCTGTACTTTCGTGTGAACAATGGATAGGAGACCTACCGCTACCTCAATTCCACAAAGCGAAAGCTTTATTTTTTAACCAAAGTCAAGTTCCTAAGATATGCTAATCACCTGTACCAGTTACTGATAAGTGATACCTGATAAGATAATTGTGTATCAATTACCTATTTATGGCTAGGATTAAATTTTTGGTTAAATAAAAAAAAAAGTTATCACTAAAACTTGCAACTTTATTGTACCTTAGTAACTAACTGATTGGTATTACGTCGTGTAATCACAATGGCCATATATGTTTGGATGTTTGTTACTCAATCACACAAAATCTATGGAACGGATATTGATGAACTTGGCACACAGTAAGATCATAATCCTGGATAATCCCGGGAAAAGATACAGATCCCTCAGAAACGGGGGTGAAACCATGGGGTCCAGCTAGTGTTTTCTAATTTTTCATAGATATAATTAACATTTTTTCTTGTTTTTTAATTGAGTATAGGTTTGCGTTTGACCACTATCTCAATTGTGCATTAAAGCAAATGTTAAATTTTCAGTTTCAAATTACAAGTCTCCGATTACCTGAAGTCACTAAAAAAGGGGCCATTTATTCAGCCTATTTTTTTCTTGATAATATTTATCTGAACATTTACAGCTGTACAAAATATGTCGTAATTATCTTAAACTTTTACCGTTAGGTGTTCGCTGATAACTCTTTGTCGGTGTTTACAGCGTAGGTACCAAGGGTATTTTAATTATTTTATGACTCCACCCTTTGGTTCCGCGTACCCCTTCACAGCAATAAAACTTTCCTAAACATATTTTATTGCCGTGTCCATTTCGTTTTACAAAAGACAACCGTTTAGTTGGCAATTGTCAATACCTAAGAAAACCGCAAATCTTCTAGTTCGCAAATAATAGAATACGAGTAGCTACTAGTTGTCTACTATTCACTTTGGAGCTGCGCTGGTTCTTATTGAATAGTCAAATTAATTTAAGCATTTGTATGTAAGTATTAACACAGATTTGTGGTACAAAGGATGATCATTTATTTATAATTTATATGTAGGTATGATTATATTTGAGGCATATCTTATCTGTAAGTATATAAAGACTTGTTTTAGTATAAAATATGATAGTCATATATTTTTCCACCATTTAAATCCTTTATAGTTAACTAAGTTAACGACTGGCCGGTTGGCGTGGTTGGTTAACACACTGCCTATCACGCCGCAGGTCGTGGGTTCGATTCCCATCCAGGACAAACATTTGTGTGCATGAACATGTCTGTTTGTCCTGAGTCTGGGTGTAATTATCTATTTAAGTATGTATTTACAAAAAAAAAGTAGTATATGTAGTATATCAGTCATCTGGTTTCCATATTACAAGCTCTGCTTAGTTTGGGATCAGATAGCCGTGTGTGAGAAATGTCCGAGGATATTTATTTATTTATTATAAATTATAACATTTAGAAAGAGTTGAATTTACATTGTTTATAAAGTCGCAGATAATTTAAATGTCAGTTAATCAATCATCATGATCATATCAGCAGGGAGACGTCCACTGCTGGGCACAGGCCTCTCCCAAGGATCTCCACGATGGCCGGTCTTGCGCGTGGGTAGCGCATCCAATATGTTTACTAAATAAGTTAGTAGGTATCTACTTATGGAATTTTAGAAACCTTAGTGGCATCTGTGAAACAACTATATTGTTTTTTTAACCTATCTTTAAAAATCGGTTCATCCGTTCAGGAGCTATGATGCCACAGGTAGACACACAGGTATACAGATACACACTACTACAATGTTATAACACCTTTTTTTCGTTATTTCTGTATATTTCTGTATATTTACTACATCAAGATTTTACATCAAAATTAAGTAAATACGTCGTAATAACATCCTCATTTTAAAATTTGGTTTTGAAAAAAAAAAACAATTACACAAATAAACAGTAGGTACAAAGGCTACAATTGTTATAGTTACAAATTCATTTCTTCTCTTGTATTCCAAAAACGTATTAACGAGAGTAACTACCTACTAAAGGTAACGCGAGAAATGCACACTCTACCTGTACCTGTGGGAGACGCGGCGGCGTAAGTACCGTTACGGCAACTAACGATTCCGAGAAGGTCATGCGCACTAAACTAAGGCTAAAATTCCACTTAATTTTTTTGCTGCGTCCGACGCGGCACATTTCTGCGTCTGACCAAGGCTAGGTGATTTTTTTCTCCTTAACACGGGGTAGTAAGAAAACTATACTCATCCTAAAATACATAATTCATCCTTGTCTATTTATATTCCAGAGGCAAAGTTCACGTATTCTAGTCGGAGCTTATGTATGTTATCTATTCATACATCGGAAGACGAATATTTGAACAAATCCCACACAGCGCCACCCACTTTTGGCTGGCATGTATCGTCGACGAATCGCCGCTTTAAACCACTTAATGACAAATGAGACCAAATATTGACAGCGTGCAACATAAAAACAAAGGGACCGACACGCAGAGGGCGGGCCGGTGTCAATCTCAAGAACAAATAAACGAATGTTTGACGAACGAATTACGTGACAACTTTAGTTTGGTTGTTTGTTCCGATGTTTACATTGTTCTATAGCCTGGGAGTTTGGGAGAATTAAATTGCGACACGATTGAAAAAAAAATTGGAACAAATGTTGGCGGATGTAGGTAAAGAATGTAAAGCCGGGGTGGCAGATGTAATGCTAACGGCTGCCGAAACTTTGGGCAGTTAGTATTCCATATTTTTGTGGAATGGAACAGGAAATAAGCATCGGTAGGTCATAAATTGATTTCATATAGTCACGACTAAATTGGTGAGAATCTCATTTAGCTGTGAGGAAGCGAAAAAATGATAATAAAAGAATCGCAAGTACAGATTTTTGGATCTGGAAAGGATTATTTTTATCTTCAATCAGTTACACCTAGCCACCATGACTGTGTCCAACCATCCAAATGATTCCCCTCTAGATATCTAATAGTTGCTGATTTGTTTCAGTTTATTTATGCGCCGCAACACGACGAATTCTTTTTTTTATTGAAAACTAAAATTTTAAGTCTACGCATATTCAAAGGAAACGCAAGAATAAAAACAGTTCGTTACTATAAAATAAATAAAATCATTCATTTAGATATATCTAACAAATATAAAATCCAAAATTATGATTCTACAAGCTTTTTAACAACTTTTTTACGTAGAAAATTTAAATTAAAAAGCACAAATAGGTTTTCAACATTAGTTAGATGGCAAGTACCTACCTATCAACACTTCTAACTTTTTTCATGGGTAGGTACATAAATAATTCGTAGTAAGTAGGTCCGTCAAGATCGAATAAAAAGGGCGAAAACCCAGCAGTGCATAAGTATATTTATTTGAACCATTTCTAGCTACTTTTGATTGATTGTTACAGTATTTTTTGAACTAACTGCCTACTATGTATGTAATTTGGCATCCGTTCAAATCTCAACTGCAGTCAACGCAACTTACATCCCCAAACGTTTGTAACAAACTTGCCCCCTTTCACATTTATGTTTTTGATTGGATATAATGGTTCATTATTTGTCGTATCGGTTTTTCTCAGTTTAAACATTTTGTCACCGAGCGGTGATTGAATTGAATATTAAAAGTATAAAAAATCTTTTTTTAAAACATATATCTACCTGTATCATAATTATCTATATGGACTGAAATAAATTAAAATAAGATTTTATGAGTTGGATTTGTTAATAGACATTTAAAAATATTGATCACAGAACTGTATTTTCTTCCACATACCTACCCACAAATATTCTTCGAGAAGTGAAAAGGTAGTGTGGTCTATAACACACCATTATAAATGATATCAAACTGATCGAACAGTGAAAGTCCCATTAAAACTCGTTCCAGTAGTTTATCGCTACAAAAAAAGGGTTCTTTGCATCTCAACTTAAATCCAAAAAGTTTTACATTCAATTAATGTTTAAAACAAATCATAAACTAGAATAAAACTCGAAGAAAACATAACTTTTTCTATTTTTGTCAGAACAAAAACAGGTGACTCGAGTGACTTTATTTCGCTAAATCAATTAAAAAGTTTTGATCTAAAAAGGTCTCGTTAGTATCAGTTCAGAAGTTTTTGTTGATTCACAAATTGAATGAAGACCTACATACTTATTTAAAGTACCTAGCTGATTCTACTGACAGTTGTTTTCAATAACCTACAGATAGAAAGTAATATGCATTCTATAATACCACAAAATATATTAGTCGAGCTATTTTAATCGATAAGTAAATTAAAATATGATACATAATTATTTGGCGATCATCTCGATGATAGGAAACACGTGTTGGTTGTAATAATTTTTTTAAGCACGTTGGTTTGTGGTTGTGCATTTTTAATCCATGTCTTATTAACAAGTTGTGTCACAATTCCTGAAATTCCTTTGTTTTGTGTTAATTATTTTCATTTTGTCGTATTGTAATTCACGTTTATCGCGTCTTATTCACGTTCCAACATAATTAATAATACTCGATTTAATAATAATAATTCATTAGGAATAGGTTAATAACAAATAGGTTTGAATTTGACCTACATTTCATCATAGTAAGTGATGTGACCTCCAAAATGTAAAAGCCTGTGGTTTAGATGGAATAAAAAGCGAAATACTTAAAATATGATTGCATAGAATTCTGAAACCAATCACAAATATGTTCAATGAAATTTTGGTGAAATAATGAAATACCTAAAGACTGGCTTACGTCAATAATAATTTTACTACACAAAAAAGGTTCAATATATCAAATATTGAACCTTAGATTAGAATAAACAATTATAGACCTATAACACTCACAAGCAATATCTACAAAGTATTTGCCAAAATAATTCTAACCAGAATCACTCAACAGCTTGATGCACAGCCGGACAAGTCGGCTTCCGGAAGGGCTACAGCACCTGTGATCATCAACACACAATGCAATAGCTGATGGAAAAAAATTCAGAGTATAAACAACCGATTTTTATAGCATTTATTGACTTTACTAAAGCTTTCGATTCGATAGAACACTGCTACCTTTGGCAATCTCTATGGAAGGACGGGATCGATCATCAATACATAAATATAATTTAAAAAATGTACGAACACAGTTCAGCTGTTGTAAAACTAGATCAAGAGAGTCCTAAAATACCCATCGAAAGGGGAGTAAAACAAGGAGATAGCATATCACCAAAGTTTTTTAACTCTATCTTAAAGCATGTCTTCAGAACACTTGACTGGGATACTAAGGGTCTTAAAATAAACGGGAAATTCCTCTCAAACATTCGATTCACGGATGATATGCCGTAATTGGTAGAACGGCTCAACAACTGCAAGACATGGTGGAAGAACTAAATAGCCAATATTTAAAAGTTGGTCTATCAATTAACAAGCAAAAAACAAAAGTTATGACAAATACGGGGGAAACTATAAACATCAACCTAGATGGAGATATATTAGAAACGGTCAACAGTTTTGGACGAAACCTAACATTCCAACACAACACCCAAATTGAGGAAATAGACAGACGCAATGCAAATACGTGGAAAAGATACTGGCAGTTAAACATATATTTAAAAACAAGAATATCTCCATAAAACTAAAAAGCAAGGTATTCAATTCATGTCTACTCCCGATACTTACCTATGGGGCACAAACATGGACACTTACGAAAAAAGAAGCTATAAAGATTAAAAGAGCTCAGAGGATAATTGAAAGAAGCATACTAAATATAAGGCTTACAGACAAAATACCTAATCAAATAATAAGGAAAAGTTCAAATTTTGCCGACGCTCTTAAACATGTTAAGAAGCTTAAATGGAAGTGGGCTGGCCATGTGGTGCGACAAACAGATGGAAGATGGACAAAAGAGTGTACAGTGTGGTGTCCGCGGTATGCAAAGCGCGACCGAGGCAGGCCACGCACTCGCTGGTGAGTGGCGAGACGAACTTGAACTCTCCGACGAAGCTGGCGTCTGCTGGACACGAGACTCTGCAGCAAAAACAACCTGGAGGAAAAAGGGGGAGGCCTTTGCCCTACAATGGGTTGACCTATAATAAGAATACCCAAAATTATAAATTGTATATATTAAAATCTTGTAATAGTTTATAGGAAGGCTTAAATAAATAAGTGATGTGACCGAAGACACAAAGCCGAGAAGGGAATCTTTCACGATAACATGCATTCATAGATTCCTCACAATATTCCATGGTCCTCTATGGAACTAGTTTGAGAGGTAGAAAAATAGTAGATGAGTATTTTCAACTAGGTACTTACTTGAATCGTCATTGTCTTCGTATATTTTCTAAGCATATGATTAGAAAGTGGCGGTAGAAGTCCCAACAATCATCGCGAAGCAATGACATGTCGCGAACCGTGAGAGAAAACAAAGGAACGGCCTCGTGGGAAAGCTGTGATTGCCCACCCTCGGGTCCCGGGTTCGACTCCCGGTCCCCGAGTTGTGACCGCGGACTCACACGCCGTGACGGTGGGGTGCGAAATGTAAGTTCGTTCTAACATCCGGAATTTGTATTTTAGTATGTTATTTTAGTGGACGATTATTTGAAAACTTCATTAATGCTTGTATGAATTTAAATTGTAATGTTCATTTTCACCTTCGAGCCAAGATGGAAATATGATCCTTTAAAAAACACAATCAATGAAAATAAAATATCACTATTTTTTTATACCTACCTACGAGTTTAAAACATAAAAACGGAAGAGCGGGACTCCCCTAATACAGGTTTTTAAAAACTTAAAAGGCGAGTCCCAAACCTTGTAATTACTGTACTTGTAATGCAATAAAGAAATTTTGATTTTGATTTTTAACAGTCTCACCAAATCAGTCAAAATAGTGTTTTAAATTTAATGCCGGGTGTATTCCCCGGGATTAAGTCAGCACAATCCCGGGGGAGTAAAAAGTACCCGAATTCTATCAACTACTCAGAGGGATTTGATTAAATCCCGCCTCACCCCTTGCGTGTTGACAGTAATTGATTGAAATGCGAGTTTCCTTCTGGCAATTGACTTAATACCTAGGTGTTGGTAATGTAGTGTCCCAGCGGGAATGTTGCCTGATATTTTTTTTACCTAAAATGTATGTTAAGCTTAATAGCAAAAGGTCATCATGAAGTAATCATTTAAACTAAATCATTGTTTAAATAGATATCAAAATTACTTATGTTCGTAATTTTAAGATTACCTTTATACAGGTATATAACTATACAATTTAAAAAAAATAGTTACTTTAAATTTATTCTATTTTACATGAGGTAATAAAAGTTATGTTTAAAATGTCAATTACTCAAATATTTATATATCCCTCCCTAAATCTTCTATTCTTGAGTTTTAAAAAATCAAAAACTTAGTTATGAAAACCATTTTTGTTGAGATAGCTGTATGTGCTATTATCTGCGTTAAATATTACGAGTAAGTGTAGTAAACCGCGATATAATGAAATAAAAAGTAGTTTTTTTTATGAAAATATTTTATTTGATTTTCTAACGAGTAAATTTAAAAAATACTTAGTATGTCAACAGTTGTGAATGTATTATTATTATGACTAACAATTTACACATTTTATCGTTAAATACTTTTTGTAATCCGATATTTAATGAAGTGTAAGATACTTTGAAAACAAGAAATAATATCTACATATTATTATTTCAGCCACATTCTTTATCACTTAATGTAACATAAATAGTTGACAATCAATTTGGAGAACTATAATTTTAGTAATTAAAAATTTACTATCTAACAAAATGAAATGTTTGTAAATACGAAAAAATTGCATGCAAGATGCGTTGATGTCTTTTGTAGGTAAGTGCAGAGCTACCGTATAGTCATTTTAACATTTAGTCCTTAAATGTATTCATTTTTAATAATATATTGCTGTCTTATAGAAAAAATCATTTTTAAAATATAATATTAAATATTCAGTGTGTGATTTAGTTCAAAACATGAAAATAAAAATTAATTATCTAATAGTGTATGTGTAGGTAAATTGGTCCAAATGTAGTTTGATTAAAACTTTCTGAGACTTGATCTATATTATTTCTGTTGAAAAAAGGTGTAATATCAGAATATGTATTTTAAAAGTGTGACTCTTGACCACATCGGGGTAACACTGGGGAATATGGAACAAAACAGCATGTACAATTTTAACGCGTCGTTTATTGATAACTTCATCTCTTTCTTCAATATATTTTTGTGTCCACTGACTATATAACACTCACTGTACATTATCGTATTACAATATTTAGTCTTTCGAGGCTTTATAACTTTCGATTCCATATAACAAATATTTTGTACAACGCACGACGGGCGTACGGGAGTGGCGTCGTGGCACGACTTATCTCTATCTACCTACGCTTTACCGACTAACTCCAACATTAGCTCTAGCCTTTAACACTATATTTACAAATTGTTCAAATTTTTTTGGTATTCAAATTACCTCGACCACTACATCGTCTCTCACGCGAATATCACACGATACCCTAGCGTCCATCCGCACGACACAACTTAGAATATTTAACTTAAACCATGAAAAAATACAATAATCATAATATAATACAAGATAAAAAGTCATCAACAACATTGAATCAAACCCGTGGCCGTCGCGAGTCGGCGACGAGCCAGCTATAGTCAACAGTTCGCAACACTAACGTTCGTTACATTACAAAACAAATAAATGGACATACCTAGAAGTATGTACGGCCGGGCCGGGAGATAACGTTCACAGTCCTAATGCGAAAACCGATTCGCAACAAAGTCACTGGAGGCGAGGAAAGACGCGGCCGCGGCGACCCGACGAGCTCATAGCGGCGGGATGTCGATGTCGCACGCGAACGGTGACTCTCAGATGAGCGGCATCGCGCGCTCGTTGGCCGCCGCGTACCGCTGCTCGTCCGGCACATGGTACATGTTGATGATGTGGCTCAGGTCCTGCTGCCCGTACTCACGCTTCATCGTCATCTGCTCGTGTGCGTGCGCGTGAGAAACAAATTCGCGTTTCAGTTGTACTGGTGGCTCGTGGGACACAAACTCTCGCTTCAGGCCTGGAGGCCCCGGTGACACCGGCTCCGACTTGGCCGATGAGCCACTCGGGGAGTGCGACGCGCACGACGGTGGCAGCGCGTAGCCGCCGGGGGAGCCCGGACCTATGCCGTAAGCGGAGGGCGAAGGTGGCTGAGGTAGGTAAGGTGAGCCTTGGCCGCCACCACCGTAGTATCCTCCACCATAGCCTCCTTGTTGCATTTGTGATACGTCGTAGCGCGGGTATCCGTACGCTTGCTGCTGGTATGCGCTGGGATCGTGCATCATGTATCCGTTGGGCATGTATCCGTTAGGCGTCATCTGGTATACGTCACGAGGTTGCTGGGCCGACGGCGCTGATGATCGTTGCACTTCACCCGAACCGAGCAACGCTCCTCCACCCAACGGATACTTCTCTTGCTTTTTAGCGAGCGTCTTCGTCTTCCTCCTGGGTCTGTACTTATAATCCGGATGTTCCTTCATATGAACGGCACGAAGTCTCTTTGCTTCGTCGATGAACGGTCGCTTCTCGGATTCCGAGAGGTCTTTCCACTGTGCTCCGAGTCGTTTTGATATTTCTGAGTTGTGCATTTTAGGATTGTCGGAGGCCATCTTCCTGCGCTGCCCTCGCGACCACACCATGAACGCATTCATGGGGCGTTTCACTCTGTCCGCGTTGGAATTTTTGGTGTTATTATTATTATTGTTGGGTGGCTGATGGTGTTGTTGCTGGGGCTGCGCGTGGTGTTGCGGTAGTGCCTGGTGGTGCTGGTGCTGCAGCGGCTGGTGCTGCGACAGCGGCTGCTGCTGTGGCAGCGACATCATGCCACCGAGTGCGCCCAGCGACCCGTAACCGTGCTGGAGCGCGTGGTGCGGTGGTACCGTGGCATGAAGGCTGCCGCCTTTGAGATCCGTCTCCATCGTCAACATGTCGTCTTCCTGCGGCGCGTACAGCTTGCCGATCCTTCGTTCACCGTACACAACAAGAGAACTATCGGTCGCTCACATGGACTCGCGGCGGTGCGCGTCGAGATACGTCTCGCGGGACCGTGCGGCGCGGAGGCTACGTGCGTTGTGAGGAGGCTCACTAGCCGGCGGCCGGGCGGCGGCGACTCGGTGGCTCCCCGCGCGTCCCGCCGCGGCCCCGCCCGCCCCGGCTCTGCACCAATGAGCGCGAAGAGCGCAGCCCCGCCCCGCCCGCGCGCTCACACCCGCCGCGCCCTGCATTTTTAATCGCGTGGCGAGCGAGGCGATCGTACGCCTCGTATAGTAGCCGCCTCATGCAAATCTCAATTTTGTTTGCCGACGGTGGCTGCACCATTTCGACCTTAGCTTATGTTCTGAACATTATGACTTACTCTTTTTTATTAACAACATTCGCTTAGTAGGCATTATTTAACAAAAAAAAATATCATACATGCATGCAATTTTTTTTTAGTTTTTAGCTTATATCGATATTCACTAGATATAAATTAGGTTGAAAAACGGTTTTTAATTCTTAGGTACCTACTTACTTAGCTATACGTTACATCATTTAGAATTTGTTCAGCTGTTGTAGATGTAAGTTCAAGGCCCTGTGTGACAATGTTAGCATATGTATCTGCCTACTCAATATAAAAGAAATACCGCTCCGTTCACATAATAGCCGTCTTGCTTTTATACAAAGATTTCAAACAATCATTGACTGCTTATTCATTTTTGTAGCACTTCGTAGTACATTATGAAATGATTATATAATATTACACATAGCTTTTCGTTCTGTTCCAAGTTAAATAAGGTGATAAAATTTTAAATAGGTATAAACAAGTAGGTACCTAGCCTACTATACTATATGTGTGTTTACGTATCATATGCACCTATTTAAATTGTATTCATTGATAATAATATACAATCATTAATTTTCTTTTCTTATAATACTTACCATAATATTAAATTCGGTATTTGTGTTAAAAAGTAATTATTATTTATAATTAGGTAAACAAATAAGATATATACCTAAAATGCTGCAGTTTTGAAAACTTTTAAAAGAAACTCATAATTTTCTCTTAACTTTATTTAACCATTATTTTATGACAATAGAATGAGGCTCCCAGTAGCTTGATTTATATTATTATTATCTATACCTACATATAAAAATATAGTCCTGTCTGATGGATTGACAGATCCTTCTAAACCACTGGAGTTAGAAACTTTAAATATGGCACACTTTTTCAACTATGAAAAGATTTTAAGAAAATTTTGGTCGCGGGTGAAACCGTGGTGGGGGCGAAAAGTTTTATTAAACTTATTATATATACCTAAACTTTTCTACAAAAAAACCATGTTAATTTAAATCAGATATAGGCTATTCTTATAAATCTGTTTGTTTAAGTATTTAAATATAATAACTATAAGGGCTGAAGAAAAAGTGGCTTTTTCGTTAAAGTTGTGGTATAAGAGTTATAATTTTAGTTCAAGTTTGTAATAAGTTTCAATTAAGTTCAAGTTCTGATTTCCTTTTTTTTAAGATAATATTGTTTTTTTTTATTGTGTTGTGTAATATCTACTGTTCAAATGTATGAATAAATATATTTGTGCTGATTGTATTATGGAATACTTTGAGTTGTTTCAAGTTGTCTTCAAGGTATTGCAAAAAAGTCAAAATCATATAGGCAACAGTAGTCACTTACCATCAGATGTCTTGCCTGAGTATTTGACTTCAGACATAAAAAAATATGTATTCTTCAGTGTAGGCTACGTAGATTCCAAGCTTCTATTTTGTTTTCTTTATTTATTGGTTTAATCGTATAGACGATTATGTCACCCTATGACAATAATCTGACATTATCTTCATGTAACCAGGTAATAATTACTTAACCTTTTTACGTAACAAGTAGCGCAATCACCTGATCTATAAGGAAAATAACAATAGAAAAACTTAAGAAATTATGTACTTCCCAAAATAAACATTTTAACAATTACTTACTTCCGAAAATAAACATTTTAACGTAACCTGTTGTCGAAAAATTTTTATAAGGTTGTTGTTATGCATGTACAATTTTCTTTTATTACGAGAAGTTTAGAAGGTTTCTTTTGTTGTATACGTTAAACATAATTTACATAATGAGGACATATAGTATCATAAGTGACTTTGTTAAATCTATTTTCTATTTAATTGGCCATGATCTTAATTTATTTAAATTCATACAAAAAACTACGTAAATATTTTATGCAGCTTCTGGAAAACTTAAACAATTAAATTAAATTTTAAATTAATTGAAGCCTTGAGAGACCGGAGGGCGGAGCTATTTCCACCAACGCATCAGCCTGGTCATCTAAAGAGGAATCGCTGCCGGCCTGCTGGAAACCTTGCCGATCTACAGCAGCGGTAGGGCCGTGAAAGTTTTTTATATATAGATTATAATATATATTGTACATTTGTTGTAAATAAATAGTAAATAAGTAGTAAACAAGTAGTAAACAAGTAGTAAACTATATCTACTTGTACCTACGTACATCCATTAAAACAAAACCATAAATTATTTTATGTTTAGGTTACTTGAACGGTATTACCGAAATGCCTAGCTTGTAAAAAGTCGAACCCAGATTAAAAAAAAAATAGTTTAACTTTCATTATCTTTATATTATTAGCCTACCTGTTTTTTTGGTTTACTGCGTTTAATTCTTAAGAATTTGTTGTTTCGAAGAAATTTTGACTTCTATAAAAAGTCCTCACAAACCTAATTGCTACTTGTAGTGATTTTACACATAGTTACAGGTGTATGGTGTTTAAATAAAACTCATTAATCAATCAAAATATGTTTATTATGAACACACATGTAGATATTGTTATTTTAATAAATTAAATATTTTTGGATTTGTGTACAGTGGGCTTATTATTATAACGCTAGTAACTAAAATAATTAGTTTAGGATAACTTATAATTATAAAAAAAACATCTATACATTTAAAATATATTTTAACTTGGGCCTTGGGCTCACGGATTAGACGGTCGTTCTAAAACATCTTATACAAACAATAAAAATCCAGGAATCGCGATTCAAGTTATAAAATAATATTTAATCCACATTAAAAAAATAGTAGATATAGATAGTAATTCTACCTACGTGTTATACAGGCTGTCCGGTAAGTAGTACCTACGACAAACTTAAGGGGGAGGTAGGTGGGCGAAGATTTTCGGGATATTTAGATATTTCTGATTTTTATATAGATTTGATTTATGAATTTCTGATTTTAAATATCTCGAATATGGTGACACTTTTACTATGGTCATTTGTTGTATATTTAGTAGATGAACCTAAGTTTGTCGAACTACTTACCGGACACCCTGTATACGTAATTTTTTTTTTAATTCTTGATAAGCTTGTGTTTGACTACAATCTCACCATGGTAAGTGATGATGTGGCCAAAGGTGGTAAGCACACAAAGCCTAGAAAGGAACTAGCTCTCAATTGCAGCTGTCGGAACACACCGATAGGTGCTTGGCGACAGATTTTCAACTTGAGGGTGGTAGCCAGCTAGTCGGGTACTACAAAGTACCCTAGCTACCACCGTGCTATGGTTTCCTCACGATGATTTCCTTCACCGAAAGATCAAGCTCATTGTAGGATTCGAACCCACGACCTTCGCCGCGGTATCCGACGTCACTTACCACTGTGCTATCATCGCCTTAATCTATATACTACGTACATATCAAACTATTTTGTTATCGTTGATTAGCTTGTGTTTTATAAGCCCCGCTTCCTCTAACAAATATAATTTATATATAGAACGAAATTTTCTGTAGTATATCTACATCTATAGGTGTAGTATACATCTATACATGTCATTTGAGAATATATCGCAGATCGGAGATAGGTTAGGTCCATGCTGCATTCAGACTACAAAACTGTCAGAGCGTGAAACCGTTTCGCGCTGACTGGCGCGTCGACGCCATTTTGCTCCAGTTTCAATTTAATGAATCCCGGTTTAGACTCGGTAGCGTTAAATGTGGGAATCCCTTGACGTATCCCCGGGATAATCTTCACAGAACCATTGCAGGGTTAGCTGGGATCTATCCATCAAACCGAATTTCACCAAATTTGCCATCAGGCTTTTGATGTGAATTTATTTCTTTCAGATTATTTGAAATGTTGACAGAATATTATTTCAAGTGCATACTACTTATTTAGGTACATCGTATCGATACTAATTACAAAACCAAATAAGCATCTCTGATTAGCTATACCTAACATACATAATCTTTAGTTAATAACAATTAAATATAGATACACGTATCAGTTAGGTATGCAAGTTGGTTTCGCTTCGCGGATGGGACGGTCGTCCTAAACTACCTTCAGAAGAAAAAGAATCAATTGTAACTATATCAGAAACGCAACATAAAAAAAGCAATCTTATTTAGTGCTCTTTAATGTTTCCAAAAACTACAATGAGATAACCTATACCACAACCTCGTGTGAAAGACAAAGTCACACGCCAATCCTCACAAATATCACGATATACCTATCATAATTTTATGTACCACATTGACTATCTGTATCAAAGTGGTACTTAAAAGCATGAAACCCGGCGCCACTTTGCAAACAAGTGAGAGCTACTAGAGGTATAACATAACACGTCGCGAGTCATTCAATAATTGCCGGAGTAACGCTTGTACTAAATAAAAAAGTGCTCATCAAACTCCCTGAGCCTCCTAATTGGCGCGAGGTGTCACTAATGACAACCGCGAGAGGTGCGAGTGCAACCAGTAGAGAGCACGATGCAAATTAATAATTATCGCGCATGGCAACACTGAGGTGACGCGGCGCCGCAATATGGCCGACGTACATTGTTGGCGCGAGCTCGTCGTTTTAATTCTCAGTTATCAATTTGTATTTCAGATCTATTTGTATTTTGTTATCTGTCTGAAGTTTCCGGATCTGGCTATTTAATTGGCATTATCAATTTTGATGTGTCGTCATTATTGAGTAAGTAAATTCATATTAATAAATAATTATAATCAGAAATTTAATCATCTACGTGTTGTAAGTTTTGTTGTAGGAAAGGGTCCACAAATCGACTGAGACATAATTTAGCACCTAAAGTGTAACGTCATTGTAGAATGCAAATAAATAAACATGAATATGAAATGCTATGTAACTAAAGAAAAAGTAAACTAAAGATATTGTTATCAAAACATGCCATTGAATTAAAAAATAGTCGCCTGCACAGTTTGTATTTTACGAATCATAACTGAAATTACAAAAAGAAAACCTAGTTGGTTTACCACCCTTAGGTTGATTTGTCGCCAAGCACGAACTTTTGCCTGATAAAAGTTTGTGATCACTAATGTTTGTGTCCTTCTACAGTAAACATTCAAACGATAACTACGATCACTGTGAGAACTGCATCTGCAACGAAGACTTAGAAGAGACACAATGCACGTGCAACCGGCAGTTGCACGTGAGGTCCAGTTGCCTTCTAGGTAATGTAAAAGCGATAGTCACTTGCCATCAAGTGACCCAAGGCTAATCCAGCTTCAGACAAATACCAATTCTGAAAATTCTCTCACCAAAGGAAAGCTAAATAAATTATCAATGTCTTGCATCCATACCTACTTAATATTATAAATGAGAAAGTAACTATGTCTGTTACCTTTTTAAGCCTAAGCCGCTGAATCAATTGTAATTAATTTTGATACAGAGATAGTTGGGACCTTAGATAGAAGGACATAGGATATTTTTTATGTTGAAAAAAGATAAGATCCCTCAGGAACGCAGGGCGGCATTTAGTGTTGTATACATAGTAGTATAATAAATTAGGAAGGTATACCAAAATCAATCAAATTTAGGTTTTTTATCTGCTAAATAACATTGACTTACATATAGTTATACTATACATTATATTCATGTCCATCCTTTAATTACAATACAAGTAATCTGTAGTACGTAATTTCGTGAATAATATTCGCTTATGTAAGGCGTTGCTATGCATCACAAGTCGGAAATCACAGAGAACGTATGTCATAATGAAAGCCCAATATTAGGCAGGACACGACTCCAGTGGACACAAACAAGACCGCACACGTAAGAGCAAGCTATCATCATCTCTCCTTACGAGGGGGCTGCCTCCCTCTATTGAGTCTTACACCATCGTAGACATCACAAATATTAGAGTTGTACACAAAATAAATAAGAGAATAACCCACATTTACATGAAAGTTAAATTGATTTGTGCAAAATTTTCTACTGTTCAAATAGTGAAGTGCTCTACCATGGAATTGTGAAATAATATATTATTTATAGAACACAGAATATAACAATTTCAATAAGGTCATTAGCTTATAATAGCTGGATAATATTCAATTAAATATTTATTACAATCACATAGGTAAATTCTAGTTACAAAAACAATAAAGTTTTCAAATCACTTTTCATTTCTAGCCCAACATCCCGTCCACATTTTAATACATCTAGTCTTCACACTTGAATAGGCCTAGCACATATCTGCGTCCAGGGGGTGACTACCGACCCAGCCCGGTAAGGGGGAGGGTACACTTCCGGCCGCTGTCTCCGTCTCATCAGGCCTATCTTGGTAGCGAGCTGCCCGCAAATTAAATAGTAACGTGCGACCGACCGTCCCTCTGACGTATGTACATAGCCTTATGTATAGGTAACAGTATATTCTTATACATTTACATTATAATGACGTAGGCTTTTAATTTAATTTCTATAAGTATATTGTACAAGTTTCACAGGAAAAAATAAGTTATTGTGAAGTAAAGATGTTTTTCTATCACCGTAATTATACATCATATTATAGACTTTCAAAATTTTATGGGTCATACTTCCTGGAGCTTAACTATAGTTGGTATTTACATTACGATATTATAACAAGCCATAACATGTTTCTTTTGCATTGAACACTAAAAGCTGACCTAATAAAACACAACCATCAATCAAAGAGTCATACATTGCTACTTACGTAACAGAATTGCATACAACCTCTTAATTTTCTAAAATTAATCCAACGGAAACGAAAGTAATTTCAGTGAGCATCGTGGGACCTCTGACATTAGGCAATTACATACATTGTTGGAACATATTGGATGAAATTACAAACGTCTACAATGATATCTCGACCATAAATGTCTTTATTTGATGCTTTTTAATGACCACATAGCTGAGTCATTACGAACTAGAAATAAAATGGTACGGCAATAGTTTAGGTTGTTTGATATATAAATAGACAAAGAGCGTCTTATTAGACTAAAAAAATCGTATTCGATTAATTTTTTACAAATCAGCCGTACCTGTACCTCTACATGAGATAAACAACATACCAGATTTACATACATATGTTTGTAAGAAGCCCTACTTTGTGTAGGTACCTACTATCGATACTATCACTATTTCACTCTTAACGTCACTAATATATTATAACTGATGTTACTGCGCTATACATACAGATAGCTACGAGTATATAGCAGTGTCAGCGTCAGCTGATCGGCGGAACAATCTCAGCAGGATCACTCGCTTTACGCGCGTCAGTCACTCGATATTGCGCGCGCATAGTATAGCACATTGAAAAACACAAATCCAACAAAATTTCCGCGAGGAAAACACTCGTTTTCCGCGACAGAACGTGCGAGCGTCTCGCTCCCAATGCCCAGACTAAACGCGAGCCGTGAAAAAGCACCGCCACAACGCCGACCGACAATGGAAAGCGGTAAAGAATCATAATAATAACAATGACAACAATGTGAGATGCTATAATAAAGAGCCGCGGCATTGTGCTACGCTCGGCGTTCGTTCGAAGGGTCGCGGGAGATCGATACTCGCCGGATTGTCTACGGATGGCGTGCGTGAGCCTTTGTCGGCCAGGCCGAGGCCGCGACGCCCTCCGCTCGGCCATTCATCGGCCGCGGAGGCCGCCTCGCCACTCGCGAATAGTCGCGAACGCTTAGGTATCAATCAACTACCTACCAATCTATCGAATACTTACAGTCTCCTTTGAAATGATTTCATACTACGTGTAAAGTTCAACATCTTTATTACAGACTTGCATGGTCATTTGCTATTAAAAATTTACTAGTGATGACTCCAATGTTTACCATACTAATTATGAAAATACAATTAAGATTTTCCGAATATAGTTTTTTCTCCAAGTAGGTGTATTTTTGTAGGAATTTTATCTTGTTGATATCGTTGTTACTTTTATTTAGGCACACTTAGATCAGGAGTTGATTAAAGCAAATAACGCTCGGCGTCTAGAACTCGTATGTAGTGGATAACATTTTGCTAGACAGTGATGCGAAGTGTGAAGTGGCGATGGTGGGCTCCGAGACGATAAAACATCGAGTTTAATGTAATAATCCGTCGATCGGCCGTTATCATTAGTTCAATCGCGCACACCTCCCGCCGGCCCGCAGATTGCCTCCCATCACTTTCTTATTGTGGATAATCCTGGCTTGAAAATGTTAAAACTCATTCATATGAAATTGTTATTAAAACAGTTTGTAAATTACTACGAACAGACGAACACATAATAAATTTTCCGTTTAGTAAAGTATTTTTTACTTGAAATAATATATTATTCAAATTAAATATATTTAAGCTATTGTACAGCTTTTATCGCGGGCTTTGATGGCGACCGAATCAAAAAAAATCGTAACGAAATAACCTGACACCATAACCATAACAACAGTCATGTCCTTAGGCACCTAGATATTTTTGGCGACGTTGTCGACGACGACACCGACGGCAGTCGGCGGTTGACGCGCCGATGGCAGCCGCCGACAACGCGTTTGCAAAACAAAAAAAAATATCTTAAGACAACACACTTTTTTTTAATATTATTATTCAGCTATTATTCGGCTGCGGACTTCCCTCATCACTATGTAATAGCATTACCGCGGCAGTCTCCGTGCCACAGTTAATTTTGTTTTTTAAGGGAAGTTTTAACTTTAATTAATTATTCGTCTTAATATTTAGGTAGTGTATTTTTCAGATGTCTGACAATTATGCAAGCGAGCCACCTGATGTTTTGTGACTATCATCGCATATAAACATCTGCAATAGGTACCAACCATAGGCATTTCCAATGTGTTATCGAACTTTTTACAATTCCTTGAAGGAAACTAACTGGCTCTCAAGTGTAACAACCGGGAATCACTGATGATGGCGAGAGATCTCCACCTTGATTGAGGTTGTTCGCCAGCCAGTCGAGAACTACGAAAAAGGAACTCCACCACCGTGCCATAGTTTCCACACGATGTTTTGCTTTACCGAAATGACAATCTCATTATAGGATTCCAACCCACGACCTTCACCATCGGATCTGACGTCACTACCGACAGCTATCATCGCCTTAAACTCTCCATTAATATTAGTAGTAGGTATATTCATTTATAGCCTCTCTACGTGTCCAAATAAATCGAGACGGTATTAAAAGGCTGTATTGACGTACTCAATAGTGAAATGCAAATAAGTTATAAATAGTACGAATGAAGTCATATCCAGCTTATGAGCAGCTCGATATAATGGTGCTAGAGCGGCGCGGGCGCAGCAGAGAGTGCACCCCGCGGCGCGCGTCGATCACCCGACGCCACCTCCACGTTCGATGCTCGAGCACCACAATTAAACTCCCTATCGCAACATCGACTAATCCAATTATGTAACTGCACCTAGCGCTCGCGCAGTTGTCTTTAATCGATAATTGACTGATAGGAAAGTTAATGACGTACCTCTGCTTGTGATTGTAATTTTATTCGATTGTCAATCTTTAAGTAATCTACTTTCTTTGGTTATCCAATTGTTTATTCATTAGTTAACAATGTTAGTGTTTTAGATTATAATAACTTTATGTATCCTACATATTTGTTTTATTATCTAAATGATAACTCAGAATAATGTCTTCAGACTCATCATGAAGAAATTACGTTTGAATGTATGCAATCAAACTTTATATTTCATTTTTAAAATTGCTAAATATTTGATAAAATCAAGGAGCTAAGCAATATAATAAATTGTGTTATGTTCACTCGGTGGCTAAAGGTTAGACCAATTATAAATTTGATAATAATTGCCGACAGCGCGAGCGGGTAATGCCAATGATTTTAATTGACTTCATGCTAGTAGATTTGTCAAACTACGTCGTTTCGACACTAAATGTCAATATAACCGAGCAATAATCTATGTATGAGCATAATGCTCATGTTAACATTAAAATTATGTGATTGATGATTAAAAATAACGCAACCGTCTTTTATAATTTTATTCGAAACACTTGAATGTACCATCAAAGTACAAGCAAAGTACCATCTCAAATTGCGCCAACAAAGAATATACAAGAACAAGTACAAGGTACTAGTGTTAATGACATGTGATACTCAAATTTGAAATGCAGCCGTTAATTTTGAGCCGCCTTTTTTAATTAAACGCGATGACTAAGTTCGGGTATCCATCACAGTCGGCACTCGATGCCGATCTATTATTAATTAATATTTTGATCGATCACGCTCCGTCTTATTTCATTAAGGATACGATGTTAAGTTTTTCTCAGTCGGATCAAAGTTATTAATTATATTAAGGTTTGTTGGTGCCTAATGATTTCTATGTCAGGTTTGGTACTTGACACATAATGTTTACTCTTAAAGGCTCATCGTCAGATGAAATAAATTTATAATTGATATGTGGGCTTCGGGCCCTTGTTATAATTAGAAAATATCAGTAAAATTGTATTCAATAAATAACACAACTTTAATTTTATGCTATAGAAAAAACCTTACTGCAAAGTAAGTAGATATATATGTATGTACTCAGGTAGATTTTTCTCGGATTAACGAACACGAGATTGTGATATTTTCTTCTGAAATTAGAGGTGAGTTTATCCCTCAGCGAGTAATTCGTTCCCGGTCCGTAAGGGAACATTATCCTTCGGCCCAATGAGTTTCGCAGAAATCAATAATCCCAAGCTTTTTTAAAGATATTTCCTGTGAAACAAATACACATCCATCCTCGTTCAATGGTGGAGTCAAAGACGCCGCGGATTAGCTAACTATTTTTTGCGTGTGTAAAACTCGAAACGTTTTTCGATTAAACGAGAGATTTGGCGCGTCCTCATATTTTCGGGGTCCCGTGAACAATAGGCTTCCGGGGACTGTTGCTCTTGAAGTATTGCGTTTGGGGATAAGTACGGATTTAGTTTTCGTGGCAAATTATCGTGTTTCAATCCTTATCGAAGTTTTGGTTTTGAAATCACAACAAACCAGAAACAATTTATGTGAACGAGTGAATTGTTTTCAGTCAAAAGATTTGTTGCTCAATATATGTAGTCCATCACGATTACTTATTTTATACAACTTCGTTCACCAATGGTTGTGTAATATGTTAAGTAGCACGTAGATTGCTGGATAATATTTATTGTCTGATTATTGCATGATTATTTTTTACGAAAACCTTATTTGAGTCTTGTCTTTCAATATAGGTACAATCTAATTAAATAAGATCTATATTTGACTATGTAGGTATATTTGTAAGTACAAATTACACAGACGCGCCTAGTTATTGAACACAATCAAAATGCCGTAGCGGAAGGAGTATTCTGAACATCGTTCGATAACTAACACCTACGTGAGGTCAGCACATTTTGCGGCGCGATCGCGGTGTGATACCGACGACGTATCGATCCTATCGCGATGACGAAGCGATATCGTTAATTCGAACAGTCCATGAACTGTCCGGTTCACGAAGAAAGGGAATGCTGTTTTATATCGTACGTACGTGTCATTATTTGGTTTATTTTTTTTGATGTGAAATAGTTTTGAGGTGATATCAGCGGCGAGTGGTCTTTTGAAATAGAAAGTCGAAGAGGCAGTCGCCGGTTTGTCTGGTGTAGACGGACGAGTAAATAATAGGTTTACAAGTATTTGTTAACACGACTGTTATGTAGGTACATTTAATAGAATCACATGTAAATCGATGGTTATAAAAAATATGTCCTCGGTCGCGTCATCACTTAGGTACTCGATTAAGGTTATGTTTAAACTGAAGTAGGTATGTTTCTAAACAATCAAATAATTAACCTTTATTCCCATTTATTTATTTATTGGTTTATGTACACACAATAAAATAATAGAAAGAAACACAGAACAGATACAAGAGTACAATCTTATCCCATCTTATCTTTTCCCAGGATAAAATATAATGTAGCTTTCTAATGGTGATAGAATTTTTCAAATCGGTCCGCTAGTTTCAGAGCCTATTCAATGCAAACAAACAATCAAATCTTTCCTCTTTATAATATTTGTATAGGTAGAAGTACTAGCTGTCCACCGCGGTTTCACTCGCGTTCCCGTGGGATCTATTCTTTTCCCGGGATAAAAATATAGCCTATAATCAGATCAAAACTCAGGGATAATGTAAGCTATATTATACATATATAATCTGTTGGTGAAATCTTTTTAAAATCGGTCGAGTAGTTTCTGCGTTAAATCGTAACAAATAAACAAAAAAAAATCTCTTTATAATATTCATTATCTATTACTATTACACACATAGGTACATAGGGTACTTTTATCACAATGAAGATTAATATAGGTACGTGCTTAATGATTACTATTAATTATAATAAAATCTTGAAGCACTAAAAGGAAAGTCAATTTTTCAGATTCTGTAATAAAGTAACTAATTTAGGATTTTTATATCACATATAAATTTGAAATTGCACCTTACTACGAAATATCTACTCATCTTTCTTCAAACATTATGGTTCAAACACACCGACAATTCACCCAAACGAAAGTATTTGAACTATTTTCTAACGATGCCATCTTATTTTTTTCATGAGCTACCTGCAAAATATTTTGGGAATTCTTAGTTCGATCGTCAATTTCGAAGTAATTTATAGTGGTCCGTGAGAAAAGATCGTTTGAGAATAACCTGATTATTAAAAGATCGTACATATCTGAATATACAGTAGAATCCGTTTATTATAGCTCTGTCTATATATTACACTGCGAAGTTTGGTTTTCATATAAAATTCTTTACAACATAAAGTTGGATATAATGACTTCGCTTATAGTGACATTTCGCTTATTATGACCCATTTTTAATAAATTGTATAGTGATCGACATGATTCCTAACACCTTCGGCAGTATTCGGGAGGGACACATGGCGATGTCTTCTTTACACAATAGTATTAGAGACTGATCTATAGTACTTCTATACTAATTAGGGTTTCTGATTTCTCTGACTGACTTTTTTTTTTTCCCGAATTCTCGACCTGAATTTCCCGGGAATTCTCGGGAACTCGGGAAATTCCTAAAATTGTAAGAATCCTCTACAAAATACAAAATAAAACTCACGTTTATTCGGTAACCAGCCTTTAAATCTTTTATTTATTGTGTATTACGCATTAATCAACACTTAAACATGATATCAAACTCTTTAAAAATCAACCTTTGTTTGCTTAACTTATGCAAAAAAACGCAAGCCATCTTTTAATTAGCCAACATTAATTTCGTAAAGATCAAGAAAAGTAACCTATTTTTAACCGACTTACACTTGTTTCTGCTTTCTAGTTAGAAGTTCGTTGTCCTGATGTCTCAAAAAGCTGAAATTCCTTTTTTATCAAATATGTGATCAGACAAACATTATTGATTTATTATGTAAATAAAACCGGCCAAGTGCGAGATGAACTCGCGTGGAGAGGATTCTGTACAATGCCAAAGTCAGTGAACGTATTATAGGTATTGAGTTTACCACTTTATTTTCAATAGGTAGAATTCTTATAGGTTTTCCTGTAATCTACAAGTAATGAACTATATTTTGTATTATTTTTCAAAATTTTAGGTTAAATAGTTTCGGAGATCAGGGGTGGAAATGGTCAATTTTCGTCTTCTTTCATGAATAAAATCAAAACTATTTATTTTACAATAATAACAAAAATATATTTCAGATCCTCATAACGAGCCCTTTAATTTGAGATATGGCATAGTAAGGTTTGCAAAACGTTTTTTTTTATTTCTTAATATGTCCCCCGAAAAAGTAAGGGTCTTTTTAAAAAAAATATTTAAATACTTTTCACATCTGTGTTTGGGTCATAGGATTACACCATCCCACCAAATAATTCATCTGATTTGGTCCAGTAGATTCGGAGCAAATGGCTGTGACAGACAGATGCCCGAGTGATCCTATATGGGTTCCGTTTTCTTTTGTACGGAACCTTAAAAATGAAAAAATAGACATTATAATGTACTTAATACGTACAATTTTTACATGTTTCGATTTAATGTGCTCTGTTTCTCTCTACTAAAATAAATACATGCATATATCCTACCTAACAAAAACAAAAGGTTGTTTATTTTCCACAAAATGCTTTGTGTGACGTCCGCTTATATGACGTGTTTGTCATTTCCCTTAGATGTTATTATAAACGGATTTCACTGTATTGTTATGTAACATACATTTATTTTTAAACTAAATATGTGCACCATGATACCTAGCTACCTAGCAAGACGAAAAAACAAGCTATGCCATAAGCTTATGTCCATTATATTAGCTTTCCTAAAGTACCTAACTGTTAGATACTTTTTAATACTAAAATCCATTACCGAGTACATAGGTACCCATCTAAATCAAAGTGACAGGTAAGCAAATAGAACAAAACTCGTCCTTCTTCTAGGAATCCCGAAAGTCCTTGCCCATAAATCACCAAGCTCCTGACAAATGGATTCTACGGCTTTTTTTTCCGCCACTCATTTATTAATAGGGCAGGGAATGTTTCGGAAAACCAATAAAATGTGCCCCGTCATATACCTGTCCGCCGGCAGACAGCGTGGCATTGTTCCTCGGCTCAGATTTTTTTATTTAAAATTTCGAACGCTCCAGACCTATACGAAAATCTACCGTCATGATATACAGCATCATTATCCGCACTTATATCGAGAAAGGTTATTAAAACAAATTTTCACGTTCTCTATTATGGAGGTTCGGTTGTGTCTGCCTTAATAATGGTTATTATTAGTTTAACAATGATTATTATTATTCCAATTAATCTCCTTGATAGTTAATAGTAAATCATTGTATAGGTACCACTATAATATACATGCAATTATTATAACACGCGTCAAAAGGTTCATGAGATATAAATTACAGTACTCTCAATAGCTGTTATCTACCTGTAGATTCTTGATGAACCGACGATATAAAATTTATGTCACCGCGTGCGTTTCATTGTGATATTCAAATCGAATTCTGAAAATGTAGTTTAACTGTAAACGAATACAGTTCAATGTTAAATAAATCAATAAGATGCACGTATTTTTGCGACTAACCTATTTTTGTGAATGAATATTTTTTTAACACACCATGTCATGTCCATGAACAAAGGGCTCCTTCAAGGTATTTTGCGCGTGTGAAAGAGGAGCCATTCTCTCCACCCTTAAGTATGGACCAAAAATAATTGTCATTTCCTGCGGCAACAGGGACATTAAAGCTGTATAATATTGTTATTCGGTTTGCACATGAGACTTGTCGCGTAAAGGAATTTCATGAGTTTTTCGACATTTCTCGACACTTTCTCGATGATTGCGCGAGACTTTAATAGATGCAAATGAGGCGCTCGAGGTGTTATGTGCAATTTATGTTTCTCGTCAAGACAATGACACCACGACAGCGTGGAATATTGGTACATATTTTTGTATGATGAGAATGCGGAGCTGTCTGTTATAATACCTACTACCTACATTACATTTGACTAAATTTAAGCAGGGGAACAGAAAACATATTTGTACTAAATTCCGACATATCGAAATACCCTTGTAACCGACACTCACTAATAACAACGATGTCGTATGTCAAACTGTGCCAAATGGAGTGCTCGTATGAGGCGAGTAATCACGGGGCAAATGAGAAGTTTTAGGTCAACGCGTGTTTACAAATTTTATTACTACCCATATGAAATCTTGTATCAGACGAAATTGCACTTTATCATTTCGTCAACAGGACAGCGGAATTAAGTTTTTCAGGTGCAAAGTTAAGTTGGCAAGCATCCAAGACAGGGTGGGTAAGTTTCAGAGGGTAAGTTAGAAACGAGGGAGGTCATGCCACTAATGGCTGGCTGTGACAGGTAACCCGACACGTGAGACAAAGTGCATCATAGATGACGTTTGTGGAAGAGCTTCCTCGACGGAGACACACGGAGGGTCATACACTAGTCTCGGAGATACTCTACTCAAACTATTACTGTTACCATGCTACAGTATCAAAACTATTCAGAACACGACATTATGAAGTTTCTAATGATATTGTCGATATTATAACATTGTTGTTCAGGTTAAGAATGTACCTATCCATCTCGAATGAAATTGTTCTCGGTTCAGCAGACCCCAAAACTAATTGTTATTGTGAAAAAAATAAGTCGGTGAATAAATGGTGTATTCTTATAAACAATTCAGAGAAGTATTGCCACATTGAAATACTTATTTTTTAGAGCAATTAATTAAATATTAAGCTTAAATGGTTTCTATTTTTAAAACAAAACTGATTAAAAGTTTACCAACAGATTCAGTAGAATAATTTATAAATATTGTTCACGATACTTTTAGAAGCTTCACAGATACGCTGGTTTTTTCCTCTTGTAACCCGAGTTGCCATCAGGACACCTGTGTAATCCTTTCATCGTGCATAATATGCCCTTAATTCTGTTGATAAGGCATGACATCTAACGCCTTTGTGCCTCTTCGGGCCTTTTTCCCGTCAATTAAGGGTTACCTTTTGTCTTCTGATGGGAGATGACACACTTCTTTACTAAGTTTTTTTACTATGTTGAGGGAGTCAGTGTTTTGAATAGTAACATGATTTAGTGTGATACGTTTTGTTGTTTTGGCGATATATTGTAACGAGGGTGTCAAGTTTTTTATGTAACACAATGAGAGACGGCTCTGTGGTTTGATAAAAACTATATAAGTGAAATTGGGAATAAATTAAATAATAAAAAATGTGTCCAAGTTCCATTCTGTGGTATTAAGTTTTCTATTTTTGAATTTTGAGAGGAATAAACAGATTAAACATTTTTGTGTTTCATTTCACGTATTCTATTTTTGAATTAAGAAGGACGTAAGTTTAATTTTAAGAATCCAAATAAATAGATGATATCACAATACTGATTTTACGAAATGTGCTCCTTTTACATTAAATGCATATGACAAGATCATTTATGTTATTAGTAATTCGATATGCTTCCCTACCTCGATGTTTATCTCCGTTCACTGCGAGAACAAATCATATTATTACTGATTTTGTGTATTGTTACGTACGTCAATATGGTACAGGTTTTATTTAACTAATATTTTGCCTTAACATAGTAGAAAAATCTCAGACCGAAATTAAAAAAATAGTTACACTGATTACATCATTTCTGATGGAAAGCCAAAGATTTCAAAAAAATTGGTAATCACCGCCATCTAGTGATACAACCCTGCACTATACTTTTAACGTTACTAAATAACGAATAATGCCAAAGTCCTTCAATTAAGTTGCATATGAAAATCAATTACATTTGCGCGCAAGCTGACACAGCCTTCATAGGGGGCTGAACTGACTGTATTTTTGTGAGGATCAAAGCGATCGCTGCGGCACGTCAGTGACGTCACTTCCGGCAAGATGGCGGCGGCGGCACGATTGTTTGATGTGCGAGTAATGAAGTGTGCCACCTCTCCCGGCTTCCGACTGTCGGGGTGTCAAGATATGGGCACTGACAACTCCTGTTTGCGCATAAAATGATACTTTGCATGATACAAGAATTTGACGTACCTACTCTTAAATTGTTTGTTACAAGTTCATCGCATGGATACTACGTGATTTTGATAGTAGGTACCAACTGCATAATAATATATATTATGTATATTTTTATTTTGTATGTGTTCCTATTGACTGTAACGCAAGGTTATCAAGATAAAGGCAATCAATTTATACCTATATCTGATACGACAGATTCTGATTAGAATTTATTCAGCTAAGACCAAAAATACCCAGCTATTTCAACTACATACTTAGCTAAAATTAACTTTATTTTTCGAAGTTTCAATTCACGTTTATGAACACATGAACTTATAAATCGAACGGTTTAACTTTTGAAGCCAGAAAACAGCTCGATTTGTAAGAAAAATGTACGTAAATTTAAGTAAAAGTAAGCATTTCTGATGTCTTTTATCAGTTGCCTGATAATAATATCATCCAATAGTTACTCAAACCATTCAAAAAATCGGGTAGTAAGTGTTACCGCTACTGCATTTATCCATTTAGTAGAGTTTTTAATTCAAACCAATCAAATATCTATATTGTTTGTGACAGATGCGCCTCACCTATTTAATAAGTTACCCGAGTGTCATCAACGCAACCGGATTTAAATTCAATTTCATATCGGAGCAGGCATATTGAGTTGTTATATAGAGTATAATCGCGTTACCCAGTCCACTAGTGGGGATTACGTGCTTTTTAATAAAGTTGCGCCAGTAGGGGGCGACACTGGGGACATTTTTACACAAAGAGGATTACTTCGGCCACGTTTATCTGCACCTTACAGCTCGGCTTAGCCTCCTAAATACCCTCTCACTGAATGCACACCCGTTTTACGGTGTAGCTACTACACGTATCTTCTTGGTATTTTGTGCTCTCAAATTTTGAAGTCTAGACATCAATACGTATGAAGGAATAGCTTAATCAAGGCAGTAAGTGAAAGTCCAGTCTCACTTCTTATGAGGTGAAGTTAAAACTGTGCGTAGTTCTAAATAGCCCGAAGTATTAAATTTAAATTTATTAAAATTTGTAAGGAAAAATATTTTCGAAGCTCTACTAGAGCCACTTTGTAGAGAACGCGAGCGAGAACTGCTTCAAATAATTTCTAAGAAATCATCTTAAGATTAGCCTCAATAAGACTGAACGAAACAAGGAGCGTCGTCTGAGCAATTGTTGAATTGAATAACGAGGGTGTAACGACACCAACAATGCTCGCTGCGAGCCCGCGGCCGACACTCCAATTATCTCGTTGTGCCAGTACACGCGCGCTGGGAACCGCACTGAACGATCTAGGGTGCGCGAATACTGACCTTAAAACGCATTGCCAACCTGACGAGCTCTTCCTGACACTGTCACAAAGAAACGTCCAAGATAAACCTTGATTAGTTCAACAGTTCACTTCTACCTATAAAAGCATCAAGATTAAACTACGGCATTCATAAGTTGTGGAAGTTATCTATGAATATGAAAGGATGGATATATGGGTAGGTGGAGACCGAAAAACAGATGAATGAATTGTGTGAGAGACGATATGAGTAAAAAGGGAGTGAACTCCAAAATGATGGATAGAAACATAGGTTTTGAGTTAGATTCCCAACCAGGATTAACATTTCCTGCGCATGTTCATATTTGTTTATTCTGATTCTGGACGTACTTATCTAAGGAGATGATATTTCAGTGTCGTGAAGGTCGTGCATTCGAATCCTACAATAAGTTTGAGTTTTCGGTGAAGGCAAACTTCGTGGCAAAACCATAACATGGTGGTTGGCTACCTCAAGATGAAAATCTGTCCCCCTTAGCATTGCTCATGTAAGGCGACGGTAGTCACTCACCATCAGGTGATCCACCTGCCTGTTTCTCAGACGACTGTAGTAGTGTACCAATATCAATGATCAGATTTCTTAATACAAGCTGTGCTTTGTTTTGTATCTGATGGGTTTGTTAAGGATGTGGATAGTGGATATTATAAAACAAATAGTATATTATCATTAACTATACTGCAAATAATTACAATAGGTAACTTAAGTATTTACAAAAGTAATAAAGCAAACAAAATCGTTTCAAAACAAAATTATAATAGCAACAAACCTACGGTGGTCCCATATGAATATCAATTTGTTTGCCTCCGCGACAACGTCATTAAATTAGCGTCCAAATTGAATCACAACTGCGACAACCTTACCGGTGCGACGTCCCGCGAAACTTTTCCTCCTATTAATTTACAAAACATCTCCTTCTGCTCTCCTCAAGCGAAAATAACCCTTCTCTGAACAACTGAAGACTTAACTTCCCTCGTTGAGAACGCAAGTTTGTTCATTATTTTTACATGTCATTGTGCAAGTGACGTAATGAGACAAGATTCCAAATGAGACTCTATATCTTGGAATTAAGCTCTATATTCTATTTGATACATCACGAGGGTGTATCTGGTGAAATTATGATGCAGTCTTTATTCGTGAGCCGTCGGGAGCGGTTGCAGTAATCACCGCGTATCTCCATCCAGGGGTGGCCTGTGAATAGAGCCCTAATGAACTGGATTTTGGAGTTTTTGTGCCGGCGACTCGTCAGCTCAGAGTGCAGCCGAGCAATTATCACGGTCTAAACAAATGTGGCTTCGACTCATAGATACATGGTCATTCGATTACAGACTCACAAACTTTATATCGATTCGATACTGTTTTTTTAGATAATTGAATTTGTTGGTTTTGTTTTGAATACCTATTTAAGGTTGTTTAGGGTTAATTCCCAACGTCAATAGATCTAACACATCTTAGATTGATGGCCATTATCTAAGCCGCACGGACCTACGTACGGCTTAGAGAATGGCTATTATGTTGGAAATCGCACCGAGTAGCGACCTTCTCAGAACATCCAATCGTTCTTAATCTTCTTAGCGAAACGAGAGGAATTATTTGGAACCTATGCTTAGATAATAAAAGGATTCGGAAAAGCGGGGGGGCTTTGTTGACATCGTGTTCGTATCTTTTTATTACATAGGTACTGCCGTGTTTATCTGCTAGGTACTTAGGAAAATAAAATCCTAATTGATGGAAGAATAATGTAGAAATTAGAATGCTTAAAATAATCAAGTTGGGAAATTTTTCAAGCACGTAACTCGGTTTTAAAATTGAGGTACCTATACATACATACGCGTTCATTATACCTACCTACCTAGTGTGGAGAGTCTATTATCTACACACATTTAAAACATATGCATAGTTACCTACAAGCGTTCTCTAACTGAATACTTTATTTAGAAAAGAAGCAAGTGTCATATCGATTGCACGTGATAATAACCTTTCAGACTTGCGGGTTAAAGGAGATACTCCCATGTTGCGATCAAAAGCGGCTGTAAAAGATGAGTCTGTTCTTATTTATTTACGGCGGTGCGGCGAGCGAAGTGGAGCGAAGATGATATGAATGATAAATGACCCTCTGAACGCCCCCTAGCCCCCCTCAGCCCCCTCCCTCATGTTCACACGTGAACACACGCGGTGAGGTATTCTGTTCTCCTTATTCTGGATGCCTACTTAAGTCTGAGCCGTGAATGCCGAAAAGTGATAACCGCTTCAATGGTTAAAGAACTGCTGACGAATATTGATATCATAAAGTGTAAAAAGCTTATTAGCTTTTCATGAATAGCTAAATCATAAATTCTGGGTAAAGACTACAAGCAAATACTTCTGTAGGTACCAAGAAATACCTTATCAATAGATTTATTTTCAAAACTGCCTGATAATAACGTATTGTACCTACTATGTCGAACAGTAAGTACTTATGTATTAGTACTGTATCTAAATAAAGAAACTAGCAAACCAATGTACCTACACAATACTTTGATAATGGATATGATGATCTTTTTTAAGTAAGGCTACGGTAGCAAGGCCTATTAAATATGAAATGATAAGTTACATAGAATCATAGAAACAAATAGGATCATTGATTGATTTCGTTACATAGATTAATGTGTGATTTTAAACACTTAAAATTAATATTTTTTAAGCCAGCTGATCACATGAATGTGCGTAACATAACCTTCTTCTTCTTCCTGTCCTTATCCCACGCTAGGTGGGGTCAGCACAACATGTTTTCCTCTTCCACTCCGCTCTATCACAAGTCGTCTCAGTACATACTTACATCTTTCATGATCATATGATTCTTCACAGTCCATCAATACATTTAAAAAAATAGTCAGTAACTTAGGTATATCTAGCCTGTTAACATTTTCTGGATATTATCAAAGTCAGCGTTTCATTCCTAATAAGATAAAATCAGAAAATAATATACAGCTTTGTTAACATCAGTTAAAGTGGTCATTACATACTTTCTTCCAATTATTCGCTTTGTGAGGTGTTTGTAGTTACTTAAGTACAAATTTACACAGCACCGGCATCAGTTCTTAAAATTCAAGATATTATAAAAATAATTTGAGATACGCGAGATATGTTTGTATTCTCGTCAACGCAATTGAAGCTTACAAAGTTTTCTTATGTAAATAAACCAGGTAAATACTGTGCTCGGCCGTCGCATCAATCTACAACGTCTAGCCGGAGTCATCGGAGCTAAACGGATTTTTTCAAGCCAATAGCTGCGCATCAACACGCGTGACGCGCCGCGCGATTGGCTAACACTTTTTGTTCCATTTTCGAATCCTTTGTTTTTATTGGTTGACACTTAGCTAAGACAAAGGGGCGATGCTTTCTATGTGTGCGATTTAGTAGTGTGTACCTTTGTTTGTGTGTGTTAAGGAGTCGGGGTTTCCTGTCTGCATGTAACGGAGGTAGAGGGCCGGGACAGTACGGGTCATGTGGGTAGAAGGTACGTGCTCGGGGTCTTGATTTTGATATAGGTGCGGCCCTTTGCGTTCTATATGAGATGGAGTGGACTGTTTATTTTTATTGAGTGCTACCTATGTATACTCTCTCATGAATACATTTCTCAGTAAAGGTAATTTGGTTTATATTTTCTTATGATATTTGGCACAGTGACCACAGTGTGCTTGCTTTCACTTAGGCCCGAGTGTTTCACCGGCTCAGTTATATTGATCCTCAATCAAGTCACAAGAACTGACTGAAAATAATTCAAGTTCACCTCCAGACGGGGTGCTATGATTAATGATAGGGATTATTCAATTAAAGACTAGGCAGGTGACGGCCGCGGCCGTCTGAGGGGGCTGGGGAGGCAAGGGGCCGATTGGGGGTGTAGGGGGCCTTTATCTTCTGCTGGCTACTTCAGATCGCAACCCCGATGAATTAGCTTAGTCGCTACACGTTTCCTATTGATAGGCCAGACGGTCGCCGTTCATTTGTTTGTCTTTTTCAAGTCAACATCTTTACATAACGTCCGACGCTTGTTGCTGTTAAAGGGTTGACGTTTCTGTTTTGTTGTGCAGTTTGTGAATAAGGCGATGATAGCTCAGTGGTAGTGACGTCGGATACCGCGACGAAGGTCGTGGGTTCGAATCCTACAATGAGCTTCAGGTTTCGGGGAAGGAAAACATCGTGAGGAAACCTATCACGGTGGTAGGGTACTTTGTAGTACTCGACTGGCTGGCTACCACCCTCAAGTAGAAAATCTGTCGCAATGGACCTGTTGGTGTGTTCCGGCAATTGCACTTGAAAGCTAGTTTGCCTTTAAGGCATTGTAATTAGGTCTACAACACATTGGCAATCCCCATGGTAATGCTACTGTCTATAGGCGACGGTAGTCACTTACCATCAGGTGATCCGCCTGCCTCGTTGTCATTTGTGATTAAAAAAATCATAAGTATTTCTGATTATTAGCTGGAAGAATATTTTTAAAGATTCCTCGCTCACATAATATTGCGTTTTGGATCCCCCAATGAATTTTATGTAGGTTACCTATTTATCAATGTAAAGCTCGCCTACGTAATAAACATGAATCCCAAACGAACCAAGTAGATACATAACTCTATCATAGGCTGGAATGTGCAGCGATGGTCCTCGATGGGTTCAAGTGGCGGCGTCCCCGAGCACCATCCACAGCGTGGAGTGCTGCAGACGCGTCAATGTCGCCACTGGAGTCTGAAGGTTGGCTATTGGCTCATTGGCTGTAGGTATATAAGCTGTTTGCGAAACTGCAGATATTGGTTCAAATATTTGCGACTCTTAACTGATTAAAGAAAAAGTTGTACACTAAATAAAAAGTTAAAATAAAACATAAATAAGTATAGCACCTAAACAACCTTTCCACCCCTCGGTTTCACTCACGATATCAAAGGATTTAAAATAACATACATTATGTATATAACCTATGTTACTCGTTGATAATTTAGCTCTCTATATGTGAAAGAATTGTTAATATCGGTTAAGTATATTTTGAGTTTATCCGTTACAACTAAACATACAAAAAATCAAAGCTTTTCTTTTTATACTTAATATTAGCTTAGCATTCAGCATCAATAATTAAGATTCCAATGAAGTTTTCTGTGAAATAAATTGTTGTAGGTATTCAAATATTGTCATATTAACATTCAGATGTTACAATTTAAAATAATACAGCGTATACTTGATAGCCCGACAATGAAAGCCCCCCAGGGCCTGCTAGACCTGTGGGGTACAGGGGATGGAAGGGTTACGTGGATAATTAATGATTTTTGTACAAAGTACGGCCCCGCTGTAAAGTGGGACGCAAACCACCATTAACAGTAGGTCGATAAGGCGACCTTAACGTGGTTTGTGTTCCTATCTATCATGAAACATAATATTTATTCAGTCTGTTTATTATATAAAGTTGTGAGTCTTATTGTATTTTATAAGGCTATGTCTTGTTATGACATAGTTAGCAATTTTCATGAAACTACTCGTAAAATAGGTAGGCATGAATGTCAAACGCCTTAAAATCTACTTACTTAGGTACCTAACCTAGTTGATTCTCTACTGCAAGATAAACAAAAAAGTTTATGCAATAGGTAAAGCATACCTAATATACATATATTCCCATAATTTAATTACTAATACAACATACATATCCCGTAAAACGTATAAAATATACTGAAAAATCATTCCCTTCTGCAAAGGTTTAACCTAAAATTGTTAGACTGGTTTAAAAATTGTTTTTTACCCAAACAAAACGTCCATTAAAACGTACTCTCAACCCCATCCCTTCCGCGGTATTATAATAAATGGCGCAATAATGGCACAATATAATATTAACACAAAGTTAAACGTGTTTTTATTTTCCCGCCAAAACTTCAGTGCTGCTCTGGTGAGCATGCCGCGCGACGCCATTCCGCCTTTTTACGGACGCGTTCTCAAAAAATGGCTCTAGGAATAAAATAAATCGCAAATATTTATCAAAACGCAACCACGCTTCGGATACGAGCAAAGGGATGTGATGTCAAAGTGATTGTAATTTAAAGTAATAACTTGAGAACTGAGAGGAGCACTTTTACGAAAGAGATTGCTTGAGATATTAGGAAAAGGTCATATGGCTCGATTGGATAATTGAAATGGATATTAAATAGGCTCACTGGTCCACGAAGTATTTGTTTGACAGTCAGAAGATTATGATAAACAATGAATAAAATTGCAAATCAAGTTTTAGGTACATAGGTAGTTAAATATCCCATACAAAAATTTAAAATACCAATGTCATGCATTTACAGGTGTCGATATAACTAAACATCGACAACACGTGTCCCATCACTACAATTGAAGTCGACAGGTTGTTCGCCGGCGGACATTTTGTTTTACAGCCCGAGTTCGCGGCCGTCCCGAAAATGTTAAAATATTCCCTACATACCTCTCGGAAAACGTGCTTTGACATTTGAAAAACATGGTAATAAAGTGCCCTTGCTAAAAAAAGGGATTTACAACTGAATATTTATGTTTACTCCCTATTTAAAGATTGAAATGTTAGGAAAATTAGAACCTAGAAGTACGTAAATTCAATTGAAAATACTTAAAACACTGCTTCGTTTTGGAATCAGAGATGAGCGAAGAATATCTCAGGATATAAGATATTTGTATTAAAAATATTAATAATAATATATTTTTATCAACTAAAGTATTACGGACGCAACATACCTAGTACCTAGTAGTTACTTACCCCAGAACAAAAGCTTGCATTTTTGTGCTGACTGGAACATAATTCTAATTAAACAAGTTATTAGCAGGAAATAAATGAGCTCGAATTATATGAACCATTGTTTTCCTAGCTAGGTCAAGTTTTTGATATGTAAAAATATTGTAACGATGCGATTTCTTTCAGACAACCATTGGTTAGCAAGCAGGGATTATTTATAAAACCGTTCAGTTAATCATTTTCTAAAAGAATGAAAGTCGATTCCCAATTAATGCCGCACAGATTCAAGTTATTATTTTTAGTATGAGACTAGGTATGTTGTAACAATACAGGGCTAATGAATTGATCGCGTGTGGGAGCGAGAGCTCCGGGTGCATTCGGATGCATTAGCAATGCTTCCGGGCCGCCCTAGCCACCCTCAATCTTTACATTTTTTGTTCAAATATTTCCCAAATATGGACGTATTCAAATCACATGGTGATGGTGAAAAATAACGAAATATTTCAAATACAGAAGTATGTAAGTAATATTGTTTATTTATATACTTAAGGTGTGTGGACCATGGAAAGCCATGCTCCTTCGAAGGCCAATTTATTAAAAAGTTGTAGTTATTGCCATGTGATGACAAATGCCTTCTACTCACACTAACTCCCATCAACCGAGAAGATTCCCAGATTGCTGGAACCGTCTGTATTCAATTGAATTTCTGTGAGTATTGTAGGCGAAACAAAATCTTTTCATATTTATGATTGGATAATTTTTATGGTTTGGATTGGATTTATGGATAGAAAAACTGTTATGCTATAATAGATATTAAGTACAATCCCTCGGAAATGTGTCGAAAATATACTTACCAGTCTTTCAAACAAAAATGTACCTAAATAAGTTACTAACACAAAAATACCTGGAAAGTTAATAGGAGAATTGGGTCTTCCCAAATTTTTATTATGTACTTCAAGGCCGCAGGGTAAAAATACTTTTAAAATCGTGCATAACTCGGCATGACGCGGGTAGACCTTAACGATAGAAGGGTAGTATTTCCCGTTCCTGTTGCAGAGTGAGGGGGTGAGGGAAGCCGGCAGAGGGGGGGCAGTCCTCTTTGTGTTGCGATAACCGGAAGCGGAGGGCTCTGAGGACCGAGGGTAATGTCAACTGTGAGGTATTTTTTAAGTTTCTTCCAAGTGTTGATTACTCGCGAGAATTTTAATGTGATGTTTGAAAAGTTCGAGATAAGGCATGGTAAAGTTTAACATTTTTGGTGCTCTTGTTTTACTAAGTAGGTATAGGTACCTAGTATGAAATATTAGATATTTTTGTCAGAAAAATGCCTATTATATGCTCTTTGTTCTTTTATCTGTCTTTATAGAAAACGTGACTATATGTAAATGATACCCAGCACTTGTATGAAGGTCAGAAGTTAGGTATTATAAATGGGTTGACAACACATTGGCAACCCCCCGGCATTGCTAATGGCTAAATGCAAAGGTTGTCAATTTCCACCACATCTCTGCTTTTCGGACTATTTTTTTACAAACAAAAGCGTATAAATTTTCCATGACTACGTCCATACCTTTAAGACCAAGTCAATTTTAGTTCAAGAATAAGTACCTACTGGCCACTCTAGTAGCAATCACTACTTAAATGGCAACTTTTAGTGCGAACAATAATAATTTTAGTTGAAGCGAGTGCGCCGATAATGGCGACAATTTCCGACGATTAGCCGAACGATGGCCGAACGTTTTTGCTGGACACTTGTAAAAATGGCCGTAATGACGAGTGCACTACTTGTCGTAATCGCACAGGATACTACAGACAGTAACATTTTCTTTTTAAAAATCAATTACTGATTTTTACGTTAATTTGTTGTTGTCGTTACCGAGGCATACTTAAATAACAAAGTCGTGTTATGGCATGAATTTGATATATAAATTAACTAGCTGTCACCCGTGGTTTCCCATCTCTTTTGCCAAGACAATCTTTTCTGTGCCAAGTTTCATCAAGATCGGCCTAGTAGTTTTGGAGTTCATTGCGGGCCTAAATGGCAATTTTTATCTTTTTTCTTTATAATTTAGTTTAGATGATTTTACCTAAAGTTAAAACGATGTAGTTTATTTACAATATAACTTTCCTTCCAAAGCTAAACAAAGTTGAAATTAAGTATTTTAGCCAACAACTGATCGTGGTCGTATCCCGCACGGCGCAACTGAACGTAGAGACTGGAACCACTGAGCCCGCCGCGCCGCGCCGCCCGCCGGAAGCTGGCTCTCATGTGACACGACTTATCCATTTATCCCGCAACCTCACTTCCGACGCAACATAAAGGGGTTAGAAAATGCCCACTGTTAAAAGATCTGCGATATATTTAAAATTTTCTACACTCAAATTAGCTATGTAGGTACTTACCTTCTTTTAAAGCTTTTTAATTGGAAAATAATGCATCTGTTCCGCTTTATCGATTGATTTTCACTTTGCTAGGTTATGATTTTTCATTGAGTACATAGAGGGCGTACTTAACAAACGTTTCTTTTTAATATAGTGTGTTTCATGAAGGTGTTACAGGTGCTTGTTCTCCTTTGTTAGTTAACTAATTACAATTTATTCAATTAATGTCAATCGACGTCGATTGAAAGGTCACCCACGTTTACGGAGTTCGAGTGGGATTTTTGTTACATACCATATTTGCTAAGGCTTCTTTGTTTTTCATTTGATAATGTTGGGGACGTAATTAATTTAACAAAACTAATGGATCGTCCATTAACTTATTTGATAGGCCATAGAATTTTAAAGAGAGACATTTCCGGGTTTATCCTTTTGGAAACTCAGCCAATAAATTGTTGTCACAATCGCATATTGTCGTAAAGTAAGTTGAATGGGATTTGGATGTAGAGCCCTATCGAGTATCGATAAAAAGTCCACTAATATTATAAATGTGAATGTTTGGATGGGTGACTGGATGGATGGATGGTTGTTTGTTACTCTTTCACGCAAAAACGGCTGAACGGATTTTGATAAAACCTGGCACACAGGTAGATCATGAAATAACACAAAGGATACATGCGGGGGACAGCTATTTATACAATAAAGGCGTAATGTTTGTGCAGTGTCGAAAGGAATGATGGAAATTATGTGCGTTTTAATCAAGATTTTAAAAACCTTTTTGTTTTCGTTATGGTCGACAGTAAGGATGGATTTTTACTCAACAAATAAGAAAACAAGAAAGGTACATTCGCTGAACATTTTTTTGTGTGTGTATTTTTTTATTTATTTAGAATTCCCATTATAAAATGCCTTTAGCATCACCGATAATTTTATTTGTGTCACCATAACGAACGGCGTTCATCTATCATCTGGCTTTTAAAAGGGTAGACCGGGGTTGACGGCGATTGAAGCCTTTCTTATTTATTTCACTATGCCCTCTTGGCGCCAAAAATACGGGAAGGCATGACCTTTCCTAGCGAGGGGAGAGTTGGGACCGCATGGGTTACGATGACCGATAGGCTAGGTGGGGAATTGGCTTTAGGTCATGTAAGTTTAATGCTGGATATTTGTTATTTACTCGCCTGCTGTATACATTTTTTCATTAAGTATAAGACTTTACAAAATTGAGATATGAGTTAATCTATGCAATACAAGAAGTATTCCAAGTCAAGTTTGTGCTTCATCCTAAATTTAATAAGAGCTGAATGGGGCTACTAATCGGGATCATGAGAACGACAAAGTGTTGGAAATAAATGTGCAGTTTTTATTAAAGTAACTCTCACTTGCTCGCAGATGGGAAAATTTCCCAAAACCCGCAAAAAATATCCAGGATCCAGGAATTTAGGTTAAGTAATATATAAAAAAAAATATTTTTTTGATATTCCTACGCTATTAATTATCCCGCAAACACGGATACCATTGGGCGGCAACTATGAAATAATTTATTTATTTAGAAATTAGTATACCTACAGAGACTGCTACTTAAACGGGACCTTACTAATGTTAAATGTGTACATAAAAATAGAGTAGATAGACACATGTATATGTATATTCTTTACTACATAGGTAGGTAATGTAACTAGTATGACCAGCTAAGTTCTCAGCGAGCGATGGCGGTCCAGTGCGCACTATAACCGTATATCTTGTCTTTGTACGCCGCTATTTATGGCCACCCTTATTTTTATTTTAATGCTGATGCCTGTGGTGCCGCCGTGTCTCGCCTCCTGACTAATCTTTAGGACACCCTGGTCAGTACTGGAAACTTTGCACCTAGGTTTGTTATATTTTCATTATAATAGATATGTTTTTTTTTACTACTGTTTTCGTAGATCAAAACATTTTGTTTTATGTTTGTTATCATATATTTTATTAGGATTGTAATTTTATGTTTATAACAATAGAAGACGTAAAAATCACATCATAAAACAATTTTACAGCGTCTTCGAGTAGTTTTGATTGTTTATAAGAAGCACGTAGGGTTGCGCCCTCCGGCACCGCACAAATTCATTGCCATAAGTTTCCGATACATGAATTTTATTAACTTTCACTCCCTAGCAGTGACGGATGGAGTGTTATAGTATTTGTTTTACGCATCATCAATATGCCACCGACAGAAATTGTTGGGGTTACAACATCAATAAAGCGGTGTTGGTGTGATTCAATTACGAATATGTTTTGTGCGTGATAAACTATTATACCTCTGTCTATACAGTCATTTGATATTGATTTTATGACGATGTCATTTCATTGGGAACTATTTATATTAACCATTCATA